>JAZKJV010000888.1:325000-891480 GCA_037367405.1 Ottelia alismoides | reverse complement strand
TTAATATCCTTCTTCTCCTTAGTAAGTTCTCTTACCATTTTGTCAGATGCTAAATGATCTTAAGAAAAGAGTTTTACTTCGCTCTCTTATTTTCCATATTTCATGTTATAAAAGAAATGTTTAGAAAATAGTCATTATGTTGGCATAAACTTAAATATCTTCTAAGATAGATAAATCTATGAAGATTTAAAGGTTTGATTAATATATTAGCAAGTAGATCATCTGTGTTTATAAAATTCAGTGAAATTTCTCTTTTCAGAAACATAGTATATTTAGAAATTGGTGTCTAATATCAATGTATTTAATTATTGAGTGTAATACGTGATTCCTAAAAAGGTTAATATCACATGTATTATCACATAATATTTTAATTTATTTCAAATTTAATTCGAAGTCATATAAGGTTTATTTCATCCATAACTCTTGCAAAAAAAGTTTATTTCATCCATAACTCTTGCAAAAGAAAATTATTTCATCCATAACTCTTGGAAATAAGCAAGAGAGGTACATATGTATTCAGTCTTTGATTGTTGGTAAGGCTACAAAATTTTGTTTCTTATAGAGATACCATCGCATTTTCAAGAAAATGACATGTTCCACTAATAATCCTCTGATCAGTTCTATTTCATCATATCAACATCACTATTTGATCTTAATTCAAGATTTGGTAATATAGGGTAAAACAAGCCAAATTAAAAGTAGATTTTAAGCATTTAAGACCCTTTTATAGATTCTAAGTGACTTTCCTTAGGGATTGATTAAAACAAGCACATAAAAAAGTACTACAAATAATGTTTGGTATACTAGCAGTAAGATACAATGAACTAATCATATCTCTCTACTGAATCACATAAATATCCTCAAATTTTTCAACTACACGACGCCATAATTGAGCTCCTTCATCCGGAATCTTTTAATAAGATCTTGAGTGTACTTTATTTGACTTATGAAAATCCCTTGTTGTACATGTTGAATTTGTATTCCTAAGAAAATGTTGGTTTCTTCCATGAGACTCTTTTCAAATTCCTTATTCATCAACTTAGAAAAATATTTTTTAAAATCTTCATTAACAACTTCAATGATAATATCATCAATATATATTTAAATTATTAGTCTAACAAATAAGACTGAGTGTACTTTTCCCATTTCAATGTTTGCAGATAATAGAAAAGATTCTCAATCTATCATGTACCATCCTCTTAGTGTTTGTCTTAGTCTATACAAAACTTTGTTCAATCTATAAACAAACTCGGGATTATCTTTATCAACAAATCTAGGTGGTTTTTTTAAAACTTTTTCTTTCTTATATCCCTTGAGAAAAGCATTTTTCAAATCCCTTTAATAAAGCTTTTGTATTTAAGTGAGCATCATAGGCAAGTAGCCTAATTGATTCTAATCTAGCTACATGTGCGTAGGTTTCCTCAAATTCTATACATCTGTATTGGTTGTAACCTTGTGCGATTAGCATGGCCTTGTTTGTAATCACTTGACCTTCCTTATTTGATTTGCTTTTAAAATTCTTCCAATTATAGAGGCATTTTCTGATTTAGGAACAACTTCTCACACTTCATTTCTTGTAAATTGGTTAAGTTCTTCTTTGCACTGCAATAAATCAAAACTCATTTTTAATACACCATTTACATTATTAGGTTAATTTTAGAAATACAAGCATGATATACAAAGTTAATAATAGTTATGATGTTACCTTTATTTTATATGAGATTTCTCCATTTGTTTGTATCTTGAAGTGTTCTTTATTGAAAATCTTTTCTTTAGGCAGGTTATGTGCATTAATATATTTCTTTCTAGCTATATCAATGAAGGCTTATTCTTCTTCTTCTTACGTAATTTTATTTTCTTGATTATTTAGTGCATGTTTTCAACAAATTTGATATGCATTACATTTTCCACAGTTAAGGTCGTATTATTAAAAACTTTATAAGCCTTTGATGAATATGCATTTCATCATTTTATTCACTTATTTTAGCTTAAAATCCCTTCTTAAATACCTGTAAATATTAATAAAATCTTATTTTACAATTCTTTATTCTTTGTAAATAGTGCATAATTATCATTATTTTAAACCTAAAATAATTAAATAAATAAAGGAAAATAAAGAAAAATGAAGATAATATGTAAGCAATAAATACATGCTGAATATGACCCAGAGAGAAAGTCAAGACTTGACCTGATCGACAAGGAATAAAGTATGGGGAGATAAGGCCTTCTTTAGAAAAATCAAGAAAAATGACTTCCTTTTGTAAATTCATCATTACACATATGTCACTATTTTTTATAGAATTTCTTATATAATTTTATTTATCACCCAATTCATTTTAAATAAAAATATTTTATTCTTGAAAGTTGTACATAAAATTAAGTTATAAATATAAAAATAATGGCAAGAAGAATCATTATACATTATGTAAATAATAACACTTTGAAAAAGTAGTAAAGCTAAATTTGTCAGATCCATATTTTAACCAAAAAAACTCAAATAAAGCAAACTCACTATTATTCTACTCTAAATAAAATAAGCTTCAAAATAAAAGCATTTTCATGAAAATCAACGTTAATACGTAAAAGGTGACTTTTTAGAGTGTATAGTATATAATGCTTGTACTATACATTGTGTGATTATATTTCTTTATTTATTCTATGTATTTTTTGTACATTTATATATTTTTAAATAAATTATAATATTTTATTTTATCAAACATGCAAATAAAAATTGCAAAAATTAAAATCACCAATAATAAATTCATTATATATATTGTACATATACCACTATATATATTATAAATATACCTATTTATTTAAACTAATAATTAATTTCATAAATTTAAAAATATATTTAAAATCCCTTGAAAATTTTTGTAAAAAAATAAAATATTAAATTATGTATTTATTTGCAAAAAATAAAATAAATACTAACAATCGTTGTGTTGTATATATAGGTAAAAATACCTATGAATAAAGGTAATTATTTATTTTAACCTAATTATTTAATTTATTTATTTTAAAAATAACCATAAATAAGATTATTTATTTATTAACATTTTCTATTTATATTATTTTATTTAAATTTATTTACCTCTTTATTTTAATTTATTTATCATTTTTATCCTTTTTTGTCATTTTGTGTATTTTGTACTATATGGACTGGGTTCCTATTGGCAGACCCGCGTCAACCTCCCCTCTTCCAGCGCACCCGATTATGTAGCTCGTCGAGCCTATTTCCCTAATTTTTCCATGCCGATCTGATCTTATATTCAATCAAATTCCTCTTTCACTTTGATTACTGATGAACCGCAAAATCAGCCCTTTAATAAGAATGTTTTAAGCACTTCAACATGTCGTAGCAGTCGGGCCGATTTTGGTCATCAAAGAGACCATCTCATTGATATATTTCAGATAAGAATGCTATGGTCATGAATTTTATTTTACTTGGTAAGATACCAAGGTCGAACTCAGGGACACGAGCCTTTCTTAATTATCTGGACTTCTATTTATTTAGCTAAGTGTTGAGTTAAAGGCATATAGGTCAAAATCATGCAAGAGAAGACAACAATGCATTAAAGTAAACATGCATGCTTTATCAATTTTTATCATGTGAATAAATGGACATGCAAAGCAAATGATATGCCCAAAATGATAGTCACTCGAGCCAAAAAACTAATACGAGTCAAACTTGGTTGAAATAAAGAAGCACTCTACATTCATTATGCAAGTAGGCATGACAAACAAGTAACTTAGGACACTTAGATACTAAAATAATACACCACGGTTCATAGTGTCAAATCTGAAATTAAAGCATGCCATAATAAAGAGGACGAGAAGAGCTTCAAAATGAAACTGAAATCAACTCGATTGGAGATATGTAGCTCAAGATATGCAACAAAGAAGCTAAGGGCATAACTGAAAGAAAACATGAAAAGATAACTACAAAAAGGTCCCTGGAAAGGACTGAAATGTAAATATGCAAAAGAACGTGAACTTCCCTGTAATTTGCCCGCACACATAGGGCCTTTCTGCAAATATTTAAAACCCACGAGGGTTTCAGTGTAAATTACCCCTGCGCATGTGGTCTGCACGTGACCGGGACCAGTTCGCAATTTGGAGAAGACGGTGGGCTCCTCTGCAAATTTCCCAGGTACGCACGTGCCAGGCATGTGCGACCTAGGCTCGGAAGGAGGCTCGAGGTCAGCAGAGGTTCGGAGGCGCTTCGGCTGGCTCGGGCGTTGGCTTGGGCTCGTTGCAGGCTCGGGGAGGCTCGGAAGGAGGCTCGCCTGTGGTTCGGACGTTCAGGCTCGGAGAAGCTCTGGGGATGACATACGGCTGAGTATGAGCCATCAGATCAACATGATCCGATGGCTTGGATGAGCTCCGCTGTAGGCGACGTGGCCGTCCCTCAGCTGTTGGATGAACGCCTGGAGGAATCATCCAACAGCACCTGTACGTTCTCCTTCATCTGTTGCTGGCGGCGGGAGCCGAGCTCCGGCGAGGGAGCTCCGCCGCTCCCTTCCTGGCACGGTAGAGCTCGCCCGATGCTACTGAAGGATCGTCGATGAAGCTTGGAGCTCAGGCGAGGCGATGGTCCCTATGGCGTTGACGAATCCGGAAAATGCGGCTTTTAAGAAGTCGTTTTTATCGTGTTGTGTGTTGTAGGCGGCAATCGGAAACGATCAAGAAAATACCACAAATAAATTATTCAATTTTTTAATCTCGTGGTTTTATGTTTATTTTACTTGGGCAAGTCCCAAGGTCGATCACAAGGAGGCAAAGGAACAACCTAGAATTAAGTCTATCAAAGTTCGTGTTCGGTTTTCGAGGTGGTCTTTTTTTGGAATTTTAAATGCAATAAAGGATGCAAAATGCAAATTTGGCCTAATTTAGGGACTAAAATGTAAATTACGTTCAAATGATGTCCGAAAAATACGAAACTTGGCCACAATGTAAACTATAATGAATGGATGCACTGTAATTTTTTTGGAATTTTTGGATGCAATATGAATTTTTATGGCTTTTTAAATGCAAACAAAATGATTTTCAATATTTAATTTTAATAAATATCAAACCTCTTATTTTCAAGGATCAAAATTATCTGAGATCTATCACTAGGTAATGGATCTCAGAAAAATCCTAAACCTCGAAAATGTAGGGTTTAATACCTATTAAAAATTAAATACTAAAATGTGCAAAATGATTTTACAGGATAAAATATGCAAGCAAATGCAACTCTTTTTGGGCACAATGTTAAGAGTATTTAACTCTACAAAATGTGATTTTTTTGAGAATTTTTAGAGCAACGGTTAGTCAATTATCAATTTCAGATCAGAAAATGGGTAAAATACACCAATTTTCACACAATAATTATTTATTAATTAACCAGCCGTGACAAAAATACCCACAACATGTCAAAGTGTAGAGAATCAATTAACAAACATCATGCAATTTTTGGATTGATAAAATAATGTAGAGAAAGTGTTCAAAACTGAGGGGGAACACAGGGGTCTAGATGCAAATATAATAAATAAAAGAAATAAAGAAAACTGCATTGGGGGGGACTTGTTTGCAATTACCAATAATCGGAGGCTCTTCTGCAAATTTCCCAAGGAGACACGTGCGAGGCACGTGCCCTTCTGGAATGGGGGCTGGTGCGCATATGGAGCAGCGGTAGGGGGTCCTCGCAATTTGACCAAGGTCACGTGCGGAGCACGTGACCTGGGCGTGACGTATCGGTGACGTCCCCCCGCCCTCACGCGCGCTGCGCGTGGCGGGGGTCTCGGGCCAGGGGCACCCGGCCGAGCGGTGGGATGAAGCGGAGGAGGGGCGCTGCGGTGGTGGTTCGCCCAGGCGGAGGAGTGGCTGGCTGTCGTCGACGAAGTAGCTTGTGGTGTGGCCGACACACGGTCGTGGCGCAGTGGCGGTTGTCGACGGGGCCGGTGAAGATGCGGCTGGTCAAGGCGAAGGCGTGGCTGTGGTGGTTTGTCGGAGAAGACGACGTGGTGATGGCGATGGAGCGTCGTTGGTAACTTGGGATCCGGTCCAGGCGGAGGGTGGAGGTGGCGCTGGAGCCGATGGGGTGCGTGTCGAAGACGAAGGGGCGAAGCGGAGGTGGTGGGCGACACACGGTCGTGGGGCGTCGAGGGCGTAGCAGCGACGGCGAGCGGAGTCGGAGGCGGTGATGGCGACGTGGCTTGATGCGGATGAGGAGGAGCTTCAGGCGGTTGCTTGTGGTCGGTGAGGTGGAGACGGTGGTCTCGGATGCGGAGCAGGCGAGATGGGGAGTAGGAGAGGGAGAGGAGAGAGAGAGAGAGAGAGAGAGAGAGAGAGAGAGAGAGAGGGAGAGAGAGGGTATACCTGGGGAGAAAGCTCGACGGCGTTGGGAATGGCCGGAGCTGCAACAGACGCGGCGGGGCGGAGCTACGGCGAGGAGATAGACTCCTCGGATCACGCCGGCGAAGAGGGGGCCTCGCGGTTGTCACGACCGGAGGTGGAGCTCTGGATGAAGATCGGCGGATACTTGGCAAGGGAGCGGCGCAGTTGGTTTTATAGGGTTAGGTCACCGTAGATGGAAACGCGATTTGGGAGATCGGGGTGATCGGTGGCAGATCTGATTGACGAGGATCGCGGGGAAAGGGGGAAGGCGGCGCCGGAGATGGAAGGAGATCGGGGCGATGGGGAATCAGCGCGAGATTTGGCCGCGAGATGCGCGGCGGTGATGGGCGATACGCGGCGGGCCAAATGGGGAAAGGGGGCTCGAAGGAGGAAGATGCACAGCGGCCGTCCGATCGGCCGAGATCGGACGGCCGTGGTTGAACCACGTGGCAAGTGGAGGCGAGAGGGGCGCACACGTGCGGAGCCCGTGCCCTGGAGGCGCGTGCGACGCACGTGCGTCCTTTTTTTATTTTTTATTTATTTATTATTTTTTTTAAATTTTTTTTATTAAAAACGATATAATAATGCCAAAAACGACTGACACGTGGCGGCACCAGGTGCTGCCACGTGTCAGCACCAGAAAATCAGAAAATAATTATCTTGTAAAAATCGAAAATAAATAGTAAATGACCTCGGATCAGAAAAACTTTCTTCACAAAAATTGCTCGTCTCGATGAGATCTACAACTTTCATGAAGACATCAAAACCAAATTCGATCATTTGCACAAAGTGAATTTTTGGGGTCTCCTATGTACATAGAATACCTTAATTTTGGGATTTTGTAAATTTTTATGTCATTTTTTTTGAGAATATAAAAATCCGAAAAAATTACGGTAAAATCAGAGATAAATAAAGACACTTGATTCTAATTTTTTTTGGATTTTTATTGATTAAGAAAATATATACATAAAATACAAGGTCAAAAACCGCGAAAAATGTACAATGTACAAAAGAGGCCAAAACCCAACTTTCACATATGAGCTCCGATTCACTTGAACTTGGTCTTGTTTGAAGGTAATTGAATGCGCATTAGTTCAAAAGTGAGTAGGATTAAATCGGACATTGGATGGAGAAGATATGTGGCTTTTAGTCCGAAAATCCTGAAATTAGGGTTTGGGTTTTTGGTCCACTCATTTGGGTGAGTTATTTTTTGTATTTTTCCTTTATCTTGTTAGTGATATGTACACAGTGGAAGTAGTTTTGAGTTATTCGGAGTTAGCATGAATGAGTTAAAAATCCGGGAAGTTAGTTTATTTACAGGTCATTTTGGTTTGGAATTTTGGCTTCTTATTTTGTGCAGATTTTTGTGCTAAAATGCAATTCTTATGAAATCATGCACTAATGCTAATTATGCAGAATAGATGCAAGAATGCTTTTGATTTTAAGGGTTTTGAGCTTAATAAATGAGAATTTAGAGTGATGAATACGAGATTCATCATCCCCTATACTTAAAGCATGCTCGTCCCTGAGCATCAAAAAGAAATGCCATGAGGTGAAATGAGATTGAGTTCCATACCAAGACCATGAGCTTGAAGGTGAAAGTGAACCTAAACTCAACCTTTGGATTATTTGTGTGTCGGAACTTCTGTGAGACTTAGGATTTTAAAATCAACAGCCCTCAAGTTCTACACATCATTGCTACAGTTTCGGCTCAGAAGTCATCTTAGATCAATCCTCTTCCCAAAGTATACCCTATGAACATTGAATAACCGACTCTTGTGTATGAAAGGTTTTTAGCTCTTCCCACTCAGAATGCCGGATTACCGCGCAAGCCTCCTCTCCAATAACTCGTCCTCGGGGAGTCAGGTATTTCCTTCTAAGGTCTGGCGTGCTGTGTTCACAATCGAATTGGGGGGAGAAGTTAGAAGAATGAGAAAAGAACTGGAGGGTGATTAGTGTAGTTCACCTCTCCTTGTGAAGCTGGCCAGTGTAGCCGAGTCACCACCAAGATCTGCAGGCTTCTTGAAGCTTGGACCTTTTTGGTCAGATTTTATTTGGTAGTTGCTTCTTTGTATTTGGAATTTTTGGTGGTTCTGCTTGGATCTTGTTTTGCCCCTACGGATATAGCATCTTTTGTTTCCGTACATTTTTTGGGGTCTTAGAAAAAATTGTGCCCAGCCGTCCATCCCTTTTTCGAAGCTTTATTCAACCCATACTCCGGTCTTTAGATTTCCACGCTACCAGAAAAGAAACTCACACAGTCTTCCAACATATGTTTGAGTTGAGCTAAGTGCATAGTGCGAGAGTACAAATTAATTCCTTATTCCAGAGTTGTACCCAGAATGAAGAGACCAGGTTAGACACTAAGAGTCAAACTCTGTGCATTGTTATGTGGAACTCAAAGAATTAAGTCACAGACCTGAAGACTCTAAAATCCTATTTCTCGGTGAAGTTCCTCTGAAAATTAGGTTGATTTTTTTTTAATTATGGGGCCCGAGTAACCCCTTTTATTAAAAAGAGATAATACAAGAGGCTCAAAAGGACAAGTCCTTGGAGCCTTTGAAGTGGCTAGCTTTGACAATGAAATTGTCATGCTACTAGAGAGATGGTCAACATGACCCATAGGATAAACATGATAAGGAAATGGTCAACATGACCCATAAAGTGATCAAAATAAGGAAGTGGTCAACATGACCTAGTGGCCAACATGGCCTAAAATGACCTAGTGGCCAACATGACCTAGTGGTCCAGATCACTCTCGGTTTCGGCTCATAACTCGGTTCAGAACCCAATGACTTTTCACATATGCAAATGAATGTAATGCTGGGTGAAGTGCAGGTGTGTGAAATGCAAATTTTTTTTTTTGCAAAAATGAATAAGAAGCCATTTTTCAAAAATTTTGGGCAAAGTTAGTGTTAGTAGCAAAACATTTTTTTTGTTAGAAGACCCACCCCGTAAATACATATAGACTTATGCGCAAGTGCGAGGTATGGCTAAAATATATACATAGTATATATACAGACCCCCCTATACTTAGCGAGTGTTGTGTCCTCAGAGCACAAGAAGCGTAATGAAGACATAGCTCGGGCTAAGCATAAGAGAGTAAAATTATACACGGTTTCGCCCCCTATACTTAGACTGAGAATAGTCTAAGTATAGAAGAAGAGCGCAAAAAGAGGCGGACGAGATATGTAAATGAGGAGAGTATAAACAGATAGGTGGCGGTTCCCCCTATACTTAGGCTTTGTCAGCCTAAGTATAGAAGAAGGAGTGATATGGAGTGAGCGAGAGGTCGGAATATGATGAGGGAAATGGTATATACAGATGGCATCGGTTCCCCCTATACTTAGGCCTTTGCCTAAGTAGAGGAAGAAGTTGTACAAGGGGATCGATGTGGTCGGTAGGGAGGGTGGTTCTGATCTGATATATCGTCAATGTCCTTGCTTTGTGTGAAATAGATGACCTCAATTTGTACTGGATGTTCTTTGGATGATTCTATATAAGGCTTCAGTAATTGTCCATTCACTGAGAAAGGTTGGGCATCATCTTTGAGTTCTGCAATATCCACACTTCCATTGGTATGCACATCGATGACAACATAGGGACCCGTCCATTTCGATTTCAGTTTCCCATGAAAAATCTTTAATCGAGTATTAAACAACCATACTTTCTGCCCAGGGACAAAGGTTTTATCTCGAATGTGTCTATCGTGCCATTTCTTGACCTTGTCCTTATAAATCACACTGTTGTCATATGCTCGGTTTCGGATTTCAATTAGCTCATTCAGATTTAGGTCTCGACATAATTTCCCAAGGTGACAACTCCAGTTCAACTTTTTGATTGCCTATTCAGATTTGTGAATCAGTTCTGCAGGAAGATGGCATGGTTTGCCATAGATCATCCTAAAAGGTGAAGTGCCGAGTGGTGTTTTATAAGCTGTCCTATAGGCCCAAAGAACTTGATCCAACAGTTTTGACCAATCCTTCCTATCAGGGCGAACCAACTTTTGAAGTATGCTCTTCACTTCTCGATTAGAAACTTCTGCCATGCCATTAGATTGAGTATGATAAGGGTTGGCTATTCTATGTTCAAATTTGTACTCCTTAGCCAAAGATCTCATTTCCCTGTTCACAAAGTGGCTACCTCCATCAGAGATCAAAACTTTTGGTATCCCGAACCTTGCAATGATATTATCCTTGATAAACTTACAGATGGTTTTGCTGTCTGCGGTTCGGGTCGGAATAGCCTCTGCCCATCTAGACAAATAATCAACCGCTAACAAGATGTACTCAAATCCATTGCTATTGGGAAAGGGACCCATAAAATCAATCCCCCATGCATCAAAAACATCACAGAAAATCATTGGTTGCATGGGCATTTCTTCTCTATAACCAACGGTCCCTCCCATCCTTTGACAAATCGGGCAAGACCGTACAAAATCATTAGCATCACGAAATAAGGTCTGCCAGTAAAATCCACATTGGAGTACCTTGTGTGCGGTTCTCTTTCCCGAATGGTGTCCTCCAGCCTCGAGAGTGTGACAATGTGTGAGGACACTCTGGTATTCTTCCTGAGGAATACATCTTCTCCAGACACAATCCGCTCCTTCATAGAAAAGGAAAGGATCGTCCCAATGGTATTTTCTTGAATCCGACTTTAGTTTTTCAATCATTTTCTTTGTCCAACCATAGGGAACCTTCTTGGAGACAAGATAGTTCACGATGTTGGAATACCATGGGGTTGAATCAATAGTGCAAACAAATTCGTCTGGAAAAGTCTCCTTAATAGGTCCAGTATAAGGATAATCATTTTTCTTAATTCGGGAAAGGTGATCAGCAACAACATTCTTTATTCCAGGTTTATCTTTGATCTCCAAATTAAATTCTTGGATTAACAAAATCCACCTCAAAAGTCGTGCTTTGGCATCTTTCTTATCCATGAGGTATCTAATTGCCGTATGATCCGTGAAAATTGTCACCTTGGAGCCCAATATATATGATCGGAATTTTTCAAGGGCCCAAACAACCGCGAGCATTTCCTTTTCAGTCACTGTATAATTTTTCTGTGCAGGATCCAATACTTTGCTCGCATAGTGAATCGCATAAGGGATTCCATCCCGTCTTTGTCCAAGCACAGCTCCGACCGCAAAATCCGATGCATCAGTCATGATCTCAAAGGGAAGAGACCAGTCAGGAGCTTGTAATATCGGCGATTCACATATTTTCTTTTTCAGGAGCTCGAAGGTCTCAAGACACTTGTGATTTACAATAAACTCGGTGTCTTTTCCTAAGAGCTCAGTTAGTGGGCGGGCGATCTTTGAAAAATCAGGGATAAATCTTCGATAGAATCCAACATGCCCTAGAAAGGACCGCACTGACTTGACGTTGGTTGGTGGCTCAAGTTTCTTAATCACATCCACCTTGGCAGGGTCGACCTCCATTCCCTTTCTGGAGATGACATGCCCCAACACGATACCCTCAGTCACCATAAAGTGACTTTTCTCCCAGGAGAGTACCAAATTAACCTCCCTGCATTTTTGGAGGACTCGGTCCAAGTGCGCTAAACATGTATCAAATGAATCACCATGGACCGAGAAGTCATCCATGAATACTTCCAGGAAATCACCCACCATCTCGGCAAATACGGCAATCATGCACCGCTGAAATGTGCCCGGGGCATTACAAAGCCCAAATGGCATGCGCTTGAAAGCGTAAGTTCCGAAGGGACATGTAAATGTGGTTTTTTCCTGATCCTCGGGAGCAATAGCTACCTGATTGTATCCAGAGTCCCATCAAGAAAACAGAAGAATGCTTTCCCTGCGAGTCTCTCCAAGATTCGATCAATAAAAGGCAGTGGAAAGTAATCTCTCTTGGTCGCAGCATTCAGGCGCCTGTAATCGACACAGACACGCCACGACGTGGGTACTCGGGTCGCGATCTCAACCCCCTCCTCGTTAGTGACCATCTGATTCCCGACTTCTTCAGGACGACATGAAGGGGGGCCACCCACTTGGAGTCAGAAATGGGGTAAATGAAACCTGCTTTGCACCATTTCTCTATCTCTTTCTTAACCACTTCCCGAAGATTGGGGTTTAATCTTCGCTGAAATTCACGGGAAGGCCTTGCATTATCCTCGACATAAATTTGGTGCGAGCAGAGAGCAGGGTTGATTCCGACGAGATCCGACACATTCCAACCGATGGCTTTTCGATTTCGCTCAAGGACTTCTAGAAGCTTAGATTCTTGATCCAAGGTTAATGATGAGCTAATGATCACAGGGAATTTATTTTTGGGTCCATTGAGAAATGCGTACTTCAGGGTGGGAGGGAGGGGTTTCAGCTCTGGCAGATCTACATCATCAATCAAATCTGGATGAATGTCTTTTAAGTCTGGGTCAGTGATTTTTGGTGGTGGATCATTCTGTGATATGCTAGCCACTGATCTTGAAAGAAGGTGAGTCGGATCGCAGAAGTAGTGTGGTAATCCAGCCAAAGCCGCGTCCGACTCTTCATTGATTTTTCTCAAAGAGGATGGAATGGACCAATCCGAAAGGAGTTCGGTATCGTCAAGATTGTACATATCCAGGTGTTCAGATTTGTCAGGTAAAAGATCACACATTGTATGGCGCATTGTTTCGTTTTCTGATGCGATGGTATCCATGTGAAGATCTGGTAGTTGGTCCCAAGGTCCGGTAGTGCTGATCAGATTACACTCAGATGTTTCAGCCTCTTCAGTGGTGGATTCGGAATCGGGTCTTTGCCATTTTGTTTGTCTCATTTCCAGATCCACTTCTCCGTCTAGGGAGCGGAATTTCATCATTCCAGTGCCGTAATCGAATACAGCTTTGGCGGTTCGTAAGAATGGTCTTCCCAAGATGATTTGCGACTCTTTCCAATGGTTCGGGGTCTCCATGTCAAGGACAGTGAAGTCCACTTTGTATTCCGTACCCTCAACCATAATGATAACATTTTTTACTTCTCCCTTAGGTCTTTTAGTAGATTTGTCAGCGAATTGGAGTATAGATAGCGATTTCTGAAGAGGTCCTAACTCCAATCGGTAATATAAGACTAAGGGAAGAAGATTGATGGAAGAACCATTGTCAAGAAGTGTGCGTGCGAATGCGATACCGCCAATGCGGCTTTCCACATAATGAGCACCCATATCTCTTTTCTTCCTTGGTAAATGCTGGTTTCTCACACATTTGGTAGTGGCCACTGTAAGAACATGAGTCTCCCCAAATTGGTTTGTTTTCTTTGTGCGGGTCCGGGTGGGAGTACATTTCGTTTTTAAATATTTCTGAAATACAGGGTTACTGGCCACATATTGATCAAAGGGTACCTTCACAGTTATGTTTTGTTGACAAAATTTTTCCATCACTGGGTCACTCTGGATAGTTTTCTTTTGTCTTCCCTTCTTAAGCGCATGGGGAAAAGGAATGGAAGCATTTGAGATAGGAGAGAGATATCCAGAATTATAAATAAGAGCATCTTTATTAACTTTGGAGTTCTTATTACAATCATAATGTTCTGGATTATCATCATGTTGCTGAAATAGTGACAAAGGTATTTTCGCAGCAACTAGAGGTTCAAGGTCCTCTTTATTCTCCATAGATGCTTTTCCCTTCCTTCGGGCAGAAATCCTCGGGTGTCCTTCGTCTTCATCCTCAGAAGCATCCTCCGGTTGATCTTCCGAGTCGTTATGGTCAGCTTCCCTTGCCCGGTCAGGTACGACCACGGTCCTTCCGCTCCTGAGGGACATGGCATTGATTTTGTTAAACGAAAGGGTCTCGTGTTCAGATGTGGAAAAGTCTGAGTAATATACCTGATTGTTGTGTTGAGATGATTGAGATTTGTTCAAGCTATTGGGGTTAGCTTGAACTTGGGCAGGGATGGCTGTGACCGGGGCTGTCTGTTCTTCCTTCCACCGGGATAGACGATTAACATCTACCCGTAGGTCGTACAGTTCATTCCGGAAGCTGCGAATTTCCTCCAGCATTTGTCTTTGGATATCAATCGGGTCTTCTGGAGTCTTGGATGATCGAGATGCTTGATTTGGAGCTTGATATTGTTGATGATGTTGTTGAGGTTGATTCTGACGGTCGTGAGGCTGCTGCTGCCTTGAGGGCTGATTGTGTTGTGGAGCGGCATTGTAGGAGTTGGGTGGATGCTGATATTGCTGACGGTCCCCCAGATTACCCTGTCGGGTATTATCTTGAGTGTACCAGATGCCGTTTATCTCGAAAGTCAGAGGTAGGGCTTCTATTACAGTCTCGGCCGGAGGAGATGACTGCTGGGAAGGTTGGACGTAGGATTGGTCCTGAGTCCATGGTTGCGGTTGTCCAGAGCCTGGCTGCTCTTGGACATGGTGCACCTGATAAATTGGGACCGTAGGAGCAGTAGGCATCCCGATCTTGGACACCTTCTCAGTGAGTTCCTCCATTTGTTTTGGAAATTGAGCGAGCCGGTTGTCGATGTCGTTCACCCTTTTAGTAATGTGGTCCACAACTGTTAATTTATCTGTGATGATGTTCATGTTGGGCAGCAAGTCCTCTGTTATTTCTGCGACCGTCTGTTTCCCTCCTTTGGCTTGATAGTTGTTCAGTGAATCAGTGTAAGATCTACTAGCAATTTGTGAACGACTAGTCTCCGCCATTTGCTCCAGTATCTTCCAGACGGTATCAGCTCCTCGGGATGTGTAGTTTCCTCCACAGGCAGCGCTGACTAGACCTTGAGTCCCGTGGTTAAGGCCAGAATAGAGGGATTGGACCAGGATGTTATTATCTAGGTCATGGCAGGGACATTTTTGCAGCAGATCTTTGAATCTATCCCATGCATCACAGAGTGGTTCATTTGGCATCTGAGAGAAGCTAGTGATGCGAGTCCTCATTTGATTTGTTCGACTCAAGGGGTAGAATTTTTTTAAGAAGAGGTTCTTGAACCTATCATAGGTCGTCACTGTCACTCCCAAATTTTTCACCCAGTAATCTGCTTTCCCCTTCAAGGCGAAAGGTAATGCAGTGAGACGGATATAGTCTTGGCTGACTTGTGGGTGCCTCTGATTAGAACAGATTAGCTCCAGATCACGCAGGAATTCATAGGGTTCTTCATTCGAATTACCATGAAATTGTGGTAATTGATTTATGAAGTGTGGCTTCAGTTCATGGTGAACCTCAGGTTGAGGTGGCTGCAAGTAGTTTATGACCCTATATTGCCCGGGATTATATGCAGCCTCCATTGGTGGCTCTTCTTCTGCATTCATTCTTTCCAATTGTTCCCTCATCAAATTTTGCTGCTGCTCAGATGCAGCCAGTCTTGCGAGAATCATTTGCATAGGATCTTCATTTTGGTCATTTTCAGGATTGGCCTTCTTTGGAGGCATTTTTTGTGAAGTCTTCTTTCCACCTTCAGATTGTGAAAAATAGGAGTCAATAGTTTGAAGAGAATTATGAAATGAAGATTCTAGGGGAAGATGTTCCTGAACCCAAGGTGGCTCTGAGTAAGAGTGGCTCAGAGGATTTGAGATTGGAAAGTTTGTGGTAGTCAGAAAAGGGTTAGCTGAGTCCGAACAAAAATTTCCACAATTTTCCATTCTTGAAATTGAGAGATGTTGATCAAATCAAACACAATACAAAGGTTGTTTCACCAACTCACACAATGAAGCCGTAAGAGTTCGGCTATTATCTTTTCAATTTTAGTTGATGATAAATTCAATCTTGCAAACCGTTTAGACGAGCTGTTTAGGTTTGGAGCTGGGCTCTATCCTAGTGTGCGTTTCTCTCCTCGCTGCAAGATAAATCAAACAATGTTGGGGTTGCTCTCCCGCAAAAATTCTTGATTTTATGGGTTCCTTGAGATCAGATATATTTAGCAGTCCCGATTTTAATGAGGTGATCACTGAGAAATTAGATGAGCACAAATACACGTCTACCGTCCAGTCCCAATTTCCTTTAAAGTTATGTTATAAAACAAGAGGGAGGAATTCGAGAAAAGCTGATGCACACGGAAAACTATGATGAATGCTCAGTTAGAAGACTTACAGTGAATCCTCGCAATCTCCATGTGGGATGCTAGACAGAATTTAAAAATTATTCTAAATGAAATGCAATCCCATGGAAAAACCGCACCTAAGCAGAAAGTTCTATTAGCGGGAAGAATTGATTTAAATTTGGCTAAGTTGAACGATCTATGTGCGTCTCAATTAAGTGCAGTGTGGCTTAAGATCCTACGAGCACAAGCAAAAATATAAATGCTCTGAGAGCCGTATGTGCAGGTCTATCCTATTCGCCACTCAAGTCGGGTCCCACCCTCGCCGGAGAGTGAAACAGGCCACGACACACCACAGAATAAAGTTTAGAGGTCTTTCTACACACGCGAGAGTCCAAACGGACACCGCTGTAAAATTGCAGAAATTAAAAGTGCAAAAATTAAAAATCTAGACTCTACTCTCTCTCACGACTCGACTCGATCTTAAATTAATTGCGGTTTTTGGTGAAGTAGCATCGATTATTGAAAACCGCTCCATGTACAAGGTACCTCGCAAAAAAAATAAGAGAGAAAATGTAAGAGAGTGACTCAAAAATATATGAAAAATAAAGGCTGAAAATAAATTGCAGGAAAATGAAATTTACAATGAAAACTTCGGGGGTCAGACTACCCGAATGCAGAAAACCGAATGAAAAATTTTTAGACAAAAATCTAAGCCGTTTGCCTCCCCGGCAACGGCGCCATCTGACGAATCAGGAAATGCGGCTTTTAAGAAGTCGTTTTTATCGTGTTGTGCGTTGTAGGCGGCAATCGGAAACGATCAAGAAAATACCACAAATAAATTATTCAATTTTTAATCTCGTGGTTTTATGTTTATTTTACTTGGGCAAGTCCCAAGGTCGATCACAAGGAGGCAAAGGAACAACCTAGAATTAAGTCTATCAAAGTTCGTGTTCGGTTTTCGAGGTGGTCTTTTTTCGGAATTTTAAATGCAATAAAGGATGCAAAATGCAAATTTGGCCTTATTTTAGGGACTAAAATGTAAATTAGGTTCAAATGATGTCCGAAAAATACGAAACTTGGCCACAATGTAAACTATAATGAAATGGACGCACTGTAATTTTTTTGGAATTTTTGGATGCAATATGAATTTTTTTATGGCTTTTTAAATGCAAACAAAATGATTTTCAATATTTAATTTTAATAAATATCAAACCTACTTATTTTCAAGGATCAAAATTATCTGAGATCTATCACTAGGTAATGGATCTCAGAAAAATCCTAAACCTCGAAAATGTAGGGTTTAATACCTATTAAAAATTAAATACTAAAATGTACAAAATGATTTTTACATGATAAAATATGCAAGCAAATGCAACTCTTTTTGGGCACAATGTTAAGAGTATTTAACTCTACAAAATGTGATTTTTTTTAGAATTTTTAGAGCAACGGTTAGTCAATTATCAATTTCAGATCAGAAAATGGGTAAAATACGCCAATTTTCACACAATAATTATTTATTAATTAACCATCCGTCACAAAAATACCCACAACATGTCAAAATGTAGAGAATCAATTAACAAACATCATGCAATTTTTGGATTGATAAAATAATGTAGAGAAAGTGTTCAAAACTAAGGGGGAACACAGGGGTCTAGATGCAAATATAATAAATAAAAGAAATAAAGAAAACTGCAGTGGGGGGGACTTGTTTGCAATTACCAATAATCGGAGGGCTCTTCTGCAAATTTCCCAAGGAGACACGTGCGAGGCATGTGCCCTTCTGGAATGGGGGCTGGCGCACAATATGGAGCTGCGGTAGGGGGGTCCTCGCAATTTGACCAAGGTCACGTGCGGAGCACGTGACCTGGGCGTGACGTATCGGTGACGTCCCCCCGCCCTCACGCGCGCTGCGCGTGGCGGGGGTCTCGGGCCTGGGGCGCCCGGCCGAGCGGTGGGATGAAGCGGAGGAGGGGCGCTGCGGTGGTGGTTCGCCCAGGCGGAGGAGTGGCTGGCTGTCGTCGACGAAGTAGCTTGTGGTGTGGCCGACACACGTCCGTGGCGCAGTGGCGGTTGTCGACGGGGCCGGTGAAGATGCGGCTGGTCAAGGCGAAAGCGTGGCTGTGGTGGTTTGTCGGAGAAGACGACGTGGTGAAGGCGATGGAGCGTCGTTGGTAACTTGGGATCCGGTCCAGGCGGAGGGTGGAGGTGGCGCTGGAGCCCATGGGGTGCGTGTCGAAGACGAAGGGGCAAAGTCGGAGGTGGTGGCCGACACACGGCCGTGGGGCGTCGAGGGCGTAGCAGCGACGACGAGCGGAGTCGGAGGCGGAGATGGCGACGTGGCTTGATGCGGATGAGGAGGAGCTTCAGGCGGTTGCTTGTGGTCGGCGAGGTGGAGACGGTGGTCTCGGATGCGGAGCAGGCGAGATGGGGAGATAGAGAGAGGGAGAGGAAGAGAGAGAGAGGGAGAGAGAGAGGGTATACCTGGGAGAAAGCTCGACGGCGTTGGGAATGGCCGGAGCTGCAGCAGACGCGTCGGGGCAGAGTTGCGGCGAGGAGATAGACTCCTCGGATCACGCCGGCGAAGAGGGGGCCTCGCGGTTGTCACGACCGGAGGTGGAGCTCTGGATGAAGATCGGCGGATACTTGGCAAGGGAGCGGCGCAGTTGGTTTTATAGGGTTAGGTCACCGGAGATGGAAACGCGATTTGGGAGATCGGGGTGATCGGTGGCAGATCTGATTGACGAGGATCGCGGGGGAAAGGGGAAGGCGGCGCCGTAGATGGAAGGAGATCGGGGCGATGGGGAATCAGCGCGAGATTTGGCCGCGAGATGCGCGGCGGTGATGGGCGATACGCGGCGGCCAAATGGGGAAAGGGGGCTCGGAGGAGGAAGATGCACAGCGGCCGTCCGATCGGCCGAGATCGGACGGCCGTGGTTGAACCACGTGGCAAGTGGAGGCGGAGAGAGGGCGCACGTGCGGAGCCCGTGCCCTGGAGGCGCGTGCGACGCACGTGCGTCCTTTTTTTTATTTTTTTATTTATTTATTATTTTTTTTAAATTTTTTTTATTAAAAACGATATAATAATGCCAAAAACGACCGACACGTGGCGGCACCAGGTGCTGCCACGTGTCAGCACCAGAAAATTCAGAAAATAATTATCTTGTAAAAATCGAAAATAAATAGTAAATGACCTCGGATCGAAAAACTTTCTTCACGAAAATTGCTCGTCTCAATGAGATCTACAACTTTCATGAAGACATCAAAACCAAATTCGATCATTTGCACAAAGTGAATTTTTGGGGTCTCCTATGTACATAGAATACCTTAATTTTGGGATTTTGTAATTTTTATGTCATTTTTTTTTTAGAATATAAAAATCCGAAAAAATTACGGTAAAATCAGAGATAAATAAAGACACTTAATTCTAATTTTTTTTGGATTTTTTTGATTAAGAAAATATATACATAAAATACAAGGTCAAAAACCGCGAAAATGTACAATGTACAAAAGAGGCCCAAAACCCAACTTTCACATATGAGCTCCGATTCACTTGAACTTGGTCTTGTTTTGAAGGTAATTGAATGCGCATTAGTTCAAAAGTGAGTAGGATTAAATCGGACATTTGATGGAGAAGATATGTGGCTTTTAGTCCGAAAATCCTGAAATTAGGGTTTGGGTTTTTGGTCCACTCATTTGGGTTAGTTATTTTTTGTATTTTTCCTTTATTCTTGTTAGTGATATGTACACAGTGGAAGTGGTTTTGAGTTATTCGAAGTTAGCATGAATGAGTTAAAAATCCGGGAAGTTAGGTTTATTTACAGGTCATTTTGGTTTGGATTTTTGGCTTCTTATTTTGTGCAGATTTTTGTGCTAAAATGCAATTCTTATGAAATCATGCACTAATGCTAATTATGCAGAATAGATGCAAGAATGCTTTTGATTTTAAGGGTTTTGAGGTTAATAAATGAGATTTAGAGTGATGAATACGAGATTCATCAGGCGTCTTGCTTCGGAGCTCAGGCGATTGCTGCAATGTTCGACCAAATAGCTCCGGCGAAGTTCTCGGTCATTGAAGCTTTGGATGACCTGCAGGGTTAGCAAATAGCCAAAGCGGGCGATCGTGGTGTGCGTGCGAAGTGGAGTGAAGGTGAGAGCTCTGGAGTGCGGAGAATGTGGAGGAGCTCGGAGCTCCTCCGCCTCGCGGCGGAGGAGGTGGGTCAGAAGCGACGAGGTATGGAGGAGCTGAGAAGGTGAGCGGAAAGGGGTGCGCGTGAAAGGGGACAGAGCTGCGAAGCTCGAGAGGTGATAATGGCGCAAGGGGAGTGCGTAAAAGAAGCTAAGAAAATTAGGCAAAATAAGAAAAAAAACAAGAGAAGATCAGAGATCTTACCTGGGCAATGGCGGGTCGAAGGGCCTGTGCTTGAGCTCCAAAAGGAGCTCGGGTCTTCGCAACATGCTGGGCGGCCTTCCCAGCGAGCTCGGGCGGGCCTGGGGCGCTGCAGCTCCGCCTTGAGCGACGGAGGGTCTCACCGAGGGATGGGTCGTCTTCGCTCGATCCTCTCGCCTCCCCCTGTCACAGAGAGGTGGAGGAGGGCTGGGCCCCTCCCCGCGTAAAGATGGACGACCGTGAATGGTGGGGGAGGAGGTGTATTTGAAGGGGAAGGTGGCCGATCATGGAGGTGGTCGAAGTGGTTCGTGAGGAGATTGTGGGGCGACTGGGAAGATGACGTGGATCGTGGAGGTATGCGCGGGGAAGACGGAAGAATGTGGAAGATCGGAGGGTGGTTGGCGCGGTGTGAGGTTGACTGACGTGGCGGAGAAAAAGGGAAGGGTGGACGGGTTGCGCGAGGTGGATCGTGGGAGAGAGAAGAAGGCTGGAGGTTGACGACGAAGTCTGAACCGTCGGATCGTGAGATCCCACGGTTATAAATCTGGCGCGAGAGGACGGTCGCAATTAGATCGATGGCGGCACGATCAGAGGGCCCACGTGATCGCCACGTGTCGAGCGGAGGATTGCGTGCTAACGTGCGATGAAGATTTAGAGAGGACATGATCGAAGGGCTGAGGCGCGCGCTTAGAAGAGGCGGCTGAGATGGAAGATCTGAAGCGCCTTCAAGCGGCCTATGATGCGCCACGTGGCGTGCTCTGCTTAAGGTGCGAACGAGCGGTCGGATTGAAGGCGGAGGAAGATCAAACGGCTGAGGGTTGAAGCGGGGCGTGGAGAGGATTGGACCGTTGGATCAGGAGCAGATCCAACGGCTCGGAGCGAGGGCAGATAAAGAGAAGGGAAGCGGGCCACGTGGCGCCCCCAGAATGGGCCACGTGGCCCAATCAGATTATTCAATCCTTTTAGTTGATTTTTGAAGGGCTATATGATCGATTTTGAGAAAACTCAAAACATTAAAGTTGTAGATCTTGATGAGATCTACAAGTTTCGTGTTGACAAAAACTTGAGATGAGATCACCTGAAGCCATAAAATATTTTTGAGGGTACTTTTGGGTCTAAAAATACCACGAATTTTTATTTTGTCATTTTTTGTGATTTTAATTTATTTAGGACTCTGTTAATTACAAAACTTTAACTGGGTTTTATTGTCACTCAGCATAAGCAAGGGGGTTAAAAATGAGAAATAAAGATGATGAAATCGAGTTTCATCACCCCCCTATATTTAAACTATGCTCGTCCTCGAGCATCAAAAAGAATGACTAAGTTGGATTAACCCCCTTGTGCATGTGAATACAGGATCCAATCTGATCAAGTCGACTCGACTTTAGAGATCCAAAATTCTAGAGTTCAACCCAACCTTAGTCAAGAGGCTTCCAATTCCTCTACTCCTCTAGACTCTCTCTGATGTACATATAAGCTAAAGGATATGAAGTTTAGTGTTGACTGCAATTCTGAGAGTAGAGTCAATTCGTCACCCAAAATCTTGGTCCGAGAAAATCTCCTAAGGACCCAATCCTCAGCATTAGGGAATAAATCAAATCTTGCATTCAGTCCATCGTCTCTTAAGTTGTCAGACTTAGAAAATGTAGATGGCAGGCCAGAAATGGAGGGCATGGGATTGTGTCAATTCTTCTCTCCCTCTCATTGGAACAAGGATTCTCTCTAGTGCCTTATTACTCAATGCATTTTTTTGGTGTTGATCAGTGCGTCCGTCAAGAGAAGTTGGAGCCGTTTGCACTTGTTTTCCTAGGAGTACACCGGGGTGTGTCTTTTTTTAGTATCTATTATACCTTCTACACCCAGACTTGTAGCATTTACGATGCAGAGCCCTTTTTTGGTGCAAGCCTGACTCCTGGTCCTAATAGCGGTGGTCCAAGTGGACACTTTGAAATGGTTGGGAGCGTTCGCCTTTGGTGGAAGCTCTTTTGATAATTGACTTTGTGGAATGAGAGCTTTTCTTTGACATTTCATTGCTTTGTAGTATTTTTGGCTAGCTCCACTGCTTTTACCAAGAGTTGGCGCACACTGATCAACATTTTTTTATTTTATCACACCCTGGCACAAAGGTAGATGTCAAGAGATAGTACAAGAACCATGTTCTCATACTGGCTAAATGTGCTGACACTCAGGTTTCATGAAGCCTTCATTGATTTTATCCCATCCTCGAGCATCATTAGATCAAATCCAGACTCGAATCCCTCATCCCAATCCCTCAGGTGAAAAGTCAACTCATCTCAATCAAAACCGCAGTCGTGCATGTGATGTGCTGATCATATTCTCTTTGTCTGAGATTAAGCATGGAATATAGCATGCAAATCTAGAAACCTAGGGGAATGTGGATGATTAGGTCTAAGACCCTGATGGCTAAGGCTGGTTAACCGCAAATCTCAAAGACCTCAAAAATCAAGCTTCCTTGAACATTTTAGATCCTGGGTGAAAGTGTAAGAGTAGAGGTTAATCCAACTCCTTCATTCAAAAACATTTTTTTGAATTTTGCACATTTTATGGATTTTTGTTTTAAAGTTAAAACACAGGTTAGACTCAACTTTCCTTGATAAAAGATTTTCAAAACCATGTCACACAAATGAAAGATTTTCAAAATATTTTCAAAAAGATTTTTCAAAACAAGAAAATCTCATTTTTAAAATCATTCTCAAAAAATATTTTTATCGAAAATAGTGTAACATAGTATGAAAAAACCGTGAAATCATTTGAGCTCTCTTAGTCCAAAGAATTTTACTCTAGCCAAAAAGTTTTAAATTTTTCAAAATTTTCAGATTATAGCTAAAGTAAGTAAAGTGTACATACGGTATACTCCCCTATCCTTAAACTTTGCTATGTCCTCATAGCACTAGATGATACGAGTCCATAGGTCCATTTAAGTATATAAGAATATACGGGAACTTAGAGGGGGCTCCCCCTATACTTAGGTTAGAAATAACCTAAATATAAAGACAAGAAAAGATGAGTAGAGAAATCATAGGGGCTTGGGTCCCCCCTATACTTAGGCTGAGATTAGCCTAAGTATAAAGATGGAAATTGATGTTGGAAGAGACCCAAGGTGAACGAAGAAGAAGGATGGATATACAAGTGAGCGGTTGAATCTTCAGAGATGAAATGGAGGAACTTCGGTTTTTGGGATGTGTGTCGCATCAAACATGGCTCAATCAAGCAAGCAAACCTTTAGTTTCACCAACTCACACATGAAACCAACCAATGTTGGTTTATTATCTTGTTAGTTTTATTGGTGATAAAACGTTTAATTTTTACGCAAAGAAAAGATGTGAAGTAAAAATCATTGCGTAAGTGAGGGTATTGCTCTCCCAAAATCGAATCTTACTCCATTTTTGGTTGACTTGCAATTAACAGTCCCAATTTTATTTTAAGATATCATTGAATATGGTTAGCATAAAGTCAAGAAGTCATCGTCTACCATTCATTCCCTTTTTCCATTTAACCTAGGTGATCAAGCTAGGAAAACGAAACCGAGAAAAACATGTATTCGATAAAAACCGCGATCTAGGCTAAGCGAGAAATCATGCAGTGATTTGACAAAAACACGTGAAAAACTGGGGTTGTTTTGAAAATCAAATCCAACATGTATGCAAGTCGAAAAAGCCGCACCTAATCATGCATCTATTAGCGGTGATTGATTTTCATTAATTTTGGCTAAGTGATGCGAGATTATGTGTGTATAGAATTTAGTGTGTCCTACCTACGATCAAGCACGTAAAAATATGAAAAATAAAAATGAGCTCGAAGAGCCGCGTGCCTAGTCCTAGGTCGACACTCAAGTGGGGACGATCCCCACGCAACCACATTCGTTCGATTACACTCGCGAGTCTTCGATCGAAGACCGCTGTAAAAGACGAATTATTACAAGCAAAGATAAAATGCGACATTTTTTCTTTTCTTTCTTAAAGACTCCAAGAATGCTCCTGCGGCTCCTTGCAGCGGGGAGCATCCTGCTCCTCGCCTCCTTGATACAACAAGGGCCCTGACACAAAAACAATGGTTAGATATCAAATAAGAAAGCAAAATTTTATATGCAAAATAGGTGATCATTTGACCTATAAAAAGGAACACTAAATTAAACAAACAAAAATCCAAAAAATATAAGAAATGAGCCGTGTCCCCGGCAACGGCGCCATTTGATGAACCGCAAAATCGGCCCTTTAATAGAGTGTTTTAAGCACTTCAACATGTCGTAGCAGTCGGGCCGATTTTGGTCATCAAAGAGACCATCTCATTGATATATTTCAGATAAGAATGCTATGGTCATGAATTTTATTTTACTTGGTAAGATACCAAGGTCGAACTCAGGAACACGAGCCTTTCTTTAATTATCTGGACTTCTATTTATTTAGCTAAGTGTTGAGTTAAAGGCATATAGGTCAAAATCATGCAAGAGAAGACAACAATGCATTAAAGTAAACATGCATGCTTTATCAATTTTTATCATGCGAATAAATGGACATGCAAAGCGAATGATATGCCCAAAATGATAGTCACTCGAGCCAAAAAAATATTACGAGTCAAATTGAGTTGAAATAAAGAAGCACTCTACATTCATTATGCAAGTAGGCATGGCAAACAAGTAACTTAGGACACTTAGATACTAAAATAATACACCACGGTTCATAGTGTCAAATCTGAAATTAAAGCATGCCATAATAAAGAGGACGAGAAGAGCTTCAAAATGAAACTGAAATCAACTCGATTGGAGATATGTAGCTCAAGATATGCAACAAAGAAGCTAAGGGCATAACTGAAAGAAAACATGAAAAGATAACTACAAAAAGGTCCCTGGAAAGGACTGAAATGTAAATATGCAAAAGAACGTGACCTTCCCTGTAATTTGCCCGCACGCACAGGGGCCTTTCTGAAAATATTAAAACCCGCGAGGGTTTCAGTGTAAATTACCCCTGCGCATGTGGTCTGCACGTGATCGGGACCAGTTCACAATTTGGAGAAGACGGTGGGCTCCTCTGCAAATTTCCCAGGTACGCACGTGCCAGGCACGTGCGACCTAGGCTCGGAAGGAGGCCCGGGGTCAGCAGAGGTTCGGAGGCACTTCGGCTGGCTCGGGCATTGGCTTGGGCTCGCTGCAGGCTCGGGGAGGCTCGGAAGGAGGCTCGCCTGTGGTTCGGACGTTCAGGCTCGGAGAAGCTCTGGGGATGACATGCGGCTGAGTATGAGCCATCAGATCAACATGATCCGATGGCTTGGATGAGCTCCGCTGTAGGCGACGTGGTCGTCCCTCAGCCGTTGGATGAACGCCTGGAGGAATCATCCAACGGCACCTGTACGTTCTCCTTCATCTGTTGCTGGCGGCGGGAGCCGAGCTCCGGCGAGGGAGCTCCAGCTCCGCCACTCCTTCCTGGGCACGGTGGAGCTCGCCCGATGCTACTGAAGGATCGTCGATGAAGCTTGGAGCTCGGGCGAGGCGATGGTCCCTATGGCGTCTTGCTTCGGAGCTCAGGCGATTGCTGCAATGTTCGACCAAATAGCTCCGGCGAAGTTCCCGGTCATTGAAGCTTTGGATGACCTGCAGGGTTAGCAAATAGCCGAAGCGGGCGATCGCGGTGTGCGTGCGAAGTGGAGTGAAGGTGAGAGCTCTGGAGTGCGGAGAATGTGGAGGAGCTCGGAGCTCCTCCGCCTCGCGGCGGAGGAGGTGGGTCAGAAGCGACGAGGTATGGAGGAGCTGAGAAGGTGAGCGGAAATGGGTGCGTGTGAAAGGGGACAGAGCTGTGAAGCTCGAGAGGTGATAATGGCGCAAGGGGAGTACGTAAAAGAAGCTAAGAAAATTAGGCAAAATAAGAAAAAAAAACAAGAGAAGATCAGAGATCTTACCTGGGCAATGGCAGGTCGAAGGGCCTGTGCTTGAGCTCCAAAAGGAGCTCGGGTCTTCGCAACATGCCGGGCGGCCTTCCCAGCGAGCTCGGGCGGGCCTGGGGCGCCGCAGCTCCGCCTTGAGCGGTGGAGGGTCTCACCGGGGGATGGGTCGTCTTCGCTCGAACCTCTCGCCTCCCCCTGTCAAAGGGAGGTGGAGGAGGGCTGGGCCCCTCCCCGCGTAAAGATGGACGACCGTGAATGGTGGGGGAGGAGGTGTATTTGAAGGGGAAGGTGGCCGGTCATGGAGGTGGTCCAAGTGGTTCGTGAGGAGATTGTGGGGCGACTGGGAAGACGACGTGGATCGTGGAGGTATGCGCGGGGAAGACGGAAGAGTGTGGAAGATCAGAGGGTGGTTGGCGCGGTGTGAGGTTCACTGACGTGGCGGAGAAAAAGGGAAGGGTGGACGGGTTGCGCGAGGTGGATCGTGGGAGAGAGAAGAAGGCTGGAGGTTGACGACGAAGTCTGAACCGTCGGATCGTGAAATCCCACGGTTATAAATCAGGCGCGAGAGGACGGTCGCGATTAGATCGATGGCGGCACGATCAGAGGGCCCACGTGATCGCCACGTGTCGAGCGGAGGATTGCGCGCTAACGTGCGATGAAGATTTAGAGAGGACGTGATCGAAGGGCTGAGGCGCGCGCTTAGAAGAGGCGACTGAGATGGAAGATCTGAAGCGCCATCAAGCGGCCTATGATGCGCCACGTGGCGTGCTCTGCTTAAGGCGCGAACGAGCGGACGGATTGAAGGCGGAGGAAGATCAAACGGCTGAGGGTTGAAGCGGGGCATGGAGAGGATTGGACCGTTGGATCAGGAGCAGATCCAACGGCTCGGAGCGAGGGCGGATAAAGAGAAGGGAAGCGGGCCACGTGGCGCCCCCAGAATGGGCCACGTGGCCCAATCAGATTATTCAGTCCTTTTAGTTGATTTTTGAAGGGCCAGATGATCGATTTTGAGAAAACTCAAAACATGAAGGTTGTAGATCTTGATGAGATCTACAAGTTTCATGTTGACAAAAACTTGAGATGAGATCACCTGAAGCCATAAAATATTTTTGAGGGTATTTTTGGGTCTAAAATACCACGAATTTTTATTTTGTCATTTTTTTGTGATTTTAATTTATTTAGGACTCTGTTAATTACAAAACTTTAACTGGATTTTATTGTCACTCAGCTTAAGCAAGGGGGTTAAAAATGAGAAATAAAGATGATGAAATCGAGTTTCATCAACTACCCAAATAATACTTCCATCATACGTTCAATAATTTGGTGATTTATGCCTCAATTCACGTGAAACTTTAATTTGAATTTCACTTAAGCTCACCCTTTATAAATACCTTTGCTTGATCCATTTCTCATTTTTATCTGTCTTTCCTTACTTTTATCTCTCGAGATCGAGCCCTAGAGTATGGGGTGGTGATAGCACATCAGCTCACAACCGAGAGAGTGATTTGAGCTAAAGAGGACGTGATCCTTACACTCATCGGAGCTCCACCAGAGGACATGCAGCTTCGTCGCTAGCCGTAGTGGATCGAGGCGCTCATCATTTTCTTCCATCTCTAGGTAGATCTAGGTAATTTGTTTCTATTCACATTTCAATTTTTGCATTTAATTCTTGTTTTAGATAAATTCCATTCAATCATCATCATGCTTTAATCTGCTTCATTAGAGCTCTTTGATCATTATTCTCCGCATCTGATCACCACTTTACAATCACCACACCTTCTCCATTATCTGTCATAGCCTGACCACCTACAGATCATACTAGATCTGAAGATTAGTCTCCTCTCTGATCACTCCCTTCACCGGAGACTTCCATTTAGTCATTTTGCTCGTGTTTTCATCTAATAAATTGGTCGAAGGAATCTTCTCTGAGCAGAGGATCATTTACATGTGTTAGGGTGCGAGCTTGAGCTAAAGATAAGGATTTGGAGGGTATATCGTAACTTCTATCATCTAGAAATCCAAATCAGAGAATGGTTGCCTTCATGATTCCTTGAACCATCAGATCAATGGAGGATCACTTTAGGATCATGCATAGCTCATCAGGAGCCGTCTTCGACCTAGATCGACCTAGTTTAGGCTGATTGAAGTTCACCAGCGGAGATATTCAACCGAGTTCCTCCAATTGCCCTTCCATCTGTTGGATCAAAAAATCTTCGCCCAAATTGAATCGTAGTGCTTGATCAAGCCCCAAATCTCGACCTTCCGATTAGATCTACAACAGCGTTCCTCAACCATTTATCACGCACGTGCGTTGTACCTACCTCTGTGATTTTTCCTCCTTTAGTTTTATTGTTTTTTTATTTTGTAAATAAGTCTTGTTTGGACATGTGCCGTGTTATAGTTACTTGGTTATTTGCATTGGAGCCCCTGTTGTTTGTCTTATTTATAGTTTCCTCCTGCTTGAACCGATAAGTGTGCATTGCACGTCACTCTTTGGTGATTATGTAATAATACCATGTGTTTTTGTGTAATTATTTAACCCATGAAACATAAATAATTACCAAAAGGTCCGTGACAATGTGACTCGTGTGCGCTAGCACGTGAATTTTAGGTGAAAATTGTAGGGATACCCCTACCTTTTATTTTCTGGTTGCTTGTTTGGTCCTTAAAATAAGATTTCTTTGCATATTAGTCCTTGTTAAGCAGACTTTTATTTTAATTGTTAATCGCAATTAATAAATAGCTAATCTCGCTTAAAATTCCCTAATAATTCATATAATCTCCTGTTAATATCAACTATTATCCCTAAGTTTTATTTTACATTTTTATTTATTTTAATATTTTTTTAATATAAAAATAACTTCAATTTTCCATATCTGCAGTTTTAATTGGATAAAAATTATAAAATTTATTTCGAAAATTTCACAAGAACTTCTGTTTTGTATTAACTTATGTAAAAATCTCACTTTAAATTCCTCATAAAAACAAAAAATAGCAAAACATTAAAAATATTAAAAATAATAAAAATTCACAGAAAATCCCGAAATTGTCATAAAAAAAATCTTTTTTTGAAAAATATCATTCTCTTCGTATATATTTCTTTAATTTTTACTTAATTTCTATTTAAACCCCCAAAACATATATTTTGTTTTCTATTTGTTACTTTTTTCTTATTTTTAATTGATTTGAAAATCCTAAGAAAATCTAAAACTCATAAAATATTTTCAAAAATAGTATAAAATTAGCAAAAACACAAAAATATAATTATTTGATTTTTCAATATATTTCACCTTTTTTAAAAAATACAAAAATAACTTTTTCTTTTTTTGTTTTTATTCTTTATTTTATCAAGCTTAAAAATTTTAAAAAATAAAAACATTTGCTAAATTAAAAATCATTTAAAAATACAAAATTTGAACCATTAAAAAAATAAAAAAAGACAAAATCTGTGAAAAAAGACTAAGAATTGCTTAATAAAAAGTTTTATTTCATTCATTGATTTTCTTTGAATTCAATAATCCTCGAGATTTGTATCATCCCTTAGTTCGATCACTAATCAATCTCGTATTCATCATACTAAAATTCAATTCTTAATTTCCTATCTTAACTAATTCAATAAAATTCCCTGATAATTCCTTGTTATTATCTTGTATTATATTGTATATAAAATGTGTTTAATTGATCTAAATTTATTATAATTAATTACTATTGTTTTCTTTACTTTTAATTCTCATTAAAAACCAATAAAAATTAGAGCTACATAATTGTCTATATTAAAACTGACCTTTAAAAGAAATATTAAATACAAAAAATATCAAAACTCAAATTTCGGTGTTTTTATCTCTTTAAAAATACCCCCAAATTACACTTTGTATAAATGACCTCTTTTGACTTTTTGTCCAACATATAATGAGAATTAAAAATAAAAAATCATAGTAATTAATTATAATAAATTTAGGTTAATTAGCCCATATTATATACAATATAATACAAGATAATAACAAGGTATCAGAGAATTTTATTGAATTAGTTAAGCTAGGGGATTAAGAATTGAATTTTAGCATGATGAATACGAGGTTCATCAATCATGTACGCTATACAGGTAAATAAATAGAAAAATAGTTGTATTGCTCACATTTGATTGCTTTATTTTCTTTGCTTGAGAGCTTATTAAATAATTTTTGTTTGAGGGAGATTTAGGGTTACTTCGACACATTGATCTTAATAAATAAATAACCCCCCCCCCCTTAATTTCCCTTTTCAATAGCCTTGCTCCGATTGAGTATCCAATTAACATACATTCATCGTTTTTTTGCATCAAACCTATTGAAGTTATCTTTTGTATTTAAAGTGAAACATTTGCTTCCAAATACTCGAAGTAGCTTATCATGAGTATTTTATCATATTAATGTTCATAACTTGTCTTTTCAAGGATTTGTTGGGTTATAACTCTATTTAATACATGTAATTAGGGATACAAACATATGCGGTTATATTCGTATTCGTTCGTATTTGTATTCATCTAAAGAGGATATGATTCTTATTCTTTTTAAATAGATGAATATGAATACGAATATGAATATTCTAAATGAAATTTTTATGAATACGAATCCGAATACGAATCTCACATTAACGAATATGAATATGAAATAAAAAACAAACCCGATTACGAATAGGAATATCCGTATTATATATGTAATGTCTAAAAAATTTGTTAGGGTTGGGGTGTTTAAAAAAATGCCCAAAACTTACCCCACACCTGTAAGGCATGACCCTCCCCCCCCCCCCCCCCCCGCCTCTTCCATTCTTCCTATGTTGGTAGCTCGCCCGACCCCTCCCAGGTGCCAGGACCATCGCCTGTCGTTGCCTCCCCGACATCCCTACCCTCCCCCGCCATGATTGTCCCTCCTTCCCGTGGTCATTGTGCCCCTCTTACTCCCCTTCCAAGCAACCATCCGCCTATCCAAACCTTCCTCGACCTCCGCCACCCACGACACCAACTTCCTTCCCCGACCTCCGCCTCCCACAATGCCAACTGCCTTCCCTGACCATTGCCTCCCCTCGCCATCCTCTACCTCCCCGACCGCCCTCTGCCTCGACCTAACCTCTGCGGCTCCGCCACTCCAAGCCGACCTCTGCCTCCCATGCATTGTTGCAACACTTCACCTCCCCTTGACATACGCTCTCCGTAGCCCCTGTCCAACCTCTGCTCAACCTCCTCTCATCACATTCATAGTCGATCTGGTATAACATCTTGAATTTTTAACCTTGTAATGTTAATTTCTAGAAATCAAATATGAATTTTTGTAGAAAGGAAATTGGAATATGGAATGTTTTTTTATGATTGTAATGTTATTGTTAGAAATGTTTATATGAAATGTTGATGTTAGCATCTCTTACTCCCACAACCAAATTGAAATGTTAGAAATAAATCTTTTTTAGAAATGATTTCTCTCTTTGGATGTAACTGGGCTTGGAATTATTGTTATTTGAAACTAGACCTCTTATGCTTTGGTTTATATCTGCAACTTTAATCTATTAACATTACTTTGCAAGATATTTGTTTTCTTCCTTCAAAACTTTGTATTTCAATAGTCACTATAATCTTATCGTATTAATGATGTAATGTAACTAATTACTCAGGAAGGAAACTCTATTTTCATCTTTTAGTATGATTAATCGTGGATTCATCATGCAACGAGTTGAGGGGATCACAAATTACATAAGCAATGGGCCTGACGTGGAAGGGGTCATGTACCCACGACTCAAAATGGCACTACATGAAAAAGTTTTCCAGACTTCCATAGAAAAATTATTGTGGAAGAAAAAAATAAAATAAAAATTGGAAAAATAAAAATAAAATAAAAATATTGAGACTTCAAAATCAAAAGAGTTTTCTCGATTTCAAAGAAGAAAAATAAAGAGAGATAAAAATATCACAAAAATATCTCCTCACTCGAATTTTCCCGAGCGTGATTTTCTACATCCTTATGTTCAACTCAAAAACACTTGGCTGGATAAATAAATAGTGGAACAACTCCGATCAGTCTTTTTTGGAGTTGTTATTTTTGTTAGATTAATCATCTCTCTCCTTGGCGGTTTCTACTTTGAAAATTTATTTAACACTTGGTCAGGTATGGTTATCAAAGGGGTACATAACCTTGGACTGATCTGAATGGTTGTAGGCTCTTTGACCCCTTCGGATTGTGTGGTTGTTGGCTGGCCATGTGGAGATTTGTGGGGCAAGAAATGAAAGTTTTGCAGATTATGCCAAGGAGGTTATCGTAATGAGGGATGACCAGTATCAGCAGTCTCCTGTCCTATAACTCTCTCATTCTCTTGCTTGTTCTGAAGACCGATGATGGAAATGAAAATGGTTTCTAGTGATGTATTTAAATAGGGAAGAGTGTAGGGTTATGAGCGAAGGGAGCACAGGTGGTTGTCTATCACAAAGAATGGGGTGATTTGGTTATTGAAAATGGTGATAAGGTGTAGGGGATGAAGATGGTTACATGTGATTGGGTTTATGGGATCATGTACTTGGGGTTCAGAAATTGGGCTCTAGCGATGGAAAAGGAATTCATATTTGTTGGAATTCCATCGAAAGGGTTGTTGGAGATTAGGTACTGGAAGTTTGTAGGCAGTTCTATGGTTGATAGGATAAAGAAGGAGATGGCTTTGAACGATGGTGGTTGTGTTTTCATAAACAAGTCAAGGGGGGGGGGGGTAGTATTGACCAAAGGGTTCAAAGCACCAGACACATTCATTTGGATGGAAAAGAGTGAGTTGGCTTGTTGACTTCATTGGTCGACTGTTGAGGTGGATGACATGCGACCAATGAATGCATGACACGTGGGTTGTGTTGACTAAGACATCGGCCCTGAATAAAAACAAAGAAAATAAAAGAAAAGAGAGAAACTCTGAACTCTAATGTAAATATGTCGAATAGAGAAGTTGTAGATCTCACCGGGATTTACACTTTTCATATTGGATCCAAAATCAACCAGGCTCAATTGTGTAAGATATGAATTTTTACTATTTTATAAATATAAATTATCATTTTTTAATCTTTTCTATTTTTCCTTTCATTTCTGGTGAACAAATGTGTGCTTGATAAAATAAAATAAAATGTGTCTCACTTAATAACATGTGAAGCTAATTTTTTATATATTTTTAATGATTAATAAAAACTAGAAATAAAATAGAGAAGTCAATTATGTACATATGAATCAATCAAAATATACAAAGTCATAATTGGCTATTACTTGGTTTTTCAAATTTTGTTGGATTTTTTATTTTTTATGCAATTAGAGAAATCATAAAACAAAGTTGAATACACACATAAAATAACGAATAAAAGACTAACATGTTTTGTACAATATATAATTAGGTCTTAAAATCCAAATTTCACAAATGAACTTCAATCTCTTTGAATTTATCTTATTTTATAGATAGTTTGATATGCTTTAGTTCAAAGTTAATAGATTTGATTTGAGCATGTATGAGGAGGATATTCAACTTATGGTGTTTTGTCCATAAAAATGGAGTTTGGGTTTTATTTCAATATTTACAAGTAAGTATTATTTTATGTTTCTTCATGGATTTATGTTAGTATTATGTATAGAATGAAGTTGATTTTATGACTATTGGAGTTAGAATGAATTTGTTAGAATTGTTGAGATTGTGTGATATGTACATATGAATATGTTCACATTTGAGCTTAGAACTTCTCCTCATTTGATATGATTTTCTCCTTGATTCCATGAGTTAATTTCCTCCAATTGTTCCATTTTTATTAGTTGAGATGATTATCTTATATTATCATTTTATGTGGACTTTGTGTCATTTTGCTTGGGGATTTATGACAAAATTCAAATATAAAAAAAGATGAATCAAATGAATCATGGACTCATGAACCCCCTATACTTCAACTTTGACAGTCCCTTAGCAAAAAATTATTTGATGAATAAATTCAAGGAGAATTTTGATCGAGTTACTGACATGTAAAAGTGAAAAAACAAGACTCGTGGATAAAGCCTCAAGTTTCAATAACTCGCAAAATTTGAGTACCGACCGATACTTATTCAAAAAGGAACTCAAACTCTTTATGTCTGGTAACTCGTGAACTTGACCTCTATTCCATTGCTATGTGCATTGAACATCTCCATCATTTCTTTCTCCTTCTTTATTATTCTGTGCTTTTCCTTAAGTATATTGAACATCTCCATCATTTCTTTCTCCTTCTTTATTATTCTGTGCTTTTCCCCAAGTATGGGAGGGAATTTGCTTTTTTATTCGAAGCGGGCAAACCAAGATGTTGTGTCTGGTTTTAGCCTTATCTTCACTTCTTTTGATACCTCTTCCGAACATCGCTTCGTATATTTGAAGCAGCCACATACTTATGCACATGGACAAAATGCTTCATGATCCCCAAACTTATCCATCTTGAGAATCCAGAACCTGCAATTTAGAATTGAAATACAGAAAATAAAGACTGTTCAAGTGATATCCCATCGTCAAACATCATACTACTAAACATCCCTGTAGTAAACACTCTTGCAACCTTAAACCATTTCGTGTAAATTACTGAACCTAATCGATCAACCTGTAAACTGTAAATGTAACGGCCTGGGTTTTTGAAAAAAAATCAAATGAATTATATTGGGTTAAATAGATTTAATTAATACATACATTAAATCTCATTCAATATCAACTTTAAAACCACAAGGGTTCTCTCTCCATACATCACCTTATCTTGCATTTTAGAGAGAGTTAGAGAGAGAGAGAGGAAGAGATATCTTACCGAACATCCGTCTTCGTCGTAGGAGAAGGCGGCGTCGAATCCGAAGAGGAGGAGAACACGAATCCATGACCAAAAGGAAGCGCGACGACCCCGACGGGTAGAAATAAGCTTTGGATCAAGGTATATATCGGTTTACGATTACGATCTATAATTTTATGTATTGGTATACGATTTCATATGAACAACGATTACAATAGAAATAGATCCAAATGTAAGTGTTGGTTCATAAGATAACACGTGTATACAATGATTTGATCTGAGTAAATACGTCTCATTGTATGTATTGAATATTGATCATATCTCCTCGAACGCCTCTAAATACGTACGCCAAGCTCCCAAAATATTATATCGATATGCCATGGGATGTATCAGTGGAAGTTTAATACCCGATTTATGAAGTCTGAATATATACACTCCTCAACCCGTTCTTGATATTTCATAGGATTTGGTTTTGCACAAATACAGAGCACGTTTGATAATAAACAAAATGAGGTTTTAATACTAAGTCTTCATTTCAATGAAAATTTTGCCAAGTAAACTTCAGTTGGTATTTTTTGGATAAAGTTGGATACCTTGAGGGTCTTTTAAATTTATCACGCATGTACATACTTAATGTTAGATCATTTTGACCAATTTTGTAATCCGGGAACATGAACCTTAGGCCGTGTTCGTTTGGGGTATAAGGAGGAATGGAATAAGGGGAATAAGCCCCCAACACGCTTCCCCGTGGTACGACTATTCCCCATTATTTCATCTTATTTCACTCTTATTCCTATCTTTATCCCACCTTACCTACCTTTATTTCACCTTATTCTCCTTATTCTTATCCTCCAGCCGAACGGAGAATAGACCCTTATTCCCCTTACTCCCCATCCTTATTCCTGCTTATTCTCCTACCGAACGGGCCCTTAGGGACACGTCACTCGTAATTGAACAGATCTCACAAGTATTAACCTGGAAATAAAATAGATAATACACAGATTTATAATTGTCGCTTAGATCCTTAATTCATGGATTCACCTTTTCTGGTAAGCTTTTTCAGTTAATTCGCCTTATCGTTTAATAGGTATGCATATATGTAGCACCAGCTTTTGTTATAAGATAGTATATTTAGCACGCATTAATATATGAGCATGATTGATAAAAACACATATCATATCAAAAAGTATGTATAGACATACGAAAGGACATACCAATAAGATCTAACTTACGCATTAAGATAAAGTATGACATTTTTTTATAAGATCTAACTTACGCATTAAGATAAAGTATGACATTTTTTATATAGAAGAAGGAAACTTGAATGAACTTATTGTATGTACTCGTATAGTATCCACATAATCTCTAGTTAAAATAAATCGGTACTAATTACATACATTATTTTATTTTATGATAAATTGAGAGATTTTGATAACCTTAACAAGATTAAGGCACAGACTCGTAAGGAGTCACATGGGAGACCGCAAGGGGTCGTATTAATGCCGCAAGGGGCGTATGGTTGCAAGGAACCGCAGAGGCAAAAACTAAGTCCTCTACAGTTGTAGCTACATTGTCATGTCATGCCATGGACCGCAAGTGCCAGCGGTTGAAAACATATAACAAGATACATAATTGAATGTTATGCAAGGAAATGGTTTATGAGGGAAAACCATCATGAAAAATACAAGAAATAGTTTAATAAGAGAATGAACCATCACATGTTATGCAAGAATTGGTTTAAGAAAGTTAAACCATCAAAGTCATGGGGGGTTGATATGTAAAATGATTTATATGTTTTATAAGTATGTAATTTGTTTGGTATTTTATGAAATATGCCCACAAGTAGAAATAAATGGTTGTCATATCCACTTATGCAAATTACCTACTTTACATGCATATCTATGTTTATGAAAGAAGCCAAACTATACATGATAGGGATCGAACTTAGACATGCATAGGCACAGAATGATGTGCTATACATGAAAATTCAAGTGCATGAATTATAATAGATAAAGGACCGTTAGAATACCCATGGATGGACCTCGATATATACTGGGCATTAGACTCATACAAATTTATGTTTGTCAATTTCAGGTGACGAACAGGGTTGACTGTATTCTTAGGATCGTGCTACAGACTCATTGAGATTTCTGACGGGGTACGATTTATCTTGTGAAGATCTAGTGGATATCTGTATGCCCACAGGAACTATCGAGATGCTATTTTTAATTTCTAGAATAGTTTTTTTATATTTCCCAGTTTAGAGTTGTAATAATGGAACTCTACTTTGAATGGACATTTTATGGAAATAGATATTTTCTCTGCTCATTTATTGTCATTTATTGATATTTTGGTAACGGTTCGGTCATGCGATCAACTATCGCATGCTTCCGTCGATTGTCACGATCTGTTCCGTTACAGTAAAACATGTAAGTTTTGCAACCTACCTGAAACCCTCATCATTGATGAAGTTTATGATCCAAAAATCATCAAACTCTAACCTTATATCTATCTCCTAGGGAAGATTTAAAATGTGTTCTCTAATAATAAGTACGGAGGCAATTATTGAAGTGGAAGAAGAAGAATGAGAGCGAGGACGAGGGAAACATCGAGTACCAAAGAAGAAAAATGGGTGTTATCGGGACTACGGTTGGGTGTTCGAGCAAATGAATATCGGGTAACGAGCCTTCCAACCTTAAGCCATTTCTCTTTATCGTCGATCAGGGCCGGAGGCAGGGGAGCGGGTAGGGGCCATGGCCTCTCTCCCAATTAAAAAATTTCATAGCCATCCGTATTATTTACATCATTATTTAACCTCTCTACATCTTATTAATTTTTAATTGTAAAACCTGTCATATACTTTTGGTAATTTCTCTACACGATCATGGCAGAGCCGCAGAATACCAATCGTTCCCCCTAAAATGGCAAATTGGAATTGGGATTCGGCAATCTCTCCTCCCGGTTTCACACACCAACGCCCCCCCCTCACCCCACGGCAGTTCCTAACCCCCCTCCCCCCACCTCGACGCCGCCGGAGTCTCGGACTCTCCTCCTCCTCCCCTCACTCGATCACGCGTGATGCGGACATCCACAACACCTTCTCACTGAAGTGACTGAACCAATCCATCTCTTCGCACACGAGGTACCAATCTTCCGAGTCTTGATTTCGATTTTTTGTTTCTGTATCTTGTCGGATTTCAGTGTTGGCTTGTATTCGACTTAGAATTAGCAAAACCATTCATCAACTTTTAATCCTCTATTTTATTCTAATCGCTGCAAGAGAAACAACAACCGTGATATATATATGACATGTGTGAGGGTTGACAATGGTTGTCCCTGTCAATCGCATTGTTAACTTAAAAAAAGAAACGTCAGTTGGTACTCTAGACTTCTAATGTGATAGTATTATAAAGCTACAATGTCTTGGAGGAATATGTTTGTTGGGAGGATTAATATACTATCCACATTTGGGGCACATAACCACATTTGTCATCATATAGTATCCAGTGAAGTATGTGATCTTTAAAATCATCCCTCTCGTACCGCCGCATAAGAATTTTCTTGAGGTGTATATAAATTACTTGACATATAAATTCATGACATATTAGTTATTTACATTGTGTCATGTGAATTTAGGTTTACTTATGGCGAAAAGAACAATTGACTCCTATTTCAAGAAATCAAGGGTTGAAATTTGTGATAAAAATATATCGTCGTCTTTTGCAAATTCTCCACTATTTTAGATGATGCTCGTTGGACCATCAATCCATCTCCTCTTGATATACATGTTCAAAATTATCAACAAGAAGTGCAAAATGAACATGTTGATGAATTTCTATAGTTCGTGATCCGAGATTGCGCCGTCAAATTTGAGAATATCCAGTTAACGAGCGGGATAAGATTCGAGGTGCATATATTAAATGTGGACCATATCAACATTATCTTCTATAATATCCAGCATCTAGCGGTGAAAATCATCAATGTCAATTTCAAGCTTCTTGGTTTCAGAAATATCCTTCGTGGTTAGAATATTCTCCAGTCAAGGATTCAGTGTTTTGTTTGCCATGTTTTGTTTTCAATAAAATATCCATTGGACGATTTGGATCAAATGTCTTCACGGTTGATGGATTTCACAATTGGAAAAAAATTGGAGGAAAAGATTGCGCATTTTTACATCATATCGGAAGTGATCCATGCTCACCGCGTAATATAGATGAACATGCTTGTAATGATTTGATGATTCAAAGAAGCCACATTGATAATGTCATACATCGACAAACATCAGAAGAGATTAAGTGCAACAGATTGCGATTGAGGGCATGACGAATCTGCAGATTCCAAGAATCAGGGAAATTATATTGAAATGATAAAGTTATTGGCATCATATAATGAAGAAGTTGCAAGAGTTGTTTTAGATAATGCCCCTAAAAATGCAAAATATACATCTCCTACAATTCAAAAGGAGATATTGGATATTATTTCCACTAGAGTACAAAAGATTATTCGTGATGAGATTGGAAATGCAAAATATTGCATCATTGTTGATAAAGCTCGTGATGAATATAAGAGAAAACAAATGGCTATTGGCATCCGTTTTGTTGATACTAACGGCTTTATCAGAGAAAGATTCTTAGATATTGTACATGTCAAAGATACAAGTGCAACTACATTAAAGAAAGTGATTTAAGATGTCCTTTCTCATCATAATCTCAGTATTCAAGACATGCGCAGACAAGGTTACGATGGTGCAAGCAACATACGTGGAGAATGGAAGGGATTCCAAGCACTCTTTACTGTGGATTGCAAGTATCCATATTATTTACATTGTTTTGCTCATAGACTCCAATTAACCTTAATTGCAGCATCAAGAGAAGTGATTTCTGTTCATCAATTTTTTTCTAAATTAACATTTATCATTAACATTGCTGGTTCTTCTACCAAGAGGAATGACGAGCTACAATATGTTCAAGCATCTATATTGGCTGAAAAAATTCTAGCTAATGAAATTGAAACAGGAAGAGGTCTTAATCAGATTGGAACATTATAACGTGCGGGAGATACCATACGGAGATCTCATTTCCATTCAATTTCTAGTTTGATAAGATTGTTCGATTCGACATGCCATGTACTAAGTGAAATCGTGAAAGATGATTCTACATATTTTCAACGTGGGGATGCTGATTCTGCTTACAATTCAATAACATCCTTTGAATTCATATTTATTTTACACTTGATGAAGGAGATTTTGGGATTTACATGTGTATTATGTCATGCATTGCAAAATATCGATCAAGATATTTTAAATGCAATTGCTTTGATTTCCACCACTAGATCTCTTATTCAAGACATGCGTGAGGATGGTTGAAGCAGATTTTTTGATAATGTACAATCATTTTGTTCAAAGTAAAATATCGATGTTTTGGATATGGGGCTTCCTTATTCTAGTCGAGAACGTTCTCGTCATGAGAAAAACAACATTACACTTGAACATCATTATCGAGTTGATATTTTTATGGCTACATTGGATTTACAACTTCAAGAGTTGGATCACAGATTTAATGATACAGCTATGGAGCTCTTGCGCCTTAGTTCTGTGCTGCACCCATAAGATGGTTATAAAAAATTTAATATAAATGATATTTGCTTTCTTGCAGCAAATTATTATCCACAGGATTTCTCCGATAGTGAACAAAACTTATTACAGTTTCAATTGATGCAGTATCAACTTGATGTCCCTCATCATCCAAAGATGGAAAATTTGACTACAATATCTGAACTATGTCAAGCATTGCCAGAAAATGGAAAGTCACGAGTCTATTATTTAGTCGATAGATTGATCCGGCTTATCTTGACTCTTCCTGTCTCAACAGCTACAACTGAACGTGTATTTTCAGCTATGAACCTCGTGAAGACAAGGCTTCGAAATAAAATGGAAGATGGATTTCTGCGCAGTTATATGATTACTTATATAGAAAAGGAGATAGCAGATAATGTCACCGTAGAAGAAGTCATGGATGATTTTTATTTAATGAAAAATCGCCGAGCACAACTTCAATAAATTATGTAAGTTTTTCTTAGAGTTTTTTCCATCATTTTCATAATTTTGTAACTCAATAGTAGTACTTTCAATTACCTTTATATCTATATATTTTAAAAACATCGTCCCCACCAATAAAATTTTTCTAGCTCCGCCCCTGTCATCGATGGCCATCTAAGATGATGCACATTACTTTGGATAGCCACCTGACATAAGGTTAAGGTAGAATATACCCAGCTCAATAGCATAAGGCTATGGTGTAAAATGGATCAAGTTTATAAGGGTTATTATGTAAATACAAAGAATACATGAGATCATGAGTTGTTGTGGGAGTCTATACGAGTCGTGACATACGTGCATGTTTTTCTGCATTCGATAGTTATTCGTAGGTCTTGTTTGACCACTATTCTACTTGACATTATCACTCTTTACATTATCACTCTTCCGTTGAATTATAACTACCATCCATCTTTCACAGTGGCCATCCCACATCCATCACAATATTTGTTTTATATAGATTTTGATATTATATCTATTTTAAAATGGATATTGGTATGAATATCATTTTGATATCGGTAACTATTCTTATATCTGTTTATATATATATAATTGTATATTTACTTTTAACCATATATAGTTTATACTTTTTTCACCATATTAGGTATAGTTATTATGATATATACACATTTAATATATTTATATCATGTGCATTAATCCAATACATGTATATTTAAGCTAATATTTAGTATTTCTAATATTATTCGTTTGCAACTAGTATCCACTTACATATGTATCCATTTTTTAAAGATACGATGATATAGTTTTCATATCCATCAATATCGATATCTGCATCCGTATTCTTATTTAAAAATAGGTGGGGATATACTAATATGGGAAAAGGGATCCTACGTCCATGTGTAGGTAACTTACCTACACCCACCTCTTTTTCCCTCAAAATTTTTGATTTTTTTTAATTGAATCCTTGGGGAATTTAGATCACAATATATCATCGTCATGCCATTAAAATTTCAACTTATTTCGAGACTTCTAGTTTATCCATCAGGACAGTCAAATTTTAACAGTCTCAGATTTGCTGAAATCGACCCCTTCCGATGGAGCTGTTAGGAATGTCTGTTTTACATGAAATTTGAAACATGTATTTCATTTAATATTCTAAGTAAATTTCCTAAGAATCCATTTCAAAAAAATCAAAAATAATGAGGGAAAAAAATATGGGTGTAGGAAAGTTACCTACATCTTGATGGAGAACGTATGGGTCTTTGTTTCTGACGAAATTGGAATGATATGGAGAAGGGATATATATATATATATATATATATATATATATATATATATATATAAATAAATATACATGGCGGTATTTTTCGAAAAAGTAAAAAATATGGGAGTTATAGACCCGAGTGCATGTAGAATTACATGCACCTGGGTGCATACTCCCTATCCTCTAATATTTATATCTATATATATCCATTGTAATTTCAATCCCTATTTGTAAGAGTTATGTACTTTTATCCGGCATTTATTCCATCAAATCAAAATAAAAAAGAAAAAGAAAATCTTTATGCACCTTAGAACGGAAAGCTACAATCAGACATAAAAGCGCACACTATACACCCAACTAAAACCATACTATTTTGAAATAGTGTTGATAAAGTCGTAGGAACACAGTCTTTTTTTTTTGATACGTAAAAGGTAATAGTATTGAAACTTCACAAACGAAAAAACTTGTACAAAAATTAGCCACACCGTGGCGAGTTGGATTACAAGGATCCCATAACAAAAAAAACAGTACCCGGGCAGAACAAAATCCCAGGTACCATCAATTTCTATGTATCAACAGAAAGTCTCTGGTGATTTTGGAGATTAGCCAAGTCGACGAATGGGATCCAGTAAGAGCCCATCTCCGATTACGTTCCATCCAAAGCGAGCAAACCACCATCGCGATAAGAATGGACAATGAAGTGCGGGTAGATGGTGTCGAGATGGAGGCAATCCAATCAACAGTGTCCATCAAGGAAAGCTCAGGAGGGTCGGGAAGTACAAGAGCTAGGCAAGAGCCATGCCAAACCACATGAGAAAAGGGACAACTGAACCATAGATGAGCGTGGGATTCAGTTTCCGAGCTGCAGAGGTAACAGGCAGAGGAGGCAATTACAGTGAATGGAGCAATTCTATCAATAGTAGGGAGCCTTTCCCGAATTGCACGATAAAGGAGGAATGAGAAGCGAGGCAGGGATCGACGCTCCCAGACAACCGGAGCCCAAGACAGAGTTGGGCTACGCGGCCGAAAAATGTCGAGAGCATCTGCGAAAGAGTACCCGTGGGGAGAGCGAATCCAAGTGAACGGAGGAGAGTCTCCTCTGATGGCAGCACGAATAGAACTTCTTCTTCCAAGGATGCAACGCCAAGTCCGTGATGCAGAAGGCGCAGGGGTAGCAGACCAGAAAGAACAATAGCGGAGGTATTTGATTCGCATCTAGTCAGCCCAAATCGAAGAAACAGAGGAGATGATCCTCCAAGCCCATGAAGCGATAATGGACTCGCGAAGGGCGGAAAACGAAACCAACCCCATGCCGCCCTCCAATCTCGGGAGGCAAAGGGTATCCCACGAAATGTCGTGGCGCCGACGACCCCAAAGGAAAGAGCGCAGAGCGAGGATATCCTTTGAACAGTTCTTAAAGGCAGTAGGATGCCCGCAGCCCAATAGAGGAAGATCCCTCGGATGACGGTGTTGATGAGTTGTGCCCGACCAGCCATCGAAAGCGTCCTAGCACTCCAACAATGGATAAGCATTCCAATACGGTCCTCTAAACATCTGGAATTCGAACTTCTATGAAAGGAGGACGCAAGAGGAATCCCCAGATAGATGGAAGGAAGCTTCTGGTTCAAGATGCCGAGTTGTAGGTTAGCGGCAAAATCTGGAGCAGAATATTTCGGCTTGAAGAGTTTGCTTTTCCTCGGGTTTAACTTGAGTCCAGATATGAGCTCGAAATCCGTCATAATATCCCTGATGGCAAGCAGGGAACGAGTAGTACCTTTGTAAAAGAATAGTAAGTCATCAGCATAAATTAGGTGAGAGGGAGCAACGCTTCGACCGCGACCCATGGGGAAGAACTTGCCGTGGACCACTGCTCAATCAGACATGATAGAGATTCCATCGCAATCTTGCCGTGGACCACAGTCTTTATGTTTATGTACACAAGTTACAAGCAACACTATGAAGTACAGGGGCTTAGTCACAAAAACGAGAAAAATAAAATTCTATCTCGGGCATATGTTGGACCGCACCTGACGTGACCCAGCAACGGGTGGGGGGTGGGGGCCGCGGTAATGTTACCACTTTACTCGTTAAAGATCGAATTGGACGGCGTCCACATTCTGACGGTGCAACCTGACACCTGTACGAGAGCCGTCGGGACGTCCGGGGTGGAAAGCACCAGAGGCCGAACGATCATGATCCGACAGCTGATATTTGCGGATTGGTGGCGCATGGATTCCATTGATTGGTTATTTACGACTTGGGATGGTAATTGTCAAAGAGCTGACGCCAAAAGAAACAGCTAACTTTTTATCTGACGGAGCTAATTATTTCTCTGATAAATGTTGCCGATTGTCATTCGTATTAAAGTTTATTCTTTTCGAAAGAAAAACACAAAAAGGAACTGCACAGCAGATGATCTATCGAGGCATAGCTTTCATCAATGACATGTCCAGTTAGGGATGGAATGGATCGGGACCGTCCATCTCAATCTGGAGAAGGGGATCCCCGCCCTTATGTTATTCACCACCGAGCTTGTTGGGCACTCCTACAATTTTGAAATTTTACATACTTTAACGTAAAAACCCAGGTAGATTAAATCCCATTATTTCCCTTATTAACTATAGCAGATATGGTTAAAAAATATCATATTTATCCTTCATTTTCTATCGATTTTCCATAACATATATGGTTAAAATTCACACTCTCTAGTGCAAGATTTCAGTCTACTTGCATCCGCGTTAAAGCATTGATAAAAATTTCTTAAGTATCTAACACAGGACTTGGTTCCTAACCAAAGCTCATGAGGGGTACTGATTTGCTTGGAATCTTTTAAGGATATATATTGTCGTCTCTACTGCGTGTCCTCATAAACTATGAGGTAGTTGTGCTATTAATCTCCATTGATATAATCATGTCAAATATGATCGAGTTGTATCTATCCACGACCCCACTGAGCTGAGGTGTTCTTGAAGGAGTAAGATAAGAAAAAGGGATAATTACACCCATAACCCTGAGTAATTCCTCAATCTCAATCATAACCCTACGTAATCGCGAATTACATGAGGAACCCTGAGTAATGCTTAACCTTTACACGACATGACCCTGTGTCAACTTCCGTTTCGAATTTCCGTTAACTCAGATGGAAAAGGTTAGATATGGACAATTTTACCCCTCAAGACTTTTTATATTTATAAATTGATGCCCCTGGAAGCCTGGAAGGCCCACACCCATCGGAGCTCCAACCCCCGCCCGCCAGAGCCCCGACCCTCCTCTCGCCCGCCCGAGCCCCAACCTTCTTCACCCTTTCCTCCTCCCTGTCGACCACTTCCTCCTCCCCCTTCCTCTCCGTCCACCACCACCCTGGCGCACGGCCTGAAATCCTCTCGCTCCTGCATCACCCTGGCGCACGGCCCTAAATCTTCTGGCTTTAATAACTTTTCACAGATTTTCAGTTAAGATGCAGCGGCACTTGTATGAAGGTTCCTCGATCAGACTTCGTGCGTGAAGGAGCACTGATCAGATTTGGAAGATGTTGCCGTTTCTCTTTATCTGTAGGTGCTCTTCTTCGCACTTGACGATTAAGATCGGCTGATGAAGAGGAAAGTTCCAGGCTGTAGATTCGTCTTCGTCTCGAGTCCTCTGGTTTTAATCACGCATGCAGATGACTTTGAAGATGTTCGAGCGCGACGGAAGTCTAGAATGTTGATGCGGTTGCTTCAGATTTTATGCATTTTATTCAGTGATTCCAACCGCATATGATGGAGATTCAGTCGATTCTCAGATGAATCGATTCCAGTTGATCTCAATTCCTCTCCACTACCCCGTATTCATGATATGTGATACTCAATTGCAGAACATGAGCTCCAGTTTGAGGCTTCGTTGCTTCTTCATGGCTTCATTTCGTATATTAGTCTTCAGATGTGGTCGTAGGAGCCACAAAAACTCGTGTTGCTCTGATTCTATCAGAATAAACCTCCGAATAATCTACGATCCTGCTTCATGGCCTGCAAAAAATATATATCTGAACCCCTCCCCCCCGCACGCCGCCTTGGAACCCCTCCCCCTCACGCGCCTCCTGGGAACCCCTCCCATCCCCCGCGCACCAGCTGGGAACCTCCCCTCCCCCCACGCCGAATCGCCGCCAGGGAACCCCTCCTCCCGCGCGCCGCCTGGGAACCCCTCCTCCTCCCGTGCCGACTCGCCGCCAGGGAACCCCTCCACCCGTGCGCCGCCTGGGAACCCCTCCCACCCCCCGCGCACACCAGCTGGGAACCTCCCTTCCCCCGCGCCGACTCACCGCCTGGGAACCCCTCCCCCCGCGCGCCGCCTGGGAACACCTCCCACCCCCCGTGCACGCCACCACCTGGGAACCTCCCCTTCCCCTGCGCCGACTCGCCGATGGTCAGGCTCAGAGCCCCCAACCTCCAGTGTCCGTGAGCTCCGATGAAGTTCTCGCCAGAGAGCTCCAACGAAGCATCCAGCACCGGCTCGACGAATCTTCCGTCGTTTATTTATTTATCTTTTTCTTTTTTTTCATTTTAGCTAATCCTAGCCGTTAGATCATAGATTAGTTAGATTAACTCACTCATATGCTTGAGTTAACGTATCAAACTAACGGAGGGTTATGGGTGTGAGACGGAGTAACTATTCAGGGTTTCCCATGTAATTCGCGATTATGCAGGGTTATGATTGAGATTGAGGAATTACTCAGGGTTATGGATGTAATTATCCCTAAGAAAAATATCCCTTTCTTTATAAGGTATTCTCTGAATTCATCTAATATGTACTGGCTACCTCAGTCAGATCGAATTCTTTTCATCTTCCTTATAACTATGGTTCTCAACCAAAATATGAAATCTTTGATCATTTCAAAGGTTTTTAATGTGTAAGGAATAAGGCCCACAACATCAAATGATCATTAATATATATTACATATCATTAACGTCCACTACAATATAGAGGATCCATATACATCAATATGTATGAGGTCTTGAATACCTATGCATCTTACACCTTGTTTAGAGATGGATGCCTTAGACATTTTACTTTGAATAAGTAGGTAAGTTTTGAACTTTCAGACAATCTAAAGGTCCATCTATTAGTAGTCTATTGATCTTACCAATAAACTTATGTCCACATCTTGATGCCAGATCAATGTCAAATGATCTTCATCACAATAATTGATCTTAAATATATTAATTTTCAGTATCAGAAATGTTAATGAATCAGTCATTAATATTCTAATTTCATGGAGTCCTCTAGACATTAGAATACTATCAGAAATATATCCATTATAACTCTTCATGATAGGTCTATCTCAGAATTTATGTCTATCTCTAGGGTGGCATTCGGCTGGGGGTTAACCCCCACTTTGGGTGGGTTACCCCCCAAAACCCATATTCCTAACCCACTAGTGAGTCCCACTCTCTCTCTCCACTAAAAAAATTATATTATACCATCATATCATCTAAAAATTATAAAATACTCAACTTCTACTCATTATTCTAAACTTCAATACAATCATATCACAACAACTACCCACTTTTTCAACTTCCAATACAATCATATCATAATAACTACATATTTTTTCAAATTTCAATACAAATCACATCATACAAACCCTTCCAACCCTTAACCCACCAACCAAACACACTAACACAAAAATAGGTTCTCCACCCTCGGATAGCCCACCAACCAAACGCACCCTAGGAATTTTAGACATAGACATTGAATCTTTTTGAATGTTAATGTCATAGAGATATTCTTTAAGACTAAAGACTCTCCCATTCGAACATGGTAGTCTATCTATCCAATGGCGATTGATGCAAGCATTGTATCAAATCTCATGTGGATAGCTATGAACTTTATAATCAATTTTTCTAGTATGCAAAAACATGTAGGATCTCCCTTCTACCTTCGTCACACCTTAATAATATGAAAAAATGTGACGTGGGTAAAGGAAGCATGAATTCATTCCCCTTCACAAGTCCAACTTGCATTTCTCAATTTAATCTATGACATTAAATTCCACTACCCTAAGATGATGTTGACTCATTGTAAATTGAACCAACCGTCAACAGGAGTAGAGCTCGCGATATTCATTCCCCTGATCCATGTGTGCTTGTAGATTGGAGGTATGACTTCACATAAGCATCTTGAGTATACAATCCATGGCAACGGTACCCTCCACCTTGACGGGAGATCATGGATTTTATCTTATGATCATCCATATCTCATTCAAAATTTGATGAATCATTTGAATCATATTCTCATGATCAACCCATCCAAGGGAAATCCAATCTTTATTAATTGTAGATTGTGTATTTTAATTATATTATATTAATTTAATCATATTAAATCAGTATTAATTCAATGCTACCAATAAATAAAATCTTGCTTGATATTGCGATGTAGCATACACCCTCACTTCATATATTTTATTCCAATTTAGTTGTTAAAAAGTATATAGAGACTTCTCATGTCACCTTTCCTTGAAACAAATCAGACCAAGTTGTACAGAATATGCTGACGATGAATGTTTCCACTGTCAAAATGGTGCATGGTGCCAATTAGGTAATCCATCAGCATACCTAGACTTAGACACCATCACCGTTACAATTTAGGACAACAAAATTGGTACAAATTATACTAAGAGGTTGTATCGATCTTTTGATCATGTATGATAGTATATATTAATAATTCCAAAATTTGTAGATATTAAAATATTTTTAATTTCCCTAACATCTAATCATAACAAGCAACCAAGTTGTTTTGTATGAACATTGTTGAACTACAACTATTGTAATTCCTAATTTAGGATTTGTTGTGATTATCAATTATTTTTCAAAATAAGTGATATAACATTTAATATGGGAAAATTCCAAATTCTCGTAAAACACAATAAAATTCTTCATTTAGATGATCTAGCCATCTTCTGATCTAATCCCAATAAATATTAAAAATCTAAGGCAATCGAACTTGGAAACATGCAAAACAAATTCAAATGATTTGATTAATTTAATTTTTAACATAAATAATATGTTTTTATCATGTTTCATAATAATAAAACAATAACTAATCATTAAGTTCCAGTTACTAAAATCATGTAAAAACAACACACTGCGAGAACTTTTCGTATATGAACCAGTACCCAATCGTCGCCAACTCTTAGCTCGAATTTTGGGATCATGTCCATCACACTAAACATTATTTAGTATTCCAAAATTTGTTAATATCAGGTAAAATAATAGGCATATCATATATGTACACAATCTATTCGAAAATCACGTAAGCATGGAAAAACAATGTTCTCGCAATCTGATATCCACAACCTTATGTCCTAAAGGTTTATATTACATCCAATACCTTAAAACCTAGCTCCGATACTACTTTTTGGGAGGCGATTAGGCCTCACACATCATGAAAGTGAAAAGAGTCGGATTGTATCTGAAAAAACAGGACTTGTCATACAAGTCATGTAGAGCGAAATTCAAAAAAGTCTATGGAGTCACATGGCGGGGAAACTTTCCCAATTTGTTTCATCCAAGATAACACAAGTATTAGGCTTACCTCTTGATGCATGATTGAGATCTATTAATCTCTAAGCAAAAAGACCTCTCCTCTCAAGTTCGAGCTGGCATAGACAACACTTGTGAACGCGGAGATGAACTTTGTGACTCCCACATGAAGATGATTTGATTCATGAAACACTTAATTTCATTATATGAAATCCTTCTTCTTCATCAAGAGCACGAAGAATCGAAGTAGCAGAACCTCCACGTGAGATCGATCGAATCCATCCGACAGCATGACGACATCGTGACAATTGTTGTAGACTCCAAGACCCTACGATAAGGGGACAACCATGGAGTTGATGGAGAGAGAAGGACATGTGGTGTAGAGAGAGATATTGTTGCAATAACTGCATGAACATCAAGGAGTGCTAGGGCGTTGAGATTAAATTGAAATCTCTAAGATTACATGTAATATTTATTATTGCAAGTTGAGAGATAATCTCCCATCATTGTAATCAAATAGCAATACACATAGTAGGATTAAGAGTAGTCTCCTTCCCATTATGATGTGGAGGGCCACCATGGTGGGATCCACCATGGTCGTCCATATTAGGAGGAGTCTTCTCCTTTTCCTACTATGGTGCAATCCAAAATTACATAAATTTAGTTTGTGTTGCATATTTTCTAATTGGTTTATCACTATATAAATCCAAATTATTTATTACAATTACAGTTAGATCATTGATTTTTGTGAATCATATTCTTCCATCCAAAACTAAATGTAAATCACATTTACAATTAATTGTATAATATGAATCCAACTCATATTAATATTTAAATTGTTAATCCCATTCACATTTAATTCTCTCTATGCTATTGTGGATCATATCCACATTATCAATATAAATTGTAAATGCAATTTATATTTAATTATTCTAATGTGAATCATATTCACATACAACTTAAAATAACATATGAATCATATTCATATAAATATTAATTAATATAGTCCATTATTCATATTAATTATTGTCCTAAAATGTGAACCACATTTACACTTCACTGGGATAATTATATCTATGGTAACGACATTATATTATCATAGTATTGATATCATAATGTATAAATCCTAATCCAATTAGGTCTTGTGAATGATTGTCATAGATACTTGGAGACAATATCAGGGAGATCGTAATATTCATGTATATTGACTTGAAAAATTGATATCCATCATGCATTGTGGTAATAATGTCTAATATCAAGTCTATGATATGATATCAAGCAATGTTTTGCAAACTAAATGTCTGATTATATATTAAATGTATGATGTTATGTACTTAGTATTGGCCTTCGGTGAAAATAAGGAGGAGTAGGATGAGGAGGAGGAACATAAGGAGGATGCGAATGAGGAGGAGAAGGAGGGGGGCAATAGCAATAGAAGCAGCTGCTGAACAATAATAGTTGCTAATGTAATGTATTTTCTTACATATTCTCGATGATTTTTCCATTTGAGGTGGTCAATATACTCGGTTGTTAGGGTCGATGTCTTTTGCAGCGCACCCTTTCTCGACGCTTCTTTCTTGATAGATAGATGTTAATTTCGATGGTTATTAACTGTTGAGTATACAATACATTCTTGTAGTGACCATTCCTTGTCCCTTCGAAGTTGGAGCAGATCGAACACCCTCCACGAGAGGCATCATATCTATACCTTAATAGCGATCGTGATCTATGTGACCTTGCTTCATCCATCCCATTGACTTCATACCAAAGAAAGACCTCTAAGTAATAGACCACAACCCACTACATGTACACATCTTCAGCTTAAGGCCTTCATCGACCCCACCTCAGGCACCAACCTCACCTTCCCAAGTCCACTTCTTATCCACCTCACTATACCATTCCTTCCCCACGCTCCTCTCCAAAGGTCAACTTGCCTTCATCATAGTATTGGACATGCGAGACTACGATGAATGATTATGCAATAAATGCTATTGCAAATCATTCCCTAAATTGAAATAAAGAACAAGTAATTTGCGTAAGAGGTCCCTTAGTACAATTAATGTTATATACCATGGCCATCTTAATGATCATGCAGTTGTTGATTCAAATGTTGAATCATAGAGGCTGGTCTCAAATGATATCGAAAGAGTTAGGTTAAGAAAACTCATCAAGCACCGTTAAATAATTATTAAGAAAGGATCTCCAACTAAGAAGGAGATGACAATCGCTAAATAATTATTAAGAAAGGATCTCCAACTAAGAAGGAGATGACAATCCTTCTCTAAGGGCAAATATATGATCTACCTCTTGATGCAAGTCCTCTGCGTAGGTGATGAATATGTGATTTACCACTCTAAAAGTTGAAAATAGAGCTTTGTTCCTGAGTAATTAGTTGCTTATTTTCACTTATATTGCATAATTAGCATTCATGCATCTGTATTTTAGCATTCATATTTGCATTAAATAAGAAGCCCAATTCACTTGTAAAAATCACCTATTTATATATATTTTATACTAACTCAAAATCTCATAAATTCAACTCTATAGTGTATATATTACTGACATTAATACAAGAAAAATACCAAAAAATACTAACTTGAAAAATTGACCAATAAGACCCAAATCCAAGTTTGAGACTAGGAACCTTAAAATGTGTATACCTCTTTCATACAACGTATGATTTAGGTCTACTCATTTTAAAGTAAAATACATTCAAGGACCTTCAAAACGAAACCAATTTCTTTAAAATCGCAATTTCATTAAAATCGGAGATCGTATGCAAAACTTGGGTTTTGGGCCCCTGATGACCGCCCGAATGACAGAGGTAAAGGTACAGAAAATTATAGGTCGTTGCGACCTCAGTCACTCAGAACGTGTCAATCAAGAAAATGAACCACAGATGAAGATAAATCAACGAAACACAGAGAAGTGGTCCTGCTATAGGATTAACCTGGTATAGCTCCCAGGGTCGAACACAAGGAGCACAGATTGGCCTTGCGGCCTACGATGTAGTCAGAAATCCAAGGGAATCTTTTAGTGGTTTTTATTTGTTTTTATATATTTTTTTTTTAGAATTTTTTAAATGATGAGAACATTAAAGAAAGCACACAGATAATGGACTTCAACAATTTATTTAAAGCATTAAAAATCAAGCAAAAATTCCAGAAAATGGGTTTTTAGGTTTTTTAAGTTTTTTACTGTTTATGGTGAATTTTTGGAATTTTTCTAATGGGGAAATTATTTATTAAAAATCAAACAATGCAACCAAGAAGAGGTACTGTCCAGCAAGGTTAGAAACTCAAAAATAAAATATTTAAGAGTTTCAATCAACCCTGAAGGTAATTTTCCTGTAAACTATGAAGAATAAGGAAAATTTAGGCACCCTAATTATTGTTTTTGGATTTTTAATTTATTTATTATAATTTTTATGAGTTTTTAGGGGTTTTTCAATTTTTAGAGTTTTTAAGTGATGAAAAGTCACAAAAAATGGCTGGAAAATCAAACAACAAGCAAGAAACAGTATCTAATTTTTTTAGAATTTTTGGGGGTGATTTTATATTTTTTTGGTATTTTTAAAGTTAGACAGTGACTAAAAAGAGTGTTTTTGAATTTTTAAAAATAATAAATGAAATCAAAAATGTCCTCAAAAATCACAGAAATTCTTACACCATGGCAGGAGCCATGTGTCAAAATCTCATTAGATTTGGAGGTCGTTTGATATTTTATTCAAAAATAAAGGAGGGGCACTGTGCACAGGGACCTAAGTGCAAATACCCAAAAGTTCTGGGGTCTTGGTGCAAAATACCCAGCGAAACACGTGCCAAGCACGTGCCTGGGGCACTCAAGGACCAAATGGTAATAAAAATAAGTTCCGAGGGCTTATTGGTAACAAGTACCAAAAGTCCAGGGGCTTATCTGCAAATAACCCAAAATAAAACGCACATGTGCAAATAAAACATTCACAGGGGTATATATGCAAATAAACAAAACTTTTTATTCAATGAATAACATCCAGAACTACAGGGCATCTTATGCAAAATTCCCAAAATAACACGTGACGAAGCACGTGGTTCACAACTGGCAGGGGTATAAATGCAAATAAAAATAAGCACGAGGGTCTCTATGCAAATATCCCAGAAAATAAACAACTGACTCGACAACTTACAGGACTGAAACGAAATAAAGCAAAGATAAGGGCCTAAGGGTAAATTACCCTTTATTAAATGGAGTCGTTGGATGCGCGCCACGTGTAGATCGGACGGCTGCAGAGAGTGGGCGCTCCAGATGGTGTCTCCTCGGATCGGACGGTGGAAGCTACTCCTCGATCGGACGGCCAAGATCTGATCTGGAGCGGTGAGGACGATCGGACGGCGATGGAGGGTCCTCGAAGAACAGGTCCCCGGCGAGACTCGCCGGGCTCGTGCGTGCGCTAGGGTCCTCCGGTGAGCCTTCTGGAGGTCGGAGAAGAATCGCGGAAGGCTCCCGCGTCTGCCGGTGGTCTCCGACGGGCAAACCAAGCTCCGAGGAGCTCGAGCAAGGCCGACGGAGCTGGGTCTCCTGGCTGGATGGCGAAGGGCCTCAGACGCCCTCGTTTCGACCTGAAAAGCGAACCAGAAGACTCGCGGGTCGAGGGCAAAGTGCCTCGACCCGGTTAGGTGGCGTGAAGGTGGTCTGTGCGTCGGAATGGCGAGCTCCGGCGAAGGTGGTCGGCGGAGGAGCTCGGTTCCCAGATCCTGTGCGATCTGGGTTGTGTGGAGGGGTGAAGAAGGTGCGGAGAGGTCTGGCGGAGATGATGGCGGTGTCGGAATGGAAGATGGGTGGTCGGAGGTGCCTGGCGAAGGCGGCGGAGCTACGCTAACAGTAACTGAAAAATCAAAATCTACGCTATCCTACGGCCTAAGGGTTCTACCTGGGTGGTCGGAGAGACTGGGGAAGAGCAGGGGGTGCTCCTGGTCGTAGCCTCGAGGGTCGTCTCGGCCCGAGGCTCGATGCTCGACGCTGGTGGCGGAGCAGCGGCGGCGAAGAACGCCGGATCGATGGATTCGCCTCCTCGCCTCACTGCAACAATGGCGAACGCTCGCTGTCACTCTCGCGGTGCCTATGGAGGTCACTGGGAAGAAGGAGAAGGTCCAAAGATGAGGCGCGGAGGCGGCGGAGGTCGGGATATATATGGTGACAGGGGCGATTAGGGTTGAGGGGCGACGGCTAAGGAAGGCGTGGATTTTGTGGCGAAAGATCGGGCGAGGATGAGGGATGATCGGCGAAGAATCCGGGCATGGGGTTCGCGTGGGAGACAGCCTGGAGACGCGTGGGAAAATCGGAGAAGGCGGGGCGGCGCGCGTCTTCCAGAAAAGGAAGGAGTCCGCGGGGGAGTTGACCGGGGTCAACAATCCCCCGTGGACCACTCAGAAGCTGCCACGTGTACTCAATTTTTGTTTATTTATTTTAAGGTAGAAATAGGCCGAATTAAAGAAAACTCAAAACATGAAATGTTTTTCTTTTATTTTTTTCTATTTTTTGGTGATTTTTAATTAATTTTTGGAAATAAAAATAGGGTAGCTATATATATAGGTATATGTACACTATATGGATTTTTTATTTTTGATTTTTTTATTTGTTATTTTTATGTATTTTTATGCTCATTTTGTATTTTATTTATTTACATCATAAAATATGGAATAAAATGGTATTTTTATTTTATTTTAATTATTTATACACAAGGGTGAAATAAATAATTGTATACATTTATATACATGGTATTTATACAATGTATTTTTGTATTTTTCATTTTGTAATTTTTATTTGATTTTTGTTTTGTTTCTTGTTATTTTATGTATTTACAATATGTAACATAGAATATTTACAAAAAGTTTAGAAAATACTTTTATTTATTTATAGGGTTAAATAAATACATTGGTGTGGTTTATGTACATGGTGAAGGAAGGGTATTTTTGATCTTTTTGCTTTTCATCTTTTTATTTTGTTTTTAATAGTTTCTAAATATACATATAATATGGACAAACATATTTTTGGGTGAGGAAAATATAATTTTATGTATTTACAGAAGTGTATACACATGAGCTCCTATCTCCCTCTACTTTGGCTTTTATGCGGTCAGGCCCATGCTGAGCCCTCCCTTGGGTTAGGTTGCTCAATATTTATTCTAAATATTTCCCTCTTTTTCTTTTTGCTCTTTATTCTTTTTATTTTTGCACAAAAAAAATGCTAATTATAGGTTTTTTACACAATGCATGCTTTTGGTAATTATTTGTATTTACACATATCTACATGTATTTGCAAAGGTTTTTGTAGCTAAAATAGAAGAATAAAGAGTGATGAATGGGTATTCATCACCCCCCTATGCTTAACTTTGCTAGTCCCTTAGCAAACACTTATTTGAAAAAGAAGTGAAAAAGAAAAAGAAAAAGAAAAAGGGGATGTACATGGATCAAGGTTGACTTATTAAATTTTCCTTCATTAAATTGAAATATGGAGCTCGATCAGATCTTTGGATTATTAATGTGTCGGAACCTTATTTGGACTTAAGCCTAAAACTCAACAGCCTCCAAGTTCCACCAATCTATGGGCAAGACTCCTCAATAAACCAGATCAGAACAAGTCTACATACACAAACTCTAATGACCATGAATCTTTTCCTTGCGGTGTAGGTGATATGTGGCTCCCCACCTCAGAAGTAACAAAGAAACAACCTCCCTCAACCTGGTAACTCTAATGCCTCAGTCTAGCAACTCTTTCCTCGAGAAGCGGGGTATTCCCTTCTAAGTTCAAGTGCAACCGGCTCAAGAAGAGGGGGTAGAAGTATAGAGTTTTGGAAGCTTAGCCAGTGTAGCTAAGTCTCCCGCTGCAAGCTTCATGAGATGTAACATGGATACCATAAGCTTTTGCTTTATACTCCGGTGGGGTTATTAAATTTTCAATCCGACCCACCACTTTTTTGGAGTTCTTTTTGCATTTTTGCATATATTTTTTTTTTTCAAGAACTTCTGTACAACATATCTACATGGTGCAGCATATATAAGAAATTTCCCCTTGAGCCAGTAGACTATCCCTCTTTTGAAGCTTTATTGCAACCCACAGCTTCTGTCTTTAGCTTTCAACACCACTAGACCAAGTTGAGGTGCACTTCCTTCACTATAAGAAGAAGAGAGGTTCCGCCTAGAAGTACTACCCTCATATGCTACCCCAAGCCAAAGGAAATTGCCTCCTCACCACCTCATCCGTGGAGAACCATGTGTAAAGTGCAGGTGCAAGTGAAGCCATTGTCTCTGAGAGTCATGCGTGTGTTGTTAAGTGCTCTACTTAGGCTCATCAAGATGACATATGCTCATAGCCTAGTGGACTCGAAGAATTAAGTCCTTATGGACCTGAAAAGCCTTAACCCTAAGTCCTACAAGGTTCCTCTTGAAGTTAAGTGGATTAAGATCTTATTCAAGCTCCATTTCTCAATTTAATTCCAGGCTTAGTTTAAATGTCAACTCTCATCCAGGAAAAACTATATACATATATGTACACAAGATGCTATTTACAAATATTTTACAATCATGCAAAATTTTTGAAAAATGTTTTGAAATCATGAATGAATGATGCATGAAGTGCAAGTTTTGCAAAAAGATATTTACAAACATTTACACAAGATTTTTGCAAACTTTTGATTTTCAAAATATTTTGGAAAAATTTTGTACTATATACATAATTTTGATACAAAATATTTACACAAGCTTTACACAAAAGATTTTTGAAATCATTTTTACAAAAATACTTTATACACTAGCTATGTATGTGCAAGAATAAAAGAGGTTTATGTGCATGAACAATTTTTTAAATTTTTGTGATTTTTAGCCATTTTATTTATTAACACACTCACACAAAGTACGAGTTATGGCTAAAGTATATATGAAATATATACACACCCCCCTATACTTAGCTCGAGCGATGTCCTCAGAGTGATCAAGAGCGATGAAGATGACATAACTCGTGCTTAGTAAAAGGGAAGTGAAAAGGAATGTCTAAGTACAGGAACGAATAAATGAATGAAATGAGAGGAACTCGGTGGTCTCCCCCTATACTTAGGATTAACTAATCCTAAGTATAGAAAGCTGTACATGAAGGGAAAGCCGAGTGAAGAATATACAGAATCTGCCCCCCCTATACTTAGGGTAAAATATCCCTAAGTATAGGCAGCAAAAACAAGAGCAGAAAGAATGAAGAGACTACTCACAGGTCCGACATCCCCCCTATACTTAGGGTAAAGTACACCCTAAGTATAGCATAATCATAAGATGAGAGACGGGATGTGGGACTAAAGAATAGAATGATATGGACAACTGGATCTATACAGGCGGAGGATCAGTGAAAATCAGGCGTGAGATGTAAAAGATGTGAGTCAAAAGACCACATCTCACGCAAAATGAATAGCGGCAATAATAACGTCCCGCGGCTCATGATCTAGAAATGGTTTGAGCCGCTGGCCGTTCACTCGGAAGGTACTCTCAGAAGATAACTCAGATATATCAATGCTACCGTTATCGTGTACCTTTCTGACCAAATAGGGTCCTTTCCATTTGCTCTGTAGCTTCCCTGGAAATAATCTAAGCCTCGCATCAAACAGCCATACTTTCTGTCCAATCTCAAAATGCTTGTGGCTGATATGAGAATCATGCCACTCTTTGACTTTCTCCTTATAATGTAGGCTGCTTGAGAATGCTGCATCTCTAAGCTCTTCCAAGGCGGCTAACTCTGCCCTCCTCTGGTCTCCTATACCATCTGGATCCATCAATATGTCTGTAACTGCCCAAAGTGACTTGTGCCTCAGCTCAACTGGTAGGTGACAGGGCTTGCCATACACGAGGCGAAAGGGAGATGTGCCCAAAGGTGTCTTGAAAGACGTCCTATATGCCCATAAGACCGAGTCCAAAAGCTGTGACCAATTCTTTCGGTCAGGGCGGACGACTTTCTGCAAAATATTCTTGATCTCCCTATTCGACACCTCAGCTAGACCATTTGTCTGTGGATGGTATGGTGTGGCAACACGATGGTCTATGCTGAATTCGTTGGCAAGGGCCTTCACCTGGTCGTTGATGAAATGAGACCCCCCATCAGAAATCAGAACTCGTGGAACCCCGAACCGCATGATGATGTGCTTCTTCAAAAATCTGCAAACTGTCTTAGCATCAGCGGCTCGGGCGGGGATAGCCTCAACCCAACGGCTAACGTAATCTACGGCCAACAGAATGTACTCGAATCCCTGACTCTTAGAGAATGGACCCATGAAATCGATGCCCCATGCGTCAAAAACCTCACAGAAGTGAATGGGCTGCATCGGCATCATATCACGCTGCCCACAAGTGCCCATCCTCTGACAGTCAGTACACCTCTTCACGAACTCATCTGAGTCCTTGAAGAGGGTAGGCCACCACAAGCTGGATTGGAGCACTTTCTGTGTCGTTCTCCTCCCAGAATGATGTCCTCCTGCCTCAAGCTTGTGGCAGTAAGTGAGGACACTATGATGCTCTTCCTGAGGAATACACCGACGCCAGATGCTATCCCCTCCTTCGTGATAAAGGATGGGATCCTCCCAGTGGTAGGACTTGGCCTTCGCAAGGAAGGTCTCAAGCCTCTGCCTGGGCCAATCTTGTGGGACTTTCCCAGCAACGAGAAAGTTCACAATATCGGCGTACCATGGGAGTGAGGTGATAGCAAGGATCGCCTCATCTGGGAAGGTATCATGAATGGGATCAATCTGCTCAGAATCCTCAGGCTGCTCTAGTCGGGAAAGATGATCCGCCACCACATTCTTGACTCCAGGTTTATCCTTGATCTCAATGTCGAACTCCTGGAGTAGAAGGATCCATCTAGTAAGTCTGGCCTTGGCATCCTTCTTTGACATGAGGTACCTGATGGCGGTGTGGTCAGTATATAAAGTCACTCTAGATCCAATGATATATGATCTGAATTTATCTAGGGCAAACACTACTGCTAGCATCTCCTTCTCTGTGACCGTATAATTCCGCTGGGCGGAATCCAATGTGCGGCTAGCATAGTGTATGGCAAACGGAACTCCATCCCTCCTCTGTCCTAGCACTGCCCCTACGGCAAAATCGGAGGCGTCCGTCATGATCTCGAATGGGAGAGACCAATCAGGCGGCTGAAGGACAGGAGCCTCAATAACACATTGCTGGAGAGTTTCAAAGGACGAAAGACACTTGTCATCGACAAGGAACTCGGTGTCTTTCGTCAAGAGGTCAGTCAACGGTTGGGCAATCTTGCTGAAATCATGAATGAATCTCCTATAAAAACCAACGTGCCCCAGAAATGACCGTAGCTTCTTCAAATTAGACGGTGGGGTGAGTTTTTTAATGACATCAACCTTGGCCGGATCAACCTCCATACCTCTGTTGGAGATGATGTGGCCAAGCACCGTCCCTTGAGTCACCATGAAGTGACTCTTCTCCCAAGACAGAACCAAGCGGGTGTCAATACATCGCTGGAGCACTCGGTCGAGGCAGTCAAGACAGGAATCGAATCCGTCGCCGTAAACCGAGAAGTCGTCCATGAAGACCTCCAAACATTCCCCTACCATGTCCGAAAAGATCGACAGCATGCATCTCTGAAAAGTCGCAGGGGCGTTGCATAGCCCAAATGGCATGCGGCGAAAGGCGTATGTACCGAAGGGACAGGTAAAGGTGGTCTTCTCCTGATCCTCAGGAGCGATGGCCACTTGATTGTAGCCCGAGTACCCATCCAGGAAGCAGTAATGGCTCTTTCCTGCCAGTCTCTCTATGATCTGATCAATAAAAGGCAGGGGGAAATGGTCCTTCTTGGTGGCCTGGTTGAGTCTCCTGTAGTCAACACAGACCCGCCAAGAGGTGGGTACTCGTGTAGCAATCTCCTCTCCCGACTCACTGATCACAGTCGTGATGCCCGTCTTCTTGGGCACCACATGCAAGGGGCTAACCCACTTGGAGTCGGAAATGGGATAAATAAAATCTGCACTCCACCATTTTGATATTTCCTTCATAACAACCTCTCTTAGGTTGGGGTTCAGTCGCCGCTGGAACTCACGCGACGGCTTCGCCCCTTCCTCGAGATAGATATGGTGGGAGCACAATGAGGGACTAATCCCATGGAGATCTGCTACGCTCCATCCAATTGCCTTGCGGTTCTTTTCAAGAACCTCCATCAGACGGGATTCTTGTTCTCCAGTCAGATCGGCAGAGATGATGACTGGGTACATCTCAGACTCTCCCGCAAGGAATCTATACTTCAACGAAGTAGGGAGCGGCTTTAGCTCTGGACAGCTGGGTGCTGGCAAATCTGGCTTCTGAAGAAGATGTGTGTATGCGGACAATTCTGCCAAATCTACCTGGGAAAATGATAACGAACTCTCACAAACTGGATCTGGAGAAGGCGGGTCCTCTGCATTGTCTCTGATCTGTTCTGCCTCTACCTCCTCCTCTCTAGGCTCAGGTGGATCCAGATCTGGCATCTGATCATCACAATCTGCCCAATCAGATTCTGAATCCGAGGGATCTGTATCAACTGCGGTGGCATCAGTACCACCGTAGAGCAAGGTGGCCTCAGTACCACCATCACTGAAAATCGTGTCGCGATCAAGGTCCGACTCTGCTGACTCAATAGTATCCTGAACCAGGGTTGTGCTCTCCAGACTATCCTCTGCTATCATCTCTGCATCAGTTGTGTCTGAGTATGAGAGGATAGTCTGTGCTGCAGGATCTGCCCAAATTGCCTCATCATCTGTGATCACAAAATCACAGTCCTGGTGGATGTCTGGCTCTGCGTCCGTCAGCTGCTCTGAATCTGTACTGCCATGTGAGCGGGATCTATCTCTGGCTCTGTGGTCCTTAACCGTCTCTATTTGTATACTCTCGCCCTGGACGCGAAAGAATACCTTCCCATTGTCATGGTCAGTCACTGCCTTGGCGGTGGCCAAGAACGGGCGACCGAGGATGATGGGGGAATCGGTCAACGAGTCAGGGGTCTCCATGTCTAGCACGACGAAATCCACGGGGAATTGCAAACCCTGAATCGTGACGACAACGTCTCGCAACAACCCCTTTGGCCTCTTGACAGACCGATCAGCAAACTGAAGGTATGTCCTGCTCTGTCTAAGAGTGCCCAACTCTAAGTGGTCGAGAAGGGCTGCCGGAAGAAGGTTGATCGACGATCCGCTATCTAAGAGAGTACGGTCGAACCTCTGCTCACTAATCTGACATCTGACATACGGGGCCCCTAAATCTGGCCTCTTAGTCGGCAGATGGTTCTGGATCGCGTAACACGTGGCTTTTGTTAGCACATGAATTTCTGCGGTCTTGTTCCTCTTCTTCCTCCTGACTGTGGTCCTGTCTCTCAAGGATCGCTGAAGAAGAGGGATGTGCTGCAAAGCCTCATTGAGGGTCAGCTGGATGTGAAATCGGTCTATCATGCCTTGGCTGAACTCCTCCTGCTCTCTCTTTTTTGGATCTTTTTCTTTTTTCTTCCCCTTCCCCAACTCAAGGGCTCTAGGAAAGGGGATCACAGGGTCCTTCTCAGATGAAGGACTAGGAATAGGCCTAGACGGTTCGATGACCGGATCCTCACAAACATCATTCACCACAGTGGGATCAGAAGAAACTAAACCTTTTCCTTTATTCAAATTAGAGTTCTGAGATACACTCATGCGAGGAAAGACAACATTTCTATTAGAATAGATGTTGGTGGCCTCAGTACCACCTCTAGCTGGCTCTACATCTAGACGTCTTGCGGCCTCAGTACCGCGGGCTGGCTCGGCTCTGCTGGTGGCGTCAGTACCACCGTCACCATGATGTGCGGCTTCAGTACCGCTCTCCTCTTCCTCATCTGGCGCTCTAGATGATTCCTCGTGTTGTCGCTCAGATGAGGCGCCTCCTGCTGGTCTTCTACCGCTCCTAAGTGTGACAAAATCAGCATCAAATAGATCCGACGAGATAACATCAAATGAGTCACTAGAAGTGGTAGGCTCAGTGTGAACTACCTGCTCAGATTTCCTCTTCAAGTTATTCGGATTAGGCTCGATCTGTGCAGGGATGGCGGCCTTCCCTCTCATCAGGTCCCGCATCTCTTGGCGGAACTCGTCCATCTCCCGTCTAAATGTAGCCTGCTGCTCTGTGAAGAGGCGGGCTAAATCATCCATGGCGGGGCTCTCATGGGAGCCCGACGGGTTGCCTCTCTGATAATGAGGCTGCTGGACCTGGTGCTGCTGTGGCTGAGAGGGGTAAGAGGAATGATGCTGCTGCTGGTGAGCCTGCTGCTCACGTCTCCAATTCTGTCCCTGCTGCTGGTAGGGACGAGGTACAAAGGATGATGGCTGGTGTGGCTGGTATGCTGGGGGCTGCTGGTGATCTCTCTGCTGGGAGTACTGCCCTCCCTGACCGGCTGGCTGCTGTTGGGCCTGGTTACCCCCATTCCCCCACCTGAATCCGGGATGATCTCTTCGGATTCCAGGTTGAGGGCGGTCATACCAAATCCCGTTGACATCCATCAACGGTTCCGCATCGTAAGGGGCTGGTGGGAGTACATCCAGAGGCTGATCCGGCTGATATACCACCATCTGTAAGTCGGGAGATGGTGGTGACTGGTAAGAGGGCTGCTGCTGCTGGTACGGCTCCGCCTGCACAAGGTGAACTTGTCTAGGCTGCTGCAGGGAGCTGGAGCGCTGGGAAGAGCTGCGGCTGCCACCGGAATCGCCTCGCGACTGAAGACGGGGCTGAGAAGCCGTCTGTGCCTCTTGGAGGCACAAGAGATGGGTCTTCACGTCGCTCAGAGTTTGTGCCATCTGCTCCATCTGAGTTATGCCCTGGCACTGCTTCTTCTCTATTATTTCCATGCGGTCCAACTTCTCGCTGATAATCCCCATGTCCGCAGCGGCCGACTCTGCCTGTGCGGCTGCAACTGTGGACGAACTGGATGGACCTGCATCAACCCGTGCTATCCGCTGATACTGCACGGGTCCTGGCGGCTGCTGAGATCTCTGTGTGTACAACCGAGTCTGGGACATCACCATGTAATTTTCTGCCATCTCTTCGTAGATGGCCCAGACTTGGTTGTGGTCCTTGGCAAAGTAGGACCCGCCGCAAGAAGCATTCACCAGACCCTGAAGCTCTGGTGTCATCCCACTAAAGAAGCTCTGAACTAGGTTCGGCTTCGAGATGTCGTGATGTGGGCATCTATCCAGAAGCTCTCTGAACCTCTCCCATGCCTCGTGAAATTGCTCGTTAGGGAGCATGGAGAAGTTGTTGATCAGGGCCCTCGCTGCATTCGTCCGCCCGAGTGGATAGTACTTGTTCAAGTACTCGGTGCGGAGTTGCTCCCAGGTGTAAACAAACTTCCCTAGATGCTTCAGCCAGGCGGCTGCTCTATCTGCCAGTGAAAAAGGGAAGGCCATCATCCGAATCGTATCTTGGTCCACACGACGGTCGTGGACAGTGCTACAGATCATCAAAAACTCCTGGAGATGGAGGTGGGGTTCCTCAGTGGCGAGTCCGTGAAAATGAGGAAGCATCTGCAGGGTGTTCGGAGGGAACTTGAAATCCCCCACGATAGCAGGTATCACCACCCACTGGTGCATCAGTGTAGATCCGGGGTTGTGTAGCTCCCGCATCGGTCTTGCTGCGGCGGCGGCTGCCGCTGCTGCGGCAGCTGCTGCTGCGGCTGCTGCCTCTGCATCAGCGTCAGGAATGTCCTCCGGCTCGCTCGGCTCGTCTCGCTCTGCTCGGAGCTGCTCCAACTCCCTCCTCATCTCTATCATGAATGCCCCCTGATCGCGTAACTGTTGCTGAACTGTCTCTAATGACGCGATCAGGGTGGAGTTAATCGCTCCCTGGTCTAAGACAAAATGTTCGGGCTGGCGATCGTCTGAACTGCCGGCTCCGGCCATAGGGATGTCTGCAAAATCAGATGAGCCCAACTCAGGTTCTGTCAAATTAATTCGTCTTTCCTCGGGCTCATGTCTCTCAGTAGCAGAAGAAAGGGGATCGAGGGGGAACAGGGTGGAATCGAACTCGGGCCCGGAGAGCTGGTCTCGACTCTCACGGGCCAACCTAGATGATGGAGTAGACGCGCCTGAAAGCGGTGCAGCCAGAGGCTGCCTAAGGGATCGTCTACCCATCATCTTGATCTGGCGAGTTGGGCGGATGGGATCTGGAGAAAATATGATCGCAAAGCAAACCCCCGGTTCACCAACGCAACACAATCTGAAGACCGTGAAAGATCGGTCAATTTATCTTGTCAATTTTATTTGGTGAACATGCAAGATATCAGAGCGCTTACGTGACCTGTTAGGATACCCGATGCTACTCCAACCGACTGGCCCGCACGGAAGAGTCGGTAGTCAGCTAGAAATAACACCGGAGGGTTCTACCTAGGGTACGAGTCACTCTCTCGCGCATCCAAACCATACAAGGAGGGGGTTGCTCTCCCCAAGACAAATTTTTAATGTGAGTGTCTTTTAGGGTCAATAATGTTATCCAGTCCCAATTTTTTTTTGTTTTTCTTTTTTAATTTTTTTTCAAAATAAATACAAGCGGCCTAACGGTTTTTCCGATTCTCCTGATGATTAAGCCAAAAACAGAGGGAGAAGATGAAAAAGCCGATGCGCGAAGAAATCAATGATGCATGCAGAGAAAGAAATGCGTACCTTGTCTCCAGCACTCTACATGCAAGTGATCCGCGCAGAATTTAAAGACAGAATTAAAACTACCTAAATGATGCAACGGGAAAAACCGGCCTTAGCCAAGCAACTTCTATTGATCGTGAAGAACAATAGTTAGCTAACCGAATCGAGTCCGGAGTCCGATCTTGGGAGTCACTCGGTGCCCGCCACAACGGGTCCTGCCAGCGCTGTATGTGACTCCTCACGGCACGTGGTCTCAAATCCAATTAAACTAACTTTTTCAGTGAATTTTATTAAGGTCCAATTACGTTCTATAGGAACAGATATTCTATTAGGTGTTGGGCCTTAGAAATTTACGTCACAAGCAAGAGAAATTCCTAAATCTAGGGGCTCGAGAAAAACCGCGTAAACACCGGAAAAGGCAGCTAGCTATAAAAACCACGATAAAAGCCGCGAAAATCCAAATGGGTCCCCCGAGTACACCGGTACTCAGCGAAACAGACCCGCTAAGTTACAAGTGTCCACAAATGTCCAAGTCCTAAATTATTACAAAAATATTGTTCTCTCAAATAAATGACATTCTTCTTCTTCTCCCTGCTCTTCTTCCCGTGCGGGTCCTCAAAAAGTGTACTCCAAGTTCTCCACGCAGTACCTCGCACAAAAATTAGAAAGAGAGAGTGTCAGAAAACAGTTATAATGTAGAGAGACAATATGGAAAAATGACTACAAAGCCGTGCTCCCCGGCAACGGCGCCATTCTGATGACCGCCCGAATGACAGAGGTAAAGGTACAGAAAATTATAGGTCGTTGCGACCTCAGTCACTCAGAACGTGTCAATCAAGAAAATGAACCACAGATGAAGATAAATCAACGAAACACAGAGAAGTGGTCCTGCTATAGGATTAACCTGGTATAGCTCCCAGGGTCGAACACAAGGAGCACAGATTGGCCTTGCGGCCTACGATGTAGTCAGAAATCCAAGGGAATCTTTTAGTGGTTTTTATTTGTTTTTATATATTTTTTTTTTAGAATTTTTTAAATGATGAGAACATTAAAGAAAGCACACAGATAATGGACTTCAACAATTTATTTAAAGCATTAAAAATCAAGCAAAATTTCCAGAAAATGGGTTTTTAGGTTTTTTAAGTTTTTTACTGTTTATGGTGAATTTTTGGAATTTTTCTAATGGGGAAATTATTTATTAAAAATCAAACAATGCAACCAAGAAGAGGTACTGTCCAGCAAGGTTAGAAACTCAAAAATAAAATATTTAAGAGTTTCAATCAACCCTGAAGGTAATTTTCCTGTAAACTATGAAGAATAAGGAAAATTTAGGCACCCTAATTATTGTTTTTGGATTTTTAATTTATTTATTATAATTTTTATGAGTTTTTAGGGGTTTTTCAATTTTTAGAGTTTTTAAGTGATGAAAAGTCACAAAAAATGGCTGGAAAATCAAACAACAAGCAAGAAACAGTATCTAATGTTTTTAGAATTTTTGGGGGTGATTTTATATTTTTTTGGTATTTTTAAAGTTAGACAGTGACTAAAAAGAGTGTTTTTGAATTTTTAAAAATAATAAATGAAATCAAAAATGTCCTCAAAAATCACAGAAATTCTTACACCATGGCAGGAGCCATGTGTCAAAATCTCATTAGATTTGGAGGTCGTTTGATATTTTATTCAAAAATAAAGGAGGGGCACTGTGCACAGGGACCTAAGTGCAAATACCCAAAAGTTCTGGGGTCTTGGTGCAAAATACCCAGCGAAACACGTGCCAAGCACGTGCCTGGGGCACTCAAGGACCAAATGGTAATAAAAATAAGTTCCGAGGGCTTATTGGTAACAAGTACCAAAAGTCCAGGGGCTTATCTGCAAATAACCCAAAATAAAACGCACATGTGCAAATAAAACATTCACAGGGGTATATATGCAAATAAACAAAACTTTTTATTCAATGAATAACATCCAGAACTACAGGGCATCTTATGCAAAATTCCCAAAATAACACGTGACGAAGCACGTGGTTCACAACTGGCAGGGGTATAAATGCAAATAAAAATAAGCACGAGGGTCTCTATGCAAATATCCCAGAAAATAAACAACTGACTCGACAACTTACAGGACTGAAACGAAATAAAGCAAAGATAAGGGCCTAAGGGTAAATTACCCTTTATTAAATGGAGTCGTTGGATGCGCGCCACGTGTAGATCGGACGGCTGCAGAGAGTGGGCGCTCCAGATGGTGTCTCCTCGGATCGGACGGTGGAAGCTACTCCTCGATCGGACGGCCAAGATCTGATCTGGAGCGGTGAGGACGATCGGACGGCGATGGAGGGTCCTCGAAGAACAGGTCCCCGGCGAGACTCGCCGGGCTCGTGCGTGCGCTAGGGTCCTCCGGTGAGCCTTCTGGAGGTCGGAGAAGAATCGCGGAAGGCTCCCGCGTCTGCCGGTGGTCTCCGACGGGCAAACCAAGCTCCGAGGAGCTCGAGCAAGGCCGGCGGAGCTGGGTCTCCTGGCTGGATGGCGAAGGGCCTCAGACGCCCTCGTTTCGACCTGAAAAGCGAACCAGAAGACTCGCGGGTCGAGGGCAAAGTGCCTCGACCCGGTTAGGTGGCGTGAAGGTGGTCTGTGCGTCGGAATGGCGAGCTCCGGCGAAGGTGGTCGGCGGAGGAGCTCGGTTCCCAGATCCTGTGCGATCTGGGTTGTGTGGAGGGGTGAAGAAGGTGCGGAGAGGTCTGGCGGAGATGATGGCGGTGTCGGAATGGAAGATGGGTGGTCGGAGGTGCCTGGCGAAGGCGGCGGAGCTACGCTAACAGTAACTGAAAAATCAAAATCTACGCTATCCTACGGCCTAAGGGTTCTACCTGGGTGGTCGGAGAGACTGGGGAAGAGCAGGGGGTGCTCCTGGTCGTAGCCTCGAGGGTCGTCTCGGCCCGAGGCTCGATGCTCGACGCTGGTGGCGGAGCAGCGGCGGCGAAGAACGCCGGATCGATGGATTCGCCTCCTCGCCTCACTGCAACAATGGCGAACGCTCGCTGTCACTCTCGCGGTGCCTATGGAGGTCACTGGGAAGAAGGAGAAGGTCCAAAGATGAGGCGCGGAGGCGGCGGAGGTCGGGATATATATGGTGACAGGGGCGATTAGGGTTGAGGGGAGACGGCTAAGGAAGGCGTGGATTTTGTGGCGAAAGATCGGGCGAGGATGAGGGATGATCGGCGAAGAATCCGGGCATGGGGTTCGCGTGGGAGACAGCCTGGAGACGCGTGGGAAAATCAGAGAAGGCGGGGCGGCGCGCGTCTTCCAGAAAAGGAAGGAGTCCGCGGGGGAGTTGACCGGGGTCAACAATCCCCCGTGGACCACTCAGAAGCTGCCACGTGTACTCAATTTTTGTTTATTTATTTTAAGGTAGAAATAGGCCGAATTAAAGAAAACTCAAAACATGAAATGTTTTTCTTTTATTTTTTTCTATTTTTTGGTGATTTTTAATTAATTTTTGGAAATAAAAATAGGGTAGCTATATATATAGGTATATGTACACTATATGGATTTTTTATTTTTGATTTTTTTATTTGTTATTTTTATGTATTTTTATGCTCATTTTGTATTTTATTTATTTACATCATAAAATATGGAATAAAATGGTATTTTTATTTTATTTTAATTATTTATACACAAGGGTGAAATAAATAATTGTATACATTTATATACATGGTATTTATACAATGTATTTTTGTATTTTTCATTTTGTAATTTTTATTTGATTTTTGTTTTGTTTCTTGTTATTTTATGTATTTACAATATGTAACATAGAATATTTACAAAAAGTTTAGAAAATACTTTTATTTATTTATAGGGTTAAATAAATACATTGGTGTGGTTTATGTACATGGTGAAGGAAGGGTATTTTTGATCTTTTTGCTTTTCATCTTTTTATTTTGTTTTTAATAGTTTCTAAATATACATATAATATGGACAAACATATTTTTGGGTGAGGAAAATATAATTTTATGTATTTACAGAAGTGTATACACATGAGCTCCTATCTCCCTCTACTTTGGCTTTTATGCGGTCAGGCCCATGCTGAGCCCTCCCTTGGGTTAGGTTGCTCAATATTTATTCTAAATATTTCCCTCTTTTTCTTTTTGCTCTTTATTCTTTTTATTTTTGCACAAAAAAAATGCTAATTATAGGTTTTTTACACAATGCATGCTTTTGGTAATTATTTGTATTTACACATATCTACATGTATTTGCAAAGGTTTTTGTAGCTAAAATAGAAGAATAAAGAGTGATGAATGGGTATTCATCAGCCCCTGTTGTATATTATACATATTAACATTTTCATCCTTGTATTCTATTGCTTCATTTGACCTCAGTTTCATTTTTGATCAACATGAAACTTGTAGATCTCATTGAGATCTACAACTTTCATGTTTTGAGTCTTTCCAAATTCAGTTATTTTCTCCCTCATAGTTCACTTTCTTCCTTGCAATAACGTGATTTGGCCACGTGGAGCCTTCTGGTTGCGCCACGTCATCCGTCTCATCACGCGCCATGCACCCCATTTTCTCATCGTCCGATCAGTCCTTACAGCTCAAGATCCAAGCCATCCATTCTCGCTTCAATCTCAGCCCTTGGATCGGAGCCCAGATTGCATATGGGTTGCCCGCTAGCGCCTTCACCTCCTTCATCCATGTGACGCTCTCCTTCACCACTCGATCCTCTTCAGTTCGCGTCCATCTCAGCCGCTCAAATTGCTTTCTTCTCGACCATCCGATCAAAGCTCCCAGATCATCTGGACCGCACGCTTCTGCCTTCACCTCGTCTCGCCACGTGGCTCCATCATAGCCTTCCATCTCTTCTCTAGGTACCTCATCTCAGCCGCCCACTCCGCTTCATTTCTCACCATTTGATCGAGCCCTGGATTCCATCTCCACCATCTACTAGCGCCGCTACCTCTTTGTGCCATGTGGCGCGCCCTTCGACCTACGATCGCACCCCTCTGATTTAATCTAGCTCGTTCTTCATCGCATGCTTCTCAGCCATTGGATCGTGAGATCCAACAGCCAAGACACCGTCTTTTACCTCCGGATCGACCTCGCCCACATCGCCTATCACCTCAACCAGTCGTCCCCCTTTCTATTTACCTCGCCACTTCCATCACCATCTCCACTCGATAACCATTCCACGACCAACCCCACTCTCACCTCATCCTTTCTAGCACCCACTCTCGCTATGAATCCCTCTCCCTCGCTCCATAATCACCATGCAAGTCACGACCTCCATCACTGGACTGCCACTTCCAACTCTATAAATACTTCATCTCCGGCCACCTTTTCCCCCATCCACGAGAGTCCCTCGAGCTCATGTCCTCCGGTCTGTGATAGAGATTCGGCCTGAAAACAAGCGACGACAAAGGATCTTCTCCAGTGATATCCATGGCGAACCTTCGTCGTGCAGCAGCTTCAGCTTCAAGCTGCTTGAGCTCAGGCACCTGCCGGCCCTAGTGCGACGACCGGCGGCTCCAATCAGAGCCCCAATTCCCAGGTAGACTCCTTCATTTTCTTCTCCGATGATCCCCTTCTTCTCCTTCGATTTCTCTGAATTTCTACGACCTTCTCACTCAATACCACCTTCAACCGACCATCGATCAAGCTTACATCGAAGCTATCATCTTCGCGCTTCACTCCACCGCTTGTCTTCCCGAACTATTGCCACCTCCGACCACTGCTCAACCCCTCACGACGGAGGAGAACGTCGTCCATTCACTCTCTTCACACCATAAGGCCTCGAGCACCCGACTTCGTCCATGAGACCTTACGCACCACACTTTGGCTAGTCACTAACCTTGCATGTACCTCCTTCATCACTGGCCGGACTCGTCGTCGGAGCTTCTTCGAGCAGCTTTGTCTCCAATATCTAGGCATCCATCACGACTCGCAGCTGCTCCAGCTGGTCTGTCGCACTCCCATGATGACGCCCTGCCATTGAGGAGCTGCCCGGAGTCCTCGTCGCGCTTGATAGGAGGTGGCAGAGATCAGAGCCCATCATTGGAGGCCTAACTTTGCCCGATCAGGAGAAGAAGACGGTACAACTACCGTTGGATTCACCCTTCCGGTGGTCATATAACGGTCCACAAGGAGCCACATAGATGCCTACTTCACTTCCAGCTACCGTCTGATCTTGATGATCGGGTGGCCCTAGTTCTTCCACATGTCAACATTGGGAGGTGGTACCAATCCTCCAGGCTTGGATTCCCCCGAGCCTAATCCGAACCTCCCCCGAGCCAGTCGAGCTTGCCTCCGAGCCTGAGCCTCTCGCTGAAGCTGCCCCGAGCCTCCGTTGCCAATCGAGCCTAGCCCTCACGTGTCCCTCATGCGCGGTTTGGGAATTTAACATTGAGGCCCTGTCGACATCTCAAAATTTCAATCAGGTCCATATCACATCATCCCCGTGCGTACATTGGGTAATTTACAACCGAGGACCTGCAAGTTTTGGAAATTACATTCCAATCCCCGACAAGCAACATCACGTGAGGTATACGTGGTCCCATGGAGCAATTGCACTCATATCCTCATCATTATAAGTAATTGCATTTTAGTCCATGTAAGCATGTTTTTATTTTAATCAATTTTATTTTTGTTTGCATTCATACCCATGTGTTTGCATATTTATTTAATTACTCATTTAGCATCATTTATTAATTCTAAAGATTGCATATTGTATAGAAACTTATGCTCTATCATTGTGAAGGCTTGTTACATTTTTGTGAGCTTTGAGGAACTTAATATATTTTTTTGTGGAAATTTAAATAGTTTTCCCACGGTGTGCATTTAATTGATTATTAAATTTATTGTTGCTCCAAAAATCACCAAAAAATCACAATAGGTCTAGTATAGGTACCAAAAATCACATCATTTGCACGCATGACGAGGCCTTAATAAATTAATTGGTGTTTTGCTCTATTATTTTTAATAGGTCCAAAATTCATCATTTTTGAGATCTAACAATTTTCCTAGATTCGTCTCACATAGAAGTTTATAGGTTAATTTTTGTATCTGAAAATAATTTAATTTGATATTTTTAAAAATTAATTTTGCAAAAATCACCCTGCATTTATTTTTAATTCATAGTTAATTCCTTTAGAGTCCAAAAATTCCAAAAAATGTAGTAGCTTAATTCCATTGCATTTCACGTTCTGGCCAAGTTTCATAATTTTTGGACTTAACTTGACTATACTTCACATTTTAACCTTCGAAATTGGTCCAGATTGCATCGCATTTTCTTAATTGCACAAAAAAACACAAAAAAATTCTTCTGAAAACCTAACATCAGAATTGACTTCGAATTAATATAAGGAAAAAGTTTCCTCCCTGAGTTTGACCTTGGGATTACCCAAGCAAAATAAAAAAATTTGTCGCTTGCATTTAATTTGACAGTAATCAAAGTGGTTTTGATAAGTCTGATTTCACCCGACTATAATGAACTTCATGAAAATGTAATGGTTAATTCGATTGAATTAAGTAGTGTAATCTAAAGGCTTTTCAATATTGAGAGGTATTAGACAAATTTGGTCAAAGAGTTGACTTGAAGATATCGAGATAACCAAACCTATGCCATCTAATGTCACGGCATAGCCACGTATCCTCTGATCAGAGATAAATGTGTTACTATATATCCAAGTATGTACACTTGGCAGACTATTAGGTCGTTAACCTAGTCAAGGTCTATACACTAGCGAGCCGGTGTGCATACGAAGGTATATGGGTAATACGATCTCTCAAAGGGATCATATAGGTTCATTACTTAATCAGAAGAAACGAGCTCACTCACAAGATATTAGGATAAAATTCTATGCATGATTATCTCACTCTAGAATGTTGATAGAATTTGTATGTATGATATATGCTTTTGGAAAGTATGTGATCTATACCAACTCCCAATGATCTGATGATAAAGTTAATTATAAAACCGTGAAGAAGACAATTCAAATATGATCTAAAACTTCAGGTTTAACCTAGGTCTACTAGTATGCAACATTTATAAGTATAGGGATACTCGAGGGTGATGTGATCATTAACGATTGTATACTCATGACGCTTCCATTTCGATGGAGCGATGAAACATGTTTCGATTTTAGTGACTCCTCTTAGTAGACCAATAAACTAGTCTTAGTTAAAATGTTGGACATTGGGCTAAATATGATTTGGATGCAATAAGAAGACTAAATTTACATTTTGATTCAATCAAAAATCTATGAGATGTTCCCGAGATCTGGATTTTAGATATGATCTCAATCCAAGTCATTATACGTAGAATGTACAATCACCATGTCCTTATCTCCAAGTATCCACATAGAAATCACATTATTCTTGAAAGATTTCAAGAGTAATTCATTTGTTGATAATGTATTTGAGTAATGGGAAATAAATAATTAAATGTGATTTAATTATCATGAATAACATGAATATAATTCATATTATTTGGATACTTGAGAATTGATATCTAAGATAGTTAAATATGATTGAGTTATCAGATATGTGATTAATGTGGATATTACAATCCATAATAATCACAAATATTATAAATATGATTTATAATATCTTGGAGAGAGTTTAGTTATAAATAAAATTTATGAATTGAATATTTATGTGAATTGGATTCACATTGTACACTTAATTGAAAATGTAACATACATTTTTTGGCCTTTTAATGGAAGGTTAAGGCTTAATCTTATTCCATTCATGAGAATATTGAATTATTTGAAACTAAATATGTTAAGACTATTTACAACATATTAATTTTCTTTTAAATTAAATTAATTGATGTTGCAATTTTTTCCAATAAAAATCTCAACCATTTATTTGAATTAGAAGTACATCTCCACAATCCAATTTAGTATAAAGAGGAGAGTTGCCCTAGCCTTTTCTACTATGTCAAGAAGAGTAACAAGACTCTCTCTATTCTCTACATGCCCTCTCTCGTTGTCAATATTGTGACCATCCACGTGTTGACATAAAGAATCTCGCAACCACCACAACATCGTTGTGTTACCAGATCAACTGCTTGTGTATCTCTGCCTTCTTCGGTGCAACTTGCTCATGAGGATGGCTATCAATCTCGTACGACAAAATCATGAGACTTCATGCTCGGATCTTCTACTCAGATTACGGGAAGCACACTTCTCATCCATGCATCTGTGAGTAAATCCTTCATTGGATCAAACTTGAGACAAGAGAATATCTTACTTTAGAGATTTACGATTGCAAACATGCTCCAAGAGGTAATTCTAATTACTCGTTTCTGGTATCGATTAAATGATTTGAGAGGTATTCTTATATCATGTTATTTTATCTTATTTAAAAAATTTAAATTCTTCCTCTTGTTGCAACTAGTATGACTAGTTGCCCTACATCATATTCAATGCGATCTATATGCTCTAGTGATGTGATAAGGCCCAAACCTTATCCTTCACATGGTATCATGGCCAGATTAAAAGTCTTTGATGTGATCCAAAATGCTAGGTGAACAAGGTTTTGTATCGTATGCATAGGGCCTTGTTATGCATTTGATGCACGTTTCAAATTGTTTTTCGCTAAAATGAAGTCTCTGTTTATTCACTATTTGGATGAATTTTTTGGATAATAAAATATATTTATAGTGCATGAACATATCCCCAATATAGTGCCAATTTTTGGCGTCAAAGGTGCATGAATTAAAATTCAAAAAGTTCTCAAGGCAACATTATTTTTGCATGTATTCATGGATATGTAATAAATTAATTTTGGCTACAATTTTCCTGTCGTTAAACATAAAAAAATTTAACTAAGTAGATAATTAAACCAGAAAATCATATGATTTTATTTCTTGTGATTCCGACTCAGTTTGCCCTATATATCTGATATTTAGTGGAGATGGGTCGGATGATGATTGGATCATCCAGATTACTTTCTTATTTTTTTGCATTTAATGTCAATCAAGGAAATTATGGATTTACCATAATTTATTAATGCTTAATATTTATTTTGAAAATATTTGACTAAACATCAATCACCATTGAATTAATGTGTCATGACAAAAATCCTAGTTTATCCTACAATATATGTAGGGCAATTTTTACATGTAAAACGAATATGTTTGTTTGATATGATTAGAAATTTTGGATATCAAAATTATTTTAAGACGCTTAAGATTTTTTTATAGATTACTATATAGTAAGATGAAAATAATTTGATCTGACCTCAGATAAATTCAAAATAATACCTTATAGAGATATTTACGGAATCCCCATGAATATGAACAAACCTTGTTCCATGATATCCTCCTAATTCACATCAACTCAATGAAGTTGTAGAGAGATACAATTGAATCATGCGTGATATGATTTTATCAATGATGAATCTAAGCATAATTACCTATTGGTTTCTTGGTATATACAATAGAGACTACAATTATAAGATTCCATGCAAGATTTTTGAAATCGAATTAGAGACTAAACCGGAAATTCCAACAAAAGGTTGTATTGGGTTAGACTTTGGAATCAAATTAGTTCAATCGGATGATGATGATGATATAATTATTTTTTAAAATCGGATTAGACCGAACTGATAAGGAAAAATTGGCTGAACCGGGTAATTAAATCAGAACAGACTAGAACATTTATAGAATATACGCTCAGACATACTTAAATAAATATAAAATATACAAACATTTAAAGTATATGACTTTATACATAAAACAATGTCTTGAATATGCAACAATAAATGGTATTAATATATATACATAAATAATATTTGAACTAAATACTTTCACATAATGATAGGTTAATTATTTTAGTTATCCATTCTTTTCAAAAAGTTAAGTTGAAGTAGTTGGTTAGTAATCTTTAATATGTTAGAAGAGGTCATGAGTTAAACACTCCTCACTGCCATTGTAATTTTAATATAAATTTAAATTTCAATTGTGGCTGAGTGGTTCAATTTCAATTGAACCGGGTTTAACCATGTTGTAAATAGTTTATCGAACCGGTGATCGAACCAAAATTGTGCCAATTTAACCCAAGCTGTGAGAATTGATTAACTAAATAGGTCCAGGATCGGTTTATTGGTCCAACCGATTGAATCAATCAGTTCCATATGGTTTCAATAACTTGACTATGACATCTACAAGATGGAAGTCAAGATTGTATTCCTCCGTGAATACGTCAATGGATATATTCATATGAACTAGTCTCAGTGCTTCATAGTTGAGGAAGGCAAGGTATGCAAGCTAAAAAACTCCATCTATGGGCTCAGAGAAGCTTCTTATAGTCAGAACATCATAGTTGTTGAAGTTATAAAGGTTATAATTTCATATAGAATCTTGATGAAAGTTATGAAACATAATGGAAGTGCCATTGTGTTCATCATGCTAAATGTAGATAAAATCCTAATCATTTGGAATGATATATAGATGACAATAAGTGTTTTATGATCTGGTTGCTCCATATCTTGAGATAAAAAGATCCTAAAGATGCCTCTTATATCTTAGCTTTGAAGTTGTTTAAAAGCAAAGAGAGGAGGGCATTAGGATTGTCAACATTAGTGGTACATCTTGGAAATATTCTATTTTTTTGGAAAGCTCTAAGGAAAGTTTCTTAAGATATGGTACTGACATGTATAAAGGGATAACACCTTGAAGAGTTGAGGATGTGAATTTCAAAGCTACACACCATAGTACATCAGCTATGTGAAGCTTGGTGTGTGCTAGATGTGTACAAAAATTAGATGTTTACCATGCTGTAGGAGTAGTAAATTGTTTGTGATTTTGTGGAGATACAATACTTAATTGCAGTAATGACAACACCTTTGAAAATAACTAGACTTTTGAGATAGTGATATAAAGTCTTATCTTTAAAAACTTAAGACTTTTAGATAGTGATCTAAAAGGTCTTACCTGCATATGCCTTAAAAGACTTGAGACTATGTCTTAGTCTAAGGAGATGGAGATCTCCAGGCATAAGGGTGTTCTAACAAGGATAATAGAATCTTCTTTATGGTTATAATAATTATAATGATTATTGAGTTGTAATGTCAAAGACACCAAAACTGCTTTAACAAGATTGAGTATTAGTTACATAAGATGAAACATTCGCATTGGATGTGCGTACTATTAGTTGGAGATATGCAAGTACCATAAAAGGACTTGGCATAGCCTCTCAGAAATAGAGTGAGTGGTCATCTTACGAAGCTATTTTTCTAAATAGCTTATGATTAGCACATGAGCGTAGGTTTAAAGATTAGCCTATTAATGGCTCTTTGAGCTAGTGGGATATTGATGGACATGCAAGCCCACAATGAGCCATTATGCAATAAATCTTATTGCAAATAATTCTCTAATCTAAATAAAGAATAACTAATTTGTATAATATGTCCCTTAGTACAATTAGGGTTATGTGCCATCGCCATCTTCATGATTATACATTTGTTGATTCAAATGTTGAATCATAGAAGCTGATGCTTGAATGATATCTAAAGAATTAGATTGAGGACTCATCAATCACCATCAAATAATTGTTAAGAAAAGATCTCCAGCCTGAGAAGGAGATGATAATTGTTCTTTAAAGGCTGACATCTGATCAACCTCTTGATGCATGTCCTCTGCATAGGAATAGAGATTCAAAGGTATCATATAAGTTAGGTCAAAGAGTTGACTCGAAGAGATCGATATAACCAAGACCTATGTCATATACTTTAATGATATAGGCACGCACCCTACGACAAGAGACAAATGTGTTACTATATGTCTAAGTATGTACATTTGGCAGACGGATAGGTTGATGATCTAATCACGGTCTACACAACGGTGAAATGGTGTGTATACGAGGGCATATGAGTAATATATCTCTTAACGGGATCGTACATGTTCATTATTGAACTAAAAGACATGAGGTCACTCATAATACATTGGGATCAAATTACATGCATGGTCATCTCGCTTTAGAAGTTTGATAGAATTTATAGCTATGATATATGGAAAGTATGTAATCAATACCAACTTCCATTGATATGGTGAGAAACTTAATGATAAAACCCTAAAGAAGGAAGTTTAAATATGATCTAAAACTTCAGGTTAATCTAGGTCTTCCAATATGTATGATGTACGGGTATTATGAATACTCGAGGGTGATGTGTTCATAAACGATTGTATAACCGAGCACTTCCATTCCGAGGGAGTGATGAAACATGTTTGGATTTTGGTTACTCTTCTTAGTAGATCAGTAAACTAGTCTTGGTCCAAATGTTGGACATTTATCTGAATATGATTTGGATGTAATAAGAAAATTAGATTTATGTTTTGATTCAATACATGAATATGATTCATATTATTTGGACACTTAAGAATTGACATCTAAGATAATTAAATATGATTTAGTTATCAGAGATGTGATTAATGTGGATATTACAATCCATAATAATCATAAATAATGATTTATAAAGTTTAATTGTAAATATAATTATGATTTAAATATTGATGTGAATTGAATTCATATCGTACAACTAATTGTAGCTTTAATTTAAGTTCTATTGGGTGGTCGAATTTAATTCATAATTATCAAGAGTTGTTTGCAATTTGGTGATATTTTGTTGACAAAAGATTTCATAAAATAAGGAGTCTTTCTCCTATACCTTTTAATGGAAGGTGGAGACTTAGTTCTATTCCATTCATGAGAACTTTGATTTAGTTGAAAATAAATATGTTAAGATTATTTACAAAAAAATATTTTCTTTTAAATTAAATTAATTGTTGTGATTTTTTCCAACAAAATCTCAACCATTAATTTGAATTAGGAATGCATCTCCACCATCCAATTTAGTATAAAAGGAGGGTATCCCAAGCCTTTTCTACTACATCAAGTAGAGTAACAAGACTCTCTCTCTCTCTCTATTCCCTAGACACCCCCCCTCTCTCTCTCTCGACACTGTGGTTGTCCACATGTTGACTAAGAGAATCTCGTAGTCGTCGCGACGCTGTTGGGATGCCGGATCGACTACTCATGGACCTCCATCTTCTTCGGTGCATCTTGCTCGTGAGGAGGGCTATCGATTTCATGTGATGAAATCAGGAGACTTCATGCTCGGATCTTCAACTCGGATTGCGGAAAGTACACATCTCATCCACGCGCTTGCAAGTGCATCCTTTGTTTGGATCGAACTTGAGACAGGAGAATCTCTTACTTTAGAGATTAGTGATCTCAAACACACTCCAAGAGGTTATACTAATTACTCATTTGTAATCTTGAGGAAACGATTTAAGAAGTGTTCTCGAATCATGTGATTTCATCTTATTTAAAATTTTTTAAATTTCGTTGTCCGTTGTAACTCGTATGACTTGTTGTCCTATATTGTATTCGATGCGATCTATACGCTTCTTTGATAAGCTAAGGCCCAAACCCTAGCCTTCATGTCTCCCCTACCATCATCCAACTCTATATCTTCTACCTTTCCCTTCTCTCCTTCAACGACATCATTTACACCTCCAACCCCAACTCCAGCTAAGACAAAACCTCCCAACATCTCTATCGCGAGAAACCATCCATTGAGTAAACAACTATCCAAGGTTCCATGTGTAATTCGTAATTCTAAAGAGCTTAACACATAATTGTTAAATTATAAAAAGTTATGACTGTAAAAATTTCTTTTGAAAACTCCTAATCAAAATAACATCCTGTTTGCCTTTTAAGTGTTATCCGAAATTAACAATCTCGTGATAAAATGGTTACACCATCTCTCTTCTTCCTTTACAATCCCCTTTCCTCATTGGGTATTAGTAGACGGAACATAATTTGCGCTCTCTTCATCGACTTTGCATTTCATTTTTTTCGCATCTTAGTTGGCATATTTGGAAGCTACTACAAATGGGTGTTTTTTTCTTTCTATTGTGCTCCCTCTCTCATCCTTTAAGTAGAAATAGTCGGGCAATATTGAGGTCGTTGTACTTATTAATTATCAGATATAAAGAGATTTTTGCATATAAACAATTTAAACCTTTTTTAATATGTACTTGTATGTTCTTGAATATTGTATATCGTTAGCATACATGTTGTTTTCTTGCCACAACATTTGCTTCGTATTAGCGACATCTAATGCTTGCAGAATGTCGAGGAACAATCCAAACATACAATCAATGAACAAGCAATTACACAAGGAAGACAATGACTTTGATTACACAAGGAGTACATGATATAGTAAACCTTACGACATGGTGCTCTTTCGAAAATCGACTGCCAGATAATGCATGTCTTGTCCTAAAATACGTAAATATTTGGTACACGGTAAATGGATCCGAAAAATCCACACCGTGGAAGCTCCATCCTTCGAGTAGGTCAAGATCCATTTACAAAATGTATAGGATCATAATCGTATTGAGTCTTCAAGACATATCTCAAAATAGAGGAAATCCAAAACAATCTTCATGGGTAGGATCATAGACAAGATCCAGATAAGGATACCTAAGTTAATAGTTTTTGTATTCTACAAAGTTTTATATGTGTGTATTATGTTTGTGTGTAGTCACGAGATTTACATGGGCATACGTGGAATTCCAAGAGTTATGAAAATTGGGATATTGAATGCCGAGGCTTTTCATCCACTTTGTTCTTTATTTAGTATTATTTTGCATGCATATATGCAAAGTTGAGGTGGCATATTTGTCCGTATAGGGCTACAAGTTGGAGAGATTGTCCCTCTCAATATCACATGGCCTATAATTGAATAGTGGGCTCTATGATGTGTCCCACATACCATTTCGCTATCCAAATCTATGAAAAATTCTTTAAAAAAGATAGATGGGAGAGAAAAGATGAAAGTAAATTATTCAAAAGTCAAAAGTCTCTTAATCTTTGCACCAACTTTTAAAAATAACAATGAGTAATTTCATTTTTAAGATTAGTTTCAAATTGATTTTTAACTGATGTACTTTAAGGCTATAAAAATGAAATGAACAATTAAATTTCCGTAATCGTGAATCAAAGGTAAGGAATGGTATAACTTGTTCTCCATACAACATATCCTTCACATTATGTATTTCGATCTGAATAAGAGTGAAAAGTCTATATGCATGTCCTTGTGCTCATGCTTTATGGGCTTGTGTTTACATGTTGATGCGCAATTAAGAAAGCATAAGAGAAGATTTGAAGGGTATTCTTGACCATTCTGCAGAAAAGAAGGTGTGTGAGCTTGCATGAATCTAACATCGCATAGGTTAGACTCCAAAATTAAAGTTTTAGATTTTGATCCTTTAAATAATTGATGTGATGGGAAGTAGCAAAAAATTGGATGAAATAAAAAAGGACCTAACTGTGCCTCAATTCTTAAAGAAGGGACTCATTTTTGAAATGTAACAAAAAAGTTACTAAACTTTCAACTTTACGATTTAGCATTAACATAGTTGAGTAGTGAAAGCTTATGGAAGCATGTATTTGCGACAAAAAAAGATAGGACCCCTCGTTATCACATTTCAGGAATAAAGCTATAGCTGGAATTTGTGGTAAATTTTATACCTTTTTCCTAACTTACCTAACCAATTCCTATATTCTAAAAGTGAATAATGTGAAGGTAAAAGCATTAAATGTTTGGCATTTTTTTCTTTCATTGTGAGAGCATTAAACCCAGGTAGCCGTCATAATAAGGTGTCGTTCGACTAGGAGGTTAAACCCCCCCTCCCCCTCTTTTGGTGGGTTTACCCCTCTTAAACCATTTTTATCTCTTCCATGTGGGCCTCACTTTTCTATTTTTTAATACGTTAAATAAATCAATTCTCTTTCATCAATTCCATCAAAAAAATAATATATCATATTATAATATCATATAAAAATTACAAAGTACTCCACTTCTACTCACTTTTTGAAACTTTAATACAATCACATTACAATAACCACTCATTTTTCCGAACTTTAATACAATCACATCACAACAAACACACCTGCAGTTTAATCCTCTATCAAAACATCAAAATACAAAATGATTTAACCTCCCACAGTTTACCCTCCCCCAGTTTAACCCACCTTAAATCCTCTATCGTCTCGCGATACCCCTTCGTTGATTGATGCTCCAGATCAGATCTTGGCTCTTCATCAATGACCGAGGGGGGCGGGGCATGAACAACTGAGATTAAAAATGGGGATGCCCCCTTCTTCGGATGGTAACTGCTTCACGCGAAGAATAAGGAAGAAGGTGGCCTTCCTTGGACTTTGTGCCACGATTCCTTCTTCCATTGGTGGCTTCAGATGCATTTCTTTGGCTCTACACCTCCGGGGAACTCGTCGTCATCGATCGAGGTAATCTAGAGGATCCAGGACCCAACGATGGGGTACTAGCACATCAGGGGAGAAGAGGCACCTAGGGACCCTCGTCCATGTGTGATTGAGCTCCAGAAGGAATCCTTTCACCTTGGCACCTGCACGAAGAGTTCTATGGCTCGGGGAGAATCGTCTTGATCGGATGTGAAGGTGGGATGCACTCTGGATGGATGGAATGGTGATGCTCCGACATGCGGTGGAGGAGGAACATTGATTACCAGATCACATGGGTGATATGGTTCACAAGAATGTGGGAAGTCACAGAGAAATGAAAGGGAAAGATAATGGGGTGGAAAGGTGGGTCGAAGATCATGTGGTTCACAATCAGAACATGGTCGGAGCTCTAGAGCTCTGACGAGCGGATTATCCCTAATCTATACTACTGAAGCGGTTAAAGGCAGAAATAAAAGACATAAATGGAAAGCTACAAGCTATAGATAACTACCAATACTAAAAGACGCATCTCATACCTGAGGATTGCTCAGGGAGCAGAGGTGGCCAGAGGACCGTTGTGGATGATTCGCCTCTCCCAAGCAACTCACCCTAAGCTTGGAGATGTTTCAGCTGTTACCAGGAGCACGCTCACACTCACTAAGGTGGACTTCCATGCTCGGAGAAGGATCAAAATCAAGAGAGGAGGCAGAGGGACTTATTTGTAGATGAAGCTAAGGACCCTTATTGACCGGTGTTTAGGTTTGAATTAAAGATATGTATAAGGGATTTAGGTCTTTGGCATGGATCAACGATGTTTGAGGGTGATCTTTGCGTGATTAATCGGTGAAAAGGATGTATGAGAAGCCCAGGAAAAAGGATAGAAATCGCGGGACTCAACAGGTCTAGCATAAGTCAGAGGTGCTAGGGACAGTTGAGTGGGAGTCAAGAATCCCTGATTATTCCATGTAGACCGCTACAGGACCAAATAGGTCCTTAATTTAAAAATAAATAATTAAAAATATTAATTGAGTTTATTAATTTTTTATTATAAAATAAAAAACATTTAATATTTTATGTAGTATTTTGATATGATTTTTATTTATTTCTTGGTGTTATTTATTACAAGTTATTAAGGGTGTATTTATATATGTATTCATCTATGTTTTGGTTATTTTATTTTTATTTTGTATTTTTAATTTTATTATTTTATTCTATTATTTTATGTTTTGATCTTTTTTATGCATGTAAATATTTTTTTATTTTGATTTTTGATGTTATTTCTTTACTTAAATAAATAGGGGTATAAACTATATAGGTATAAGTACAAGTATTTGATCTATGTATTTTTGTACATTATTTTATTTTTATGCTTATGGTTTTATTCTATCTTTAATATGTAGTATGCCACAAATAATATTTTCAAAATTATAAAAATGTAAACTTATAATAATCATAAATAAATAAAGGAATATTTTATTCAGGTATATTATACAATAGGGGTCCAAAATCTAACCTCACATATTAATTCCAAAAAATATGAAACCACCTTCATTCAATATCTTATTGAAAATTATATATAATTAATGGTTATTTTGATACATTTTGAGTTTTTGAGAGATATAGGTTTGGATAGCTGGGATTTTAGAATCAAAGTATAATTTATATATTGTATATTATTTTTACATGAAATCAATTTTGTATTTTCTATATATTATTATCTACAACTTATAAAGTGTATTTATTTGAGGCATAAATAATAAAAAAATAAACTAGGTACAAAAAATGTTTTATTCAATGAATAAAAGAATTAGAATTTAAATAGATTTATTAGCCATGATCTCCCCCTAATTTATTCCTTGTCGACCAATTCAATTCTTTACTTTGTCTCGGGGTTTAGGGTCATCAAATACCCTTGGGATTTTATTCTTTTCTTTTCTTTATTTTATAATTTTGGCATTAAAAACAATGTTATTTACACAATGAATGTAATAAATAATGAATGTTATTTCAAACAAATTAATGCTATCTACATGCATTAGCTATGGTTAAGGCCAAAATCATATAATAAAGGCGACGGAATGTAGATTCATCGCCCCTTTACTTGCCTTTGCTAGTCCCTAGCAAATACTTATGCAACGAGTGCAGAAAAATGAAAATAAAGAAAAGAAAAAGAGAGAAAGTGGATTGAATTAAATTCTCAAACTTATCTTCACAAAACCAAAGTTTGGAGCTCGAGTCAGACCTTGGTGTGAGAATATATATAGAACCTGGTCGAGAACCAAATTTAAAACATAACAACCTTCAAGAGTCACAGAAATCGGTTCAAACCACCTCAATAGCTATGTCAGAACTAGTCTATATCATACGCAAACCCTCATGACTATGAAGCTGACTTGTACGGTGTAAGTGGTAGTGGCTCTTCCCAAGTAAAAAGACAAAAGAACTAACTTCTCTAGAATGACAACCAAATGATTCTCCAATCCAACAAATCTTTTCTCGAGGACCAGGGTATTTCCTTATAAGTTCAAATACATCCGACTCAAGAGGAGGGGGTGAAGAGAAGAATGGACGATAGACAACGTAGCTACCTATCCGGGGATGCATGACTAGCATAGTCAAGTCATCCAGGTGCAGGCTCACATGATATGACTTTGAATCTCAATCTTGCTTATTGACTGCACAAATTCATACACTCCGACAGACATTTTATTTTCAATCAGGCCTGTGCACTTTTTTGAGTTTTTTTGAAATACTATATACAACACCATTTACATAAGGAGTTTTTCCTCTTGAGACAGAAGACTATCCCTCTTTTAAAGCGTAATTACAACCCACACTCTCCTGTCTTTATACGTCATGGCTTCTGGATGGTTTGGGGTGCACTTCCCTCCCTGGAAGAGGACGAATATTTCCACTCGTGTGCATCTCAGACCGGTAAATACAATCTCCTCACCACTCCAACTAAGTTGAGCCAAGTGAAAGGTGAAAGTGTCCAAGTTAGGTCATGGCCGACAAGTCATATGAGCATCTCGAAAAGTTTTAGTTAGTCAGTCGATGTGTATTTAACCCAGCCTTGAGTCTCAAATAATTAAGTTTGAATAGACTTGAGGCACCTTAAATCTATTTCCCATAAGGTTCCAGTGAAGTGAGGTGCATTAAGGTTCAACCAAGCTCTAATCTTCGATTTTACTCAGACTAGCTCAATCATCAAACTCAATCTGAAAAAATACGAATGCTATGCAAATGCTATGTACAATGAAGAAAATATTTGGTGATGCAATTTTTAAAAGATTTTGCAAATATTTTGGAAAATAAAATAAAAAGACTTTTGGCATCAATAGGAAATATGTGCATCTATTTACACGAGCATGTCTCTTTTTATTTATTTATACGAATGGAGAGTTTAAAGAATTTATAGGTTTGATATTAGTTTTGTTATAAGTATGTATATACAATTAGTAAAGAATTTTTATTTATGTATTTACACAGATAGTTTATATATATAATGATGAATATTCCTCAATCTTATTTGAAAATAATTTTGAAAAGTACAATACAAAGTAATTTTTGCTAATATTTACAAACATTTGAAAGCCATTTTGCAGAGATTTTTAAAATAGTATATATAGAATTTTGAAAATATTTATTTGCAATCATTTTTAAAATCATTTGCAAATAGATTTTCAAAACATTCTATTTCACACAAAGAAAGGAAATTTTACAAATCAAGACATTTTTACAAAGTTTGACAACATTTTACAAAAAGTTTTCCAAACGGATCAAACCATTTTCAAATCATTTTGCAAAAGTATTTTAACCTCACTTATTAATCGATATATATATATATAAAGAATTTGAGAAATAATACGCATTATTCTATTAATTTATTTAATGAATTATATAGTATATATAATATTTTATACAACATTTTAACCATAATTATTCAAAAATACGAAAGTGCGAGTTATGGCTAAAGCATATAATAAGTATATATGACCCCCTATATTTAGCTAGAGCTATGTCCTCATAGATCAAAGAGAAAATGATAAGACATAACTTGTATTGTGTATAGAAAGACCTAAATAATAAACAACAAAAAAATGAAAGAATGAAAGATGAAATGAATGAGAAGTCGACCGACCCCTTATACTTAGGATCAAATCATCCTAAGTATAGAAGTTTGCACACAAGGCAGGGAGGGTCAAGGGTGGGAATGAACAAATGACAACTCTGATTGTCTCCCCCGATACTTAGGGAAAGATATCCCTAAGTATAGATAAGAAGAGGAGACAGTGGAGGCGATCAAAGTATAGGGTGCATACCCCTCCTATAAGTATAACAGACTATCAAAAAGGGGCGACACCAATGCACATTTTTTCATTAGATAAAGAAAAAATGAAAATAAAATGAAGAAAAGAAGAAAATATGAAACTTAAAGGAAGAGTTCTTGAGTGGCATTATCTGAATCTTGTGATGCTGCTACGGTTGTGGATGTTCCTTCAGTTCATAGTACTTGGACATAGTCGACTACGGTCAGGAAAGTGTCATGCTCGAGGTAAGGCTTTAGTAGCTGACCGTTGATGATAAATGGTTGTGTTTTTGGAGACAATTTTGATATCACAATACTTCTTTTGTCGTGCACTTCTTGAACTCTGAATGACCCTATCCATTTACTTTTTAATTTTCCCTGGAAGATCTTCAACGTTGCATCAAATAGCCATACTTTCGGTCTAGTCTCGAAGGTTTTTCGTTTGATATGCTGATCATGCTAGCATCTAACCTTCTTCTTGTATATCAGTGTGCTATCATAAGCATAGTCTCAGAATTCCAAGAGCCTATTTTGATCCTCTTTTCTTTTCCGATCACCTTGTTGTGAGTCCAAAGTACAAATGTTGACTGCCCACAATGATTCATGAATCAACTCCATTGGCAGATGGCATGGCTTTCCATTTACAAGATGGTAGGGTGATATACCCAATGGAGACTTGTATGCATTTCTGTACACCTAAAGGACTGATTCCAATAGTTAAGACCAATTTTTACTATCCAGCTTGAAAATCTTCTGGAGGATCGTCTTGATTTCTCTATTTGATAGTTCAACCATATTGTTGGTTTGAGGATGGTAAGGAGATGTGACTCAATGCTCGATGACGTAATCCTTCATTAATTTCTTGACCTCTCTGTTGATGAAGTGACTACCCTCATATGATATCAATATCTTTGGAATCCCAAACCACGAGATGATGTTCTCTTTCGGAAAGCGAAAAACTTTTCGGCTATCAAGGACTCGAGCAGGGATAGCTTCAACTCAGTAACGCACATAATCAATGACATGTGCTCATAACCCTGACTGTTAGGGAAGGGTCCCATGAAATTGATACCCCAATCATCTAGTACGTATGCTATTGAATGATCTTCAGAGGCATGGAATCTTTAGCTGTAAGGGTACCTTTTAGTCTTAGATAGTTAGTGCAGTGCTTGACATATGATGTGTCATCCTTAAACAGTGTAGGCCATCAGAGGCCACACTGCAATACTTTCGTTGCCATTCTATCTCCAGAGTGTTGCCCACCAGATTTGAGTGAATGATAATGCTCGAGGACACTATGCTTCTCCTCCCAAGGGATACACCTGTGTCAAATACAATCTGCTCATTCCCTAACTAAGAGAGGATCTTCCCATTGGTAGAAATGAATGGTTGACAAGAATTTTTCCTTCTGAATCTTTGTTCAATCTGGTGGAACTACACCCGAGATGAGGTAGATTATAATATCAGCATACCAAGGGTGTGAATCCACTGCCAGAATCGACTCGTCGGGAAAGGTATCTATGATGGGTGCACTGCTTAGTGGAGGATCTTGTTGTTCAATTCTGGAGAGATGATCCGTACCACATTTTGAACCCCAGTCTTGTCCTTGATTTCCAAATCAAACTCCTTGAGGAGAAGGATCCATCTGATAAATTTTGTCTCGACATCCTTCTTTTGATGTAAATATCAGATAGTAGAGTGTTCAATATAGATAGTGACTTTTGATCAAAGAAGATAGGATCTGAACTTCTCAAGGGTAAATACCACAACCAACAATTCATTTTCTGTCACAATGTAATTTCTTTGAGCTTCATCTAATGTTTTGCTGGCATAGTGAATGGCATATGGCGCTTTGTCTTTACTCTGTCCTAGAACAATCCCAATTGCAAAGTCTGACACATCCGTCATGATTTCAAAGGAAAGAGACCAATCTGGAGGTTGTAGGACTGGAGCTTGAGTGATTAACTCCTTCAACTAATTAAATGAAAGGAGAACTTGTTGATCAATATTGAACTCAGTCTCCTTATAGAGCAATTCTGTAAGAGGTCGGATGATGCGACTGAAATCACAGATGAATCTTCTTTAAATTCTTCATGCCCCAGAAATGACCTCAGGTTTTTTGCTGTATGAGGTGGCTCTAAATTGTCAATCACATCCACCTTTGTTGGGCCGACTTTCATGCCACGTTTGGAAACAATGTGACCCAACACAATCCCCTCCGTGACCATGAAGTGGTTCTTTTCCCAGTATAACACTAGATTACTTCATGATATTTCTGAAGTACTCTGTATAGGTGCTCAAGACAAGAATCAAAGCTATTACCATAGACAGAGAAGTCACCCATAAATATCTCGAGAAAACTTCCTACCATCTCGACGAAAACTACAAGCTTGCATCTTTGGAATGTAGCAAGTGCATTGCACAAGCCAAAGGGCATTCTCTTGAAAGCATAGGTGCCAAACATGAAAATGAAGGTAGTCTTCTCTTGGTCCTCAAGGGCGATTGTCACTTGGTTGTACCTGGAGTACCCATCAAGAAAGAAGAAGAACTCTAAAGTCGGGTTCTCATACAAAAGTTGCATGAGACTTGGATGGGTTATGCCTCTGAAAGTGTTAAGGATGGTCATGCTGCTCCAGTGAGTAGGAGTGAGGGGGAGGCTGCTGGAAGTGGGAGTGAGGTTTCTACTACCTCCACTATTGACCCTGGTACTGGGGTCGAGGAATAGTGTGCTGGGAGTACTTGTTCTGTGACTGCTGCATACCATGTCCTAACTATGTCGGAGGTTATTGTTGGGATCGAGCACCTCCAGTAGACCATCTGAAACCGAAGTGATCATGGCGGATACCGGGATACTGCTGGTACTGGGAATACTAAATCCTGTTGACTTCTATCAATGGTTGTAACTGCTCATGCAATGGTAGGGGAAGGGACGCTAATGGTTGATCACTCTGATAGACCACCATCTATGTGTCTTGCGAAGGTAGTTGTGGCAACTGGTACTGCAGGGGTGGCTGAACATAATCTGCTTGATTGTGGTGAACATGTTTGTATGAGGCAGATGGCTATGAATATCTTCTCCCATGGTCAACATGTGACCTAGACTGTGGCAAAGAAGTTGTTTGATCCCCTTGAAGGCACATGATCTGCACCTTTAGGTCACTCAAATTTTAGGCTAGCTCATCAATCTTGTTGAGCTTATCTAGGCCTTGGCACGTCTTCTTCTCTATGAACTCCATGCGGGCCAACTTCTGATTGATAATGCCCATGTCTGCAGCTGATGACTTTGCTAGTGTTACAACTGTAGACGATGAAGATGAGCCGACCTCTATACGTGCAACTCTATGGTGAGACAACGCATGGTGGGAGGGCTTCTCCTTAGTGTAGATACAAGTCTGGGTCATCATTGTGTAGTTCTCAGTCATTTCCTCATAGATGTCCCAAACCTGATCCTCATCCTTGGAAAAATAGGATCCTCCACAAGAAGCATTGATAAGCCTCTTTAGCTTGGGTGTCGGCCCACAAAAGAAACTCTACATCAAGTTGGGCTTCCTAATGTCATGGTGGAGACACCTGTTAATGAGCTCTCTAAATTGATCCCAAGCCTCGTGAAGCTGCTCGTTTGTGATCATAGTAAAGTTACTGATCATGGCTCTCGCTACATAGGTCCGACCAAGTGGATAGTACTTGTTAAGTTACTCGGTCCTCAACTGCTCCCAGATAGTGACAACCCTCCCCAGGTGCTTCAGCCAGTAGGTTGCTCTATCAACCAAGGAGAATGGGAAGTCTATCAGCTTGATGGCATCCTCATCAACCAGCCTATCGTGATGATACTGCATATCATCTCGAACTCCTAGAGATGTAGATGAGACTCCTCGGTGGTGTGCCTATGGAACTTGGGCAACAACTAAATTGTTTGTGGACAAAGCTCAAAATCCCCCAGAATGCCTGGCAGCTGCTCCACCTATTAGTGAGAGTTGCACCAGGGTTGTGCAACTCCCTCATCATGCGCACATGTCTCTGTGGATCTCTGGCCTCCTCCTTGTGTCTGTATCTATCCTCTACTTGGTCCTCAGGTATCTCTCCTCCACCATCGGGTCTGTCAACTCTAGCATCTTCTCTCCCATCTCGCATCTGTGTCAATTCCCACCTCACCTCTATCATGGGTAACCCCTGATCCCTAACCTGTCTCTACATCACATCTAGGTTCCAAGAGGATGTTATTGATCATATCTTGGTCAAGTACATTGTGAATATCTGGTTGATCATTCTCTCTTCGCTATTGGGCCATCTCGTTAGACTCTGAAAAGGAAAAAGAGCAAAACTCGGGTGTCACTAAGTCAACAAAAATCTGCTCTGATTGTTGTTGTACCTCAGGTGATGTATCAGGGAGGTCAAAGAAGAAGGAAGTGGAATACTCATGCTTCGAGAGTGGATCTGAGCTCTCAGGAACCACCCTATATGAACAGGCATGTGTGCTGTGAAGCGATGCCACCAAAGGTAGCCTATGAGACTGCACACCCATCATCGTGACGTAGGGAGAAGTAAAGAGTAGATCTGGAGTGAAAAACAATAGATAAGAAAACAAAGTCCAAATCCACCAACTCAACACAATGATGATTGTAAAAGCTCGATCGTTAATCTTTTATGTTTTAAAGTTTAGTAATAATGCAGTTATTAATCAGATTCTCGGGTGTGGTCTCCTGGGGTAGAACCTGACCAAGCCAGCAGTGCACACCCAACTTGGACAAGACTACGCATACTAAGGGTCAAAGGCAAGTGTTTGCATCTCAACCATACATCAATGAGTAACGTACAAGAGCATAGGGTACAAGTCCATGGATTTAGGCTCTAATCCTTAGCGGCTACGTCCTCACCCACTATGTCTGTAGGTAAGTACCTGCAAACAATGAGGGGATTACTCTTTCAAATCAATCATAGTCCTTACGTTTATTTTAGGGTCTAGTTAGTTTAGCAGTCCCGATTTTATTAGGTTATCCCTTTTTTTAATGTTTTTGAATAAAAGCACGTCTAATGAATTTTTTGATTTCCTTTTATTCCTAAGTCCAAGAAAACATGGGAAGGAAGACGGAAAAACCGATGTGCGAGAAACTATGAATGCATACATGAGATTGAAGGTGTACCTTACTCCAGTAGTCTACATGCAATATGATCCACACATAAATTAAAACTAATCTATATGAATGCAATGGTGAGAACCGACATAAATATAAACTTCTACTATGGGAAGAATAGCTTAATTTTGACTAAGTCCAATCGAATTCTATAAGAACAGATATTCTATTAGGGTTGTTGACCTAATCACTACCTGGCTCAACCAAATAGAAGCCTAATTCTAGGGGCTCAAGCACATGAAAATATAGAGGAAACAAGTAAAAATAAAGCGATGAAAGCCAAAATCCAGTGAGGTCCCTCAAGTACACCAGCACTTGGCGAAATAGACCTCGAATAAGGTTAAGTGTCCAGAGTCTTAAGTCTTAGAAAACAGAAAAAGGGCAAGTGCCAATAATAGTTACAAATAAATTACAAAAATGATTGAAAAAGAATTCTACGGCCAAGAATTTTTTTTATTTTTTTGGAAAAATATCGCCATGTAAATTCATCCCTATATCTCTCCTATATGCCATTCGAATTTCGTCAGAAACAGAGACTCCTACGGCCTCTATCGAGATGGTGTCGATTTAAAAAATCCTGTTACCGTTAAAAAATGATTGTCTGGATGGAGGCCGTAGGAGTCTCTATTTCTGACGAAATTCGAATAGCATATATGAGGGATATAGAGATGAATATACATGACGATATTTTTCGAAAAAAATAAAAAAAAACACTGAAAACGGTGCGAGGGCAGCCATGTTGGCTGCCCCAAGGGAGCAGCTCCATTAAACTCTCTCTCTCTCTCTTTCTCTATATGTGTGTGTGTGTGTAGGGACTGGGGATCCTAAACCCAGGTGTAGGAAACTTTCCTACACCCACCCCATTTTCTCTCAGTTTTTTTACTTTTTTTTGAAATGGATCCTTAGGGTATTTACTTAAAATATTAAGTTGAATATATATTTCAAATTTTGTGTAAACACATACATTCCTAGCATGTCCATCGGAAGGGGTCGATTTCAGCTAATCTGAGACCGTTAAAATTTGGCTGTCTTGATGGATAAGTTAGAAGTCTCAAAATAAGTTCAAATTTGACACGATGGTAGTATATAGTGATCTAAATATACTAAAGTTCCATTTCAAGAAAATAAAAAAACTTAGAGAACAGAGTGGGTGTAGGAAAGTTACCTACACCTGGGTTTAGGCTCCCTTTTCCCATACATACATACATATATATATATATATTATATATATATAGGGAAATGGGAGCCTACACCCATGGGAGTAAGTAACTACCTACACCCGGCTTATATTTTAATTATTTTTTAATTTTTTTGAAATGAAACTTTTGAGGAATTAGATCACTATATATCACCATGGTGTCATTCAAAATTCAACTTAATTCGAGACTCCTATCATCTTCATCAAGACCGTTAAATTTTAACGGTCTCAGAATTGTTGAAAATGGTACCTTCTAGATGAACATGATAGGAATGCTTGTTTTGCATGAAACTTGATATACATATTCATCTCAATATATTACAAAAATTCTCCTAAGATTTCATTTAAAAAAACTCAAAAAATCGTGAAAAAGAAGGCCGGATGTAGGTAGTTACCTACACCCCTGGGTGTAGGCTCCCTGCTCCTATATATATATATATATATATATATATATATATATATATATATATATATATATATATATCTGTGTGTGTGTGGGGGGGGGGGGGAAGGGAGCCTACACCCAGGGGTGTAGGTAACTACCTACACCCAGCTCATTTTTTCATAATTTTTTGATTTTTTTGAAATGAAACTTTTGGGAAATTACATCACTATATATCACCATAATATCATTTAAAATTCAACTTAATTCGAGCCTCTTACCATCTTCATCAAGACCGTCAAATTTTAACGATCTCAGAATTGCTGAAAATGACACCTTCTAGATGAATATGTTATGAATGTTTGTTTTGCATGAAACTTGAAACACGTATTCATCTCAATATATTAAGAAAATCCCCCTAAGGTTTCATTCAACAAAACTCAAAAATCATGAAAAAGGTCGGGTGTATATATATATATATATATATGTGTGTGTGTGTGTGGGGGGGGGGATCATATGTAGCTGCCCCCTAGGGGGAGCCAACATGGCTGCCCCCACCTTATTTTGGCAATTTTTTTTTGAAAAATAGCACCATGTATATTCATCCCTATATCCCTCCTATATACCATTCGAATTTCGTCAGAAACAAAGACTCCTACGGCCTCCATCGAGACAGTCATTTTTTAACGGTAACCGAATTTTTTAAATCGACGTCATCTCGATGGAGGCCGTATGAGTCTCTGTTTCTGACGAAATTCGAATGGCATATAGGAGGGATATAGCTAGGCATGAATATACACGGTGTTATTTTTCAAAAAAAATTGACGAAAAATGGGACAGGGGCAGCCCCATTTTTTCCTATATATATATATATAGAGAGAGAGAGAGAGAGAGAGGAAAGGGAGCCTACTTTGTGAAGTAGATAACCTTACCTACTTCACATTCATTTTTCATAATTTTTTTTTATTTTTTGAAAAATACCACCGTGGATTTTCATAATTATATCTCTCTAATATGTCACTCAAATTTCGTCAGAAACAGAGACTCCTACGGCCTCTATCCAGAACATGTAAAATACAACAAATCTGTGACCGTTAAAAAATGATTGTTTGGATGGAGGCCGTAGGAGTCTCTGTTTCTGACGAAATTTGAATGACATATTAGAGGGATATAGTTATGAAAATCCACGTGTTATTTTTCAAAAAATAAAAAAAATTGCGAAAAATAGATGTGAAGTAGGTAAGGTTTACTTCACAAAGTAGGCTCCCTTTCCTCATATGTGTATGTGTGTATGTGTGTGTGTGTGTAGAGAGGAAAGGGAGCCTACTTTGTGAAGTAGGTAACCTTACCTACTTCACATCCATTTTTTGTAATTTTTTTATTTTTTTGAAAAATACCACCGTGGATTTTCATAATTATATTCCTATAACATGTCATTCAAATTTCGTCAGAAATAGGGACTCCGACGACCTCCATCTAGAAAAGATAAAATACAGCAAATCTGTGACCATTAAAAAATATCTGTCTGGATGGAGGTCGTAGGAGTCTCTGTTTCTGACGAAATTTGAATGACATATTAGAGGGATATAATTATGAGAATACATGGTGGTATTTTTCAAAAAAACAAAAAATTTGGGAAAAAAATGAAATGTGAAGTAGGTAAGTTACCTACTTCACAAAGTAGGCTCCCTTTCCTCATATATATAAATATATGTATATATATATATTTGTGTGTGTGTGTTATGGGATGATTCTGACTCAAGATTAAAGGAAGAAGAAGAATAGTTCAACTACACAAACAACCCAACTTTGCCTCATGGAAAATGAGACAGAAGTAAATGATTCTACTTTTGAAATTCTTAAAGCATATACTGAGATTTTTTTAAATACATGAAAAATAATTAAGGCTTATAAAATAATTCTTAAAGAAAAAGAATTTGTAGGGTCTAGTTAGAGATAAGTTTCTTTAGATTTTTGTTTTTTAGTAAACTTAGTTAGATCACCTATTAATTATTGATGTTTGATTTCAAAGAGTTACTCTTTCACTAGTTCACGGATGTCGTTCTTACGGAAGTTGGTTTCAGAAACTAAAACTTTCATATCAACTAGCAATTTCTCATTTTTCTCATTATCAATAATAAGAAGTCTTTATAAGATATATACACTTTGGAACAATAGATTAGGATACATAAATCACGAATAAAGTAGTAAACTAATTAAGTTTAAACTAGTTACAAGTTTGCATAATTTGTCTTTCAAAAATCTACTATTTAATATTCTTGTTATCTCTGTAAAATATCTAGAGCCTCTTTTAAACAAATAATGTTTGTATCAATCAAAATATCTCTCAATCTTTGACGTGTGTACCTCTTCAATCATACCCAAACTAAGCATATGATGGGATCACAATTTTATTTATAATCATTGATGATTCTCAAATTTACTTGAACGTTTTTTTTACAATCTATTAAGATGTTGAAGAAATTCAAGGAGTTATGTAAAATAATTCAATCAGAAAAAGGATGTTTTATCCATAGGACTCACAGTGACTATGGTGGAGAATTCGAAAATAAAGAATTTTCTTAGTTCTATACCTAGACATGAATTCATCACAAGTATTTTATTCTGATAATTAAATGGGTAAAATGGGGCTGCCCCCCATGGGGGAGCTAACTTGGCTCCACCGCTCCATTTCGCTCGGTTTTTTTATTTTTTTTGAAAATTTCTTTCGTGGATTTTCATCAATATATCCCTATGTTATGCCATTAAAATTTCATGTGAAACAGAGATTCTCACGACCTCCATCCAGACATGGTCGTTTTTTTAACAATTATGTTATCGTTAAAAAATGACGATCTGGATGGAGGCCGTAGGAGTCTCCGTTTCGCACAAAATTTTAATAGCATAATATAGGGATATAGTGATGAAATTCCACGGAAGAAATTTTCAAAAAAAATAAAAAAACCGGACGAAGTGGGGTGGGGGAGCCAAGTTAGCTCCCCAAGGAGCAGCCCCATTGAACTCTAATTAATGATGCAATTGACGAAAGAACTACACTAAAAGAATGTGTCCTTGACAATGTTTGTTGAATCAAGTTTGCCTAGGTATTTCTAGGTTGAAACTATTAACATAAGTTGTTTTGTTTTGTACCGAGTGCTTCTGAAACCTATTTTGAAGGAAATATCTTTTAAAATTTACTATAAGTTTGATTTTGAAGGTTTTGAAAAATGTCTTTATTGGGTATTTCTCTCGTTGTAAAGCTTATCTTGTTTCTATTAAGACAACATCAAAGTGGAAGAGACACTTAATGTCACTTTCGATGAATTAATGAAATTGATAATACTGTAGTTATAAAAAATAATGATGAAGATGAATAATTGTTTATAGATATACTTCATATAAAACATTCTGGAATTGTTCACAATCTACTCAAAGATTGGACATTCGTACCCATCATGTACGATTTAACATTGTTATGCCTCAATGTGAATTGAAATCTATTGAAGAACCTTGCAATGAGCAATGATGAGTCGCCGCATGTAGCAATGCAAGAATAATTCAATCAGTTTGAAAGCAACGATGTTTAGGACTTTGTTCATAGAATGAGATACATTTCATAATCATTATTGGAAGTCATTGGATCTTCAGTAATAAACTTGATGAGTAGTGTAATTTTACACGGGAAAAACCATAGTATTTGCTCAAGGGTATAACAACGAGGAAGGTGTTGATTACGATGAAACATGTACACATGTTGTTAGACTTCAATCAGATTGATTAGTGATCTTTCTTCTACTTTTTCGATTATTTTAGATACAATTGTGAAATATTAGATTCTATTATCTAAATTATGTAACTACTCCTTTTGTAGTTATTTATGATTTAATGAATGAATACTTTCATCTTATGTTAGTTCCTGTAAGTTTCAAATCTTCCAGTTGAATGTTAAAGAGTGTATTTTTAAACAGTTTTATCAAAGAGAATGTATATACTAGACGAACTTTTGGTTTATCTTCGCCTACTTTTCAAAACCGTGTCTTTATTCTATATAAGGTGCTCTACAATATGAGACGAGCGCCTCGTGCTTGGTACGATGGCTTGCAAAGGTGTTTAATAGCTTTTAGTTTTAAAATTAGATTGGTTGATCCTACTCTTTCGATTTAAAAGATACTTTCCTAGTCCGTGAATATGTGTTTTTGTGTGTGTTTATGTGTATGTATATAATATCGGAACTTTGTAAGCAAGAGGCTCCTCCATGAAAGAATCAAAATATTATTTTTACTCCCATAAATACCAAGTTTTGATTCTCTCAAAAGAGATTGTGAGTGACACATCGCTGGTATTATACAGTGTATTGGATAATCATATCCCAAAATCATACATTGTGATAGGGGAACCTTCCAAGCATGTTGTCATTGTGATTGCTTGTGTTCCTCTTTTCATATTCTCTACCATAGCGATTGATTAAATCGCCTCCATCATTCGAGATTTCTCATTATATTACTTTCGATGTCAAATATGAGACAACAATAAAATTCCTTGCAAAAGTTAATGACATATCATAAAATTCACAACAAATAACATATTCAATGCTCTTCGTTACAATGAATCATGAAGCAATGACTACCTATTGCCCTTGTCAAGATATTTCCTTCGAGTTGTTATTAAAGTTAGCATCGTTTAGTACAAATATCAGAGAGGGAGGCGACCAACAATTGTTGTAATATTTTCATGTGACTTAGCAACTAGTTAGACATTAACTCATTGAAAAATTCATGAACTATATATAATTGTGCAACGAATGCATTCAATGTTATACATATAACATTGGACAAGATATTGCAACCGTTTCCAAAATATTGCTATAGGTCAATTTTATTGTTGTCGCAGAAGGATGTGGTTTTGAGATTCGGATTTTGTTCGAACTTTTTCGATGCGGCCTAGGATAGAGTTAGTTTGGTAGACATGATTGTATGAACATGAAATAGGGTCACCTTTCTATATGCTCTGAGGTTAAAATGGAGGCTCAAAACTCTACTAGGGAGTATATACCATGCACATCTCCTCAGATCATGAATGGGTAAGTTGGGCATGGCTTTTGATCAGGGTTTAAAAAACTAGATCGGTCCGGTCGGTCGGACCGATTGGAACGGGAACTGGCCCTGATCCTGTCGGTTTGATTGGTTTTATGTTATCAATTTCAAAAAAAGAAAATAAAAAATCGGGTACGACCGGTGGTCGGACTGGGTTGACCTAGATTGACCCGATTTTGATGGTTTAGTAAATTTTTAAAAAATAAAGGTTTAAATAAAAAATAATAGGGTTTTATCCTTTGTGCCCTTCTTAACTTCTGCAATATCAGTTGCGTCTTCTCTTTTTTGGAATATAAGTTGTGCCACTACTTTCTTAGAGTACATTTCTAGAAGCAACTATAAATAAATGATCACAATATTATGTTCTAATATAATGCTAGAAAATGTGGCTAACATTTATAGAGTTTTACTGGAAATAGACAATTATATTATTCTATTGAAAGATTTGACATTTTAACGATTATTTCATTGATATATAAACAATACATACTTGCATATATGTATCCGGTATTATCGGTTCAAAAAACCGGTTCGACTGCTCAGACCAGTAAATTAAGCCCGGCCTGATTTTTTCCGAGTCGATAGGAATGATGACATCATGGTGATATCATCTCCGGTCTGACCGGTTTGAACCGACGATCCGATCAGATTTAGATCAAACTAAAGATTAATCGGTTCAATGTCTGGTTCGATTTTTAAAACCTTGCTTTTGATTGCAACAAGAAATTGATCTCATCTTTATCACAAACTTGGGATGTTAGTGAAAAAGACACGTGGAAAAGTCAACATCTCTCACTAAGGGAGATGTGAACTCCTCATGTGGAGGGTGGGCGAATAATGCACCACCACTTGGCTGCGTCCCCTTCAGAAGGACACATGAGAACCTGCAACCCTTGTCTAGTGCACAATGGTAAAGCTCTCCTAATAATTTGGTCTATTTGCAAAGTGCACCCATGTGCACGTGTAATCTTGTACGTGTGGGCTCTTGGAATCTTAGATAGGTACATTTTAAGAAAATTGACCTATGATGGATTTTCTAAAGTGATTCATAAATCATCGTACATTAAAAACGTGAATTTTTTTGTAATACATGATATAGTTGTTATTGTTAAAAATGATTTATAGGGTACTTTTTTAAAAAAATATCACTTGTGATCTTCTTAACTTCTGCAGTATCGGTTATATCTCTCCCTTCTTTGTATGCGCGTCCATTAAGGTAAAGCATAGAATAACTGATATTCCAAAAGGGTTGGACAGTAAATTTTATAAGAAGTTACAAAAAAAGAAAAAGGGATATAACTGATATTGCAAAAGGTAAGAATGGTACAAATGATAAAAAGCCTACTAAATATCCGTTTGAAATTGATAAACCATATATCTTACATCGAGAACATCGTGTGATAAAGTTGGTATTTTAGAATGAATTTCAAATAGTTGATTTATGAGAATAATGCCATAAATGTAAATATGAGATATATAAAGTAATATATATGTCGTTTGCAAATTTCTTGATTGCTACATGATTATTCTCATTAACAGGTATAATGAGTGTGGGCATTATTATGTTTTAATTGATTACTCGAGTCGCGATTTTTATTTTCATGTAATACATATCCTTATACTTACATTTATATTTATACTTTTTTATTTTACCTACAATCTTAAGAATAGATTTTGGAAGGTTCTTTATTTCTTTTATTCAAATACCCTCTCTTAGATATAATCGTAATTGAGCAACTTCCTGATTCCACGTAATGTTGGTGAAATAAAAATATTGATGAAATATTTTTTAAATTGTTTATAAAAGTAATTTTCTGTGCATATGTGATATGTTTGTAATTGTCATCTAGGTAGTATGTTGCCAAAAGTCTTCCAGTAAAATATGTGACTTCATCCACTAATTATGGAAAGGTTACGATTGAGGCTCGGAATATAATTAAGGAAGGGTTCAATGGGGCTACCTCAAGGGGCAGCTAATGGCTTGTTTCCGTCCCACTTTCCGATGATCTTTTTATTTTTTTTCCAAAAATATCAGCAATTATTTGTATCACTATATTCCTCTAATATGTCATTTCAATTTCGTCAGAAACAGAGACTCATATGCCTCCATCTAGAATAGTCTATTACAGTTATTGTAAGACTGTTAAAATTACCAATTCTAGATAGAGGACATAGAAATCTCTATTTCTGACGAAATTACAATGTCATATTAAAAAGATATAGAAATGAAAATATACGACAGTATTTTAAAAAACAAAAAATCACTGGAATGTGGGCAGCGTCATTTTTCCCATTATTATTTTTGCAACATGTGCGGTTATTATTTTTAATTGGATGTCAGGAATCCCCATTCACGAAGTTCCCCAATCATACGATAAGGTTGAACATTAGCAATTTGATATTAATGGAAATTGGATAGATGTGGCAATAATTATAACTTTTACCGGACCTCAGTCACAGATATCTAAATCTAAGTAATCGAAGCTCTCTTATATGGATAAATACAAATTGTATAAATTAATAATTTAATGGTTATAATGAAAATCATTTGTATTATGTGCAAAGTAGTCAGCGGCTATAAAACAATACTTTAAGTTGGACAAGGTTAATTAAGTTACCTATCAACTATACTACTAGTATAGTGGAGGCAATGACACAACCAATAGAGGAAATGATATAAGTTTAGTAAATATGTAATAGCCACTTAATATGTAATAACCAAATGGTGAGTCTAAGGAACTCCTCACTACCATTGTCTATAATCAATGTCTACATAAAATAAGATCAATCCATAACCCTCCTTCCATTCTCATTATTGCCACTTATTTCATTCTCACGTAAAGTTTATCTTCCTTCTCCATTGAAACATCTAAGGTGGAGATCTTTTATTGAATTCTAATTAATGAGGTTTTAATTCGGTAAACCTACATAATTATATTGGGTAGTCAAATTGGCAAGTGGGAAGCTAATTTGGTTGGAGGGAAAGTTGAGAATTCGCAAATCTAAAACAAGATGAGTTTGGGTGGAGTTTTAGTACCACGCCTAGTGGTGTGAAAATGTTGGTGGACTATATATAAGTTCTCATGTCAAGCTCTTGTAACAATAATAGAGAGGAGGGATGAATGACCACATGCGAGCATTCCGCTCTGTCTCGGGTTCGAGAGAGTCAACTCGGATCTTTATATTTTTGTTGTGGGTTTCAATTAACAGATTCTGATAAATTAATTGATAGGATTAATTTGAAATCTGTCTATTGTGGGAATGTGAAGCAACAGATCCGTCGTTTTGAGATCTGCTTTGAAGCATGATGAGTGGGTGATTATGGATTTCAAAGGGGGGCAGCATGACCTAATAAGTAGGCATCCCCAGACATGGTTTTCTTCTTACACAAAGAAAGCTTTCTCTCTCCCTCTATGTTCTTCGACTATGAAGCTCTTCGATTCTCCTCTCTCAGTTGTTGTTCTTCGAGGTACTTTTGATGACGATCTCATCGGTGTGCGGATGAAGATCGTGTGCCATCGTATCCTGAGAGGGGATCGTTAGTACCATACACATCGATATTGTCTAAGCGATATCCTATCTAAGAACAATCCTTCATGTGTATTTCGGTGATCTCTTCTATAACTTATTTATTGTTTTATTTGACATGTTTGTTTATTATTTTTCCCTTGTTCGATCTTCCCTTAGTATGTTGTGTTGCATATTGAATCGGTTCATGTTTACTTTTTGTATTGGATTATGAATATGAAACACATGATTATCTGTTTGTTACTCTGTTATACTATTAAATTGATACATGTAAATCTGGATAATTACTATTTAATGTATATCATGTCAATCTTGTTAACAATAGTGGAAAGGTTGAAGGTCATAGGTATCCATTGAAAAGCTCGAAGATAAGGGTAAACATTCTCGCTCATCTCTTATTTTCCTCTTAACCTCAGTGTGAGGGGAGAGACTTTGTATGTGAGTACTTTTAAATCTCATATGTCATTAAATATCAAAGATCAAAAATAGAATAACGGCCAAGGGCGATCTAAGCACGCAGGCCAGCACTAGCAATAACTCCCATATCAATCGACGAAGTTGATGTTCCATTTTTTATTCGTGCTCCTCTTTTGAATGGCCTCTCTCCTTCTAGTTAGTCATTTGTAAAAGATGATTCTCATGTAAATAACAACAATGCATTTCCTTCTATTTTCTTTTCCAGATGCTATGAACAACTCTAAAAAAATATAAATTTAAAAAAATGCATTGCCTATCCCAGCTTGGCGAGATTCTTCAAAATATTGTTCTTGAAATGATATTATTGAAAGCCGTGGAATACATACCTTTAATGAAGAAATGATTGAAAGATGCATGAACATTAAAGCGTCAACCTATCAAATTTCGACGCAGCAGATTAAGAAGCACGTCCGGCCCATAGCCACAGTGAATGCGATAAGTGATCACCCACCCAAGAAGAAAGATAAGGGAGCACCTTTATTTAGATGTGATATTTTTATCAGACTTTTTAGCGAACCTTGCTTGATAGCGGTTCTTCCAAAAACCCCATGTCCTCCCCATTGCTTCAAGAATTCGGTCTGGGTCCGTTTAAACCTACATGCATGATCCTTCATTGTTGACCGATCCATTAAGAGGCTTAGAGGTTTTTTAGAGGGCGTTATCGTGACTGTGCAGGATATGCGCTTCCTAGTCGACTTTGTTGTCATGGGCATGGATTCGTTTGTACCGTTATTTCAAAGCCTGGTTATTTTCGGTCAGTAGTTCCTTCAAACCTCCGAAGTAGTAGTTGATTTTGGTCATGGAAAGATCATGTTCCAGTAGTGAGAAAATCACCATGGACATGATCATCGAACCGAAAACCGCAGAGAGGACATCTGAGAGAAGCGAGCCAGAACTGATAGTTGAAGATTGTGAATTTTATAAAGACAACAATCGTCTTTGAATGATATTTTGACACAGGAAATCCTCCCCCTAGAGGAGGACCTGAAAGCATAGTCCATTCTTGTTCCTCTACCGACTGGGAGACTAATTCTAAGGAACCGATTTGCTTATTCGAAGAAGATTCAAGAAAAATCAAGCAAGATGAAGTCATTACAGACATGTTTGGTACATTCTTATCTGGTACACGAGTGACAGAGGTGGACAACACCTCTTTATTGACAACATATCATGCACCTACCAGTGTCGATTCATAAGTGTCTGTGAAGCCGACTATGTAGATACATGAATTAAAGCAGCTTCTTGCAGATCTGAAGTATGCTTTCCTTGGGGGTGAGACGAATATGTGACGATCGTGAAAATAATCTATTTAAATTATCGATTTTATGTTGTAATCGGGCACGTATGAATCGATAAAAAATTAACCGCATAAATAATGAATTTAATTAATTTAAATAATGAACGAGTATATGTTTATTTAACCTAAGCAAGCCTCAAGGAGGCAAAGCAACAACTCAAAGCTCAATTTATCAAGCCTAGTGTGTAGTTTTCAAAGTGTATTTTTTGGTATTTTATGCAGTTAATGATGAAAATGCAATTTTGTCAAAGTTTGAGGGCTAAAATGCAAATTTCACTCAAGTGAGGTCTATAAATCATAAAACTCAATCAAAATATAAAAATATGCAAAATTAGGCTACTTGAATTTTTTGAATTTTTGGGTGCAAAATAAGTTTTTTTAATTAAAAATGCAAACTATGTGATTTTTAAGTAATTTAATTTTAGTAAATAGCAAACCTAAATGTTTCTCATAAATTAAATTATCCTAGATAGACCTATATGAGAGGTATCTGGAATGACTTTGATTTCCTTAAAATACTAAGTATACAATTAATTGAAAATCAATTACTCGAATCACAAAATAATTTATTTTGACGTAGATATGTGTATCAATGGAATGATTTTTGGGCATGTGACAGAGGAATTAAATCTACCTAAATTATTTTTTAGCCATTTTTTGAGCATAGAATAATTTAATACTAATTAAAGAGCACGTAGTGGGTAAAATATGATAATTTCCACAAATTTAATTTATTTAAATCAAGCATAGCTCACAAAAATACCAATAAATAACCACAAGGTAGAGAATAACTTGTTCTACAACATGCTATTTTTGGAATTAAAATATGATGCTAAATGTTCGTTCAAATAAATATGTGAATGCATAGATATGAGTACAATACATAATATAATAAAAGAAAATAAAAAATATAAGATGCAATTACGGTGACCTATAGGGGGTGGAATGCAAATTTTCCGTACGTCGTTTGACACTAACATCATCAAGAGCAGGGTACTTTGTGATTCTTAGAACCAGTTGGGTAGTTTCTGCAATTTGCCCCCACCACCATGCTCCTTACGTAGGGGGCTCTAGGTGGCAGGAGCTGCTGCAAATGCGGCTCCTAAGGCAAACGGAGCGACTGCGCGTGGTGGCTAGGGTGTCAGGCGGAGCGACACGGGACTGTTGGTGTGGTGGGAGGATGTTGTACGGTCAGGTGACGGTGGTGGTGAGGCAGGGGTGCAGCGTAAGCCCCGAGGGCGGATGGTGGTGGCGAGGGGGTGCACAGCAATGTGCCTCACGTGCGATGGTTGGGGGTAATGCGCGCGATGAGGCTGGAAGATGAGGGGTTGCTGCAGTTGAGATGTGAAGTAGAAGATTTTTTTGTGCAGAAGGAGGTCCTTAGATGAAGGAGAAGAGGGTCGAGACGCTTCAGCCTATACAAGGTCGAAGATAGAAAGGGTGAGACAGAGCTCCCACTATGGAGGCGATGGGAGTGGGTCTCCAACGGTAGACTCAATCAGAGATATAAGATCGTGCAAGGTAGAGGGAGGATGCGAAGGGGCTGAATGTTGAGGTGGTTATCGATCGAAGATCAAGAAGGAGAGAACATATTGATTGGAAAGTAGGTGTAGCAAAGTTAAAAGTAAAACGGGAAAGGAGAAGAAAGAGGAAGAAAGAAGGAGAAGGGATTGGGGTCAGTGGAGAAAATCATCTGAAGTGGAGGTGCAACACCTCCGGTTATCGCCTCGACTCGAGTTGATGAGAACTCAAGGAAGATTGAGTTGTAGGGGCACATGCAACTACAAGGCCCTATAAGGTAACCTAAATCTTGTCGGAGACAATGGGGGCACCGTCGTCGCTCTCTCAGTTTCTCCTACGTATGTCATGTGCAAGAGAATCGAGGCCGGTGGCACTCACTCAAACATGACACATGAAGAAGAGGGGAGGATGTGTTGGTGTATAAGAGGGGGCAACGAAGTTAAATTTTCGTAACGACCAGTGGAGGTGGAGGACTATTGCAATGGATGGAGAAAGGGGGAAGGTTGGTCACATGTTGAGCACATGACCTGGTGAGAGAGAAGAGGGAGGAGATGAAAGGAAGGAGAGAGAAAAGAAAAGAAGAAAAAGAGGAAAAAATGAAAGCAAAATAAAAATTAGAAATAAAAATAAGAAAGAAGAAATAAGAAGAAGAAGAAGAAAATTAAGAAAAAAATAATATTAAATAAAGATAAAAATAACTAAAATTACAAGAAAAATGAAAATAAATAGTATTGAAGTCAAATCAAAAAGTGATCAACACGAAAATTGTTTGTCTTGGAGGATAGAGCCCTAACTCCCGGTTAACTATAGTGAGCCATTATATATACATATACATATATATATAGGGGTAAATGGGGCTGCCCCCAGGGAGTAGCCAACTTGGCTACTCCCACCCCTATTTTTCCCTCATTTTTTTATTTTTTTGGAAAATAAAAATTTGTATATTCATCATTATATCCCTCTCACATTCTATTAAAATTTCGTCAGAAACAGAGACTCCTACGGCCTCCATCCAAACATGGTCGATTTAAAAAATCCTGCGACCGTTAAAAAAATGACGTCTGGATGGAGGGCTTAGGAGTCTCTGTTTCTGACGAAATTTTAATAGAATGTGAGAGGGATATAATGATGAATATACTAATTTTTATTTTCAAAAAAATAAAAAAATGAGGGAAAATAGGGGTGGGAGTAGCCAAGTTGGCTACTCCCTGGGGGCAGCCCCATTTTACCCATATATATATATATATATATATATATATATAGAGAGAGAGAGAGAGAGAGGAGTGATCCTATGAGAGCAAAAAATTGTGAGAGCATGAGAGGACTGATTCTGGACCACATGATTCTGTTTTCTCTCTCCTAGTCTTCTCTCTCCTGGGTGAATCATGTGGTCCAGAATCACCTCTCTCATGCTCTCACTAATTTTTGCTCTCATAGGATCACTCCTCATATATATATATTGTGAGAGTTTTGAAGATGCAACAGAAAATGCCTCCTAATTGCCGCTCGTGTCAGAATCCCGGGTGCCGTAAAGGTCCAAAAATTAAATAAGATCATATTTACAAAAAGAGTATTTTTGGAGGTACTTTGTAGAGAATAAAATAATGTATTTCTATATTCTACTATTTTTTATAATTTTTAAATAAGGTAAAATCAAGATAGAATTAGATAAAATAGAAAATAAATAAAATACACATTAATCTACTTTTTTTGAATTTTAAATATTTAAGAAAAAGGTAAAATAAAATCGATAGAATAAAGTATGCAGAAAATATAAAATTAGGTCCCAAAATTGACATTTTGCAATTGATATTTGATTTTAATGAAATCACTTTCATTGGATAGATAATTTATAATGTGAACTATAAAAGTGAGTTTAGTGAATTTTGAGTTCATACTGAACGAAAATTCGGCCGAGAAGTTGGAATTTATGGCTTTTTTGGTTCAATGTCTAAGAGTATTTATTCAAGGTAAAAATTAATTTTTTTTTATTTTATATACATTTTTACATACAAGCTAGAAAAGGAATTAAGTCAAAAGAAGTTACTATGAATTTATTAAAAATCGGGAAAGTTTGGGCATTTGTAAAGGATTATTTACAAACATTTTTCAACACTTTATTTTTTTACATTTTTTATTATTTTATTTTTAAATTATTTTGTGAACTTATTTATAAGATAATTAGTCTATTTTATTAAGAGTTATATTTTGTTAATTTATTTAATTTAGGGACATTTATTTGGTATTTTTTTTTGAAAAAGTTAAGCTAAGATCAATGTATTAAGATGATAAATCGCATATTCATCAACCCCTATAGTTAAACTTTGGTTAGTACTCAAGCAAATAAAGAATGAATAAGTTAGATTAATCCCCGACTATGCATGTGAATGTACAAGACTTGATCCGTTGAAGAACACCCAGTTTTAGTGATCCTAAGACTCTAAGTTGTACAAAGATCTAATCAAAAGGTATCCAACTTCTCTAATCACGAGAGTCTCTTTGTATACATATAGCATAAGGATACGATCTTAAGTGTGTACTACAGTTACAAGAGTAGAGTCAAATCGTCACCCAAAGTTTTAGTCCAAGAGACTCTCCTAAGAACCCAATCCTCAACACTAGAGAATAAATCATTTTGTGCATCCAATTCATCATCTCTTTAGTTTTCAGTCTTAAAAGTGAATATGGAAGGCTAGTTGACGGAGGTCATAGGATGGTCTCTTTTCTTCTCTCCCTCTCATTGGAATAATAATCCTCTTGAGTGCCTTATTAACTCAACACATGTAATTTTTTGGTGTTGATCAGTGTCCATCAAGAGTTATTGAGTTACTTGTACTTGTTTTCCTAGAAGTACACAGTGGTCTTCTTTAAGTATCTAATATACTTACATCCAGACTTGTATCGCTTATGATGCAGAGTCCTTTTTGAGGTACTAGCCCGACTCATTTTGCCTAATTAGCTTTAGTCCAAGTGGAAACTTTGAAATGTTTGAGAGTGCTCGCCTTTAGCGTAAGTTCTTTTGTATTTTAACTTTGTAATGAGAGATTTTTTTTCATCATACTTCCTTTTATGCTATCTCCACTGCTTTTACCAAATTGGCGCACAATAATCAACAAATGTACTAATTTCATCACACCTTGGCACATTTTTCGATCAAGAGATTAGTGAAGTACTGATCATATTCTTTAAGGTAGAGACTAAGCATGCAATATAGCACACATATTCTTCAAACTAGGGGAGTGCGAATAATTAAGTCATAGACCATAATGATTAAGGCTTGTTAACTCTGAATTATAAAACCGCATAAACCAAATGCTCTTGAACTTCTAAGTCTTACGTAAATGTGTAAGTGTCAGTGATATCTCCAACTCATTAATTAGTTTTTTTATTTTTTTTTTGAAAAAGGCTTTTGATTTGATTTTGTTTTTTTAAATGAAAAGAGTTTTAAAAAGATTTTTGATGTTTTTTGTCAAAAAAGTTTTTAGAGAGTGACATAATGATTGTCCTGAATTCGTATGGTTTGTTACATCTACTTTCAGCCAGTATGGGTGTAAGTATATACCGTAGAATGGCTACCCGTATTACTTCAGGACGGTTCCTTACACGTTGTCCTTTAACCACCCAATCTGCTAAGTGAGACTGTAGTTCCCTCACTAAGAAGTAGCTAGTTATTTTTAAAGATATTTTTTTATTTTTAGATTTTTGTGTTTTTTTAATAGGGTTATAAGAACCCAAATTAGTCTCATTTAATCCCTTATTTTGAAATAATTTTGAAAAGATTTTCCAAACCATGTCACATAATATATAGATTTTCAAAATATTTTTCAAAGGGTTTTCAAAACAAGTAAAAATTCCATTTTTTAAACTATTGTCAAATAATTTTCAAAGTAGTGTCACACCATTAGAAATTTTTTCCATCATTTTACAAACAATTTTACAGAGATCAATTCACAAAATACTATACCCTAGCCCCAAAATTTTGAAAAATTTCATAAAAGATGAGCTATGGCTAAAGCATATATGAAATATATACAGTACACTCCTCTATACTTAGATTTTGCTTTGTTCTCATAATACCAAGTGATATGAAGCCATATCTCATGTTAAAATATCAAAGAACATATTGGAACTGACTCGAGTTTCCCCCTATACTTAGGTTAAAAATAACTTAAGTATAAGAAGAGGGATAAATGAGTGAAGAGTAGAAAGGAATGAGGATGACAAGGATGTATAGAGAAATACCAAAAAGAAAAGAAGGAGCAACTTGGCTTATTCACCCCCTATACTTAGGATATGGTCATCCTAAGTAGAACCACTAAATGAAAATGATACAGAACCAGGGTGAGCAATACAAATTACATGAGAAGGAGGAAACAAACGAAGAAGAAAACTATACAAGATGAAGTAAGAATGTACAAGGATCGAATAATGTCTAGGATGAACCTTCTTGTGGGAGTGTGGTGGGAGATAGTATGGAGATGCAGAGGGTGGTGAAAGAGGGGGAGGATGAAGAGGTCCAACCATCGGCAGAGTTGTCGTCAGAAGAATAATAGTCATATGCAGAGGATCTCCAACAATTGTCAAATAAAGGTAAGTATCCATTGATAACTGTTGTATTTATTGCACTTACCTAATGTACCACTTCAGGACCAGATGAGGAACTTGATGAGGAATCTTTAGAAATCACTTGATTTCTAAGATCAAAGGTGATTTTCTTAGATGGTCTGTTTTTTTGTGAAGCAACTAGGGAAGGAAGGTCTTAGTTCTTCCCCTTGTCATTAGTAACCAGTGTGGCATTTTTGGGTTCCTTGTCAGATGAATCACCGTATTCATTGACTAAAATAACCAAAAATAATTCTGAGAGGAGGGTCGTGCGTGTCACACAAGGAGAACACGCAATCATCGAAATGACCACTCTTTAAGACCACATAGATAAATCAACAATCAACCCAAAAGTAATAATGTAATAAGAGCAAGAAATGTGGATCAAAATTTATTATACCCTATGATGAATATGTATAATGGACAAGTAGGTAGGGGTTGGCCTTAGGAAACACACGTGTAGCACGGGTATTTTATTTATAAATAAATAAAATATGTATAGATGTACACACTATGTTCATAGGTTTTTGTGGGGTTTTTAATAATATTTTTTAATTGTATATACAATAGTTTTTAAATTAATTATAAAATATTTATAATAATCAAATAATAACTTATATATAACTATATATAAACATATAATACACTATAGGAAATATAATAAATATATAAGTAAAAAGAGTCAAAAACTAACAAAATAAAATGTTTTTGTATGTTTTTAATTTCTACTATTTTTGTTTTTCAAGTATTTTTGCTAATTTTAGGTATTTTAGAAGTCCAAAATATCTCAAAATAGTGACCAAATAAATAGGTCGAATTGATTTGGGGTTTAAAAATAGTAAAAAGCCTCAAAGATTTTCCAAATTAATTTTAATATATGTTAATATATAAAAATAAAAATATAAAACAGAAAGATATATTTTTGGGATTTTTGGCAATTTTTTATATTTTAATAAAATTTTAGAGTTTTTTTTATTTTTTTTATCATTTTTTCTAATTTAGGGATTTCGGTATGGGTTACTAAATACTATAATAAACACATACTATTTTTTGGAAATTTTTAAAAACATTTTTATAATTTTTTTAAGGAAAACAAGGATTATATGTGCACTATTTGATTTTTAGTAAATAGAAAATATGCGTAAAATGCAAAATAAAAACTATGACATGAAGAACACTACATCAAGCACATTATCCTATTTTACATCATTTTTGGAGAAGATATTTATAAAAAATATGAAACAAGCACAATAATATTTGAACTCATATGGGTATATTTGCAATTAAAATTAAAGTCAGGGGGCACAATGCAAACATCCCAAACATTTATTACAAATATTCAAACTTTTAATACTAAAACTCAATTACAAAAGTAGAAGGGGTGTACATGCAAATTGCCCCTCGTGTGTGGGTTGCCACATGAGGTGGTATGGCGGAGGACTAAATCACAATATTAGAAAAGGCGAGGGTATACATGCAATTTGTCCATAAGTTTTTAAATAAGATAAAATATTTACAAAACCACTTAGCTATTACAGAAAATACAGAGGGTGCCTAAGAAATTTACCCACTTGAGGTTGAGAATCGGATTATTATCATGTTGTCACGTGGAAGATCCTGGGGCCAAGGAGGGGCTTCGTTTCAAGTTGAACCAAGGGCAAGGATTAGACTTGGGATCCCCTCTTCATCGGACAACGTGGAGGATGCTTGGAAGAATAGCCAAGAACACATCTTGGTTGTTGCTTCAATCGTTGATTCCAGCCAACTCTGGTCACGTATCTCTACTCCGATGAGTGCCTCTTCTTCCTGTAGTGCCTCTGCAGCTCCTAGGTGTTCTAGAATAAGACAAGACCCAGTGATGGGGTCCTGGAGATTTTCAAGCTCTCTAGGGAACTTGGATATCTTCCTGGTGTCGAATCATTATTAAATGAGGCTCTCGTCTCTTGTTCTCTTCACAAGAAGGTTAAGCGGCACGAGACGAAAGTCTCGGCCCCTAAAATTACAACTGAAGTTGTGTGGATGATAAAGGTAGAGAGCTCTACTGAAGTGGCGAAGGAGAAGCTCCATTGACTCAATTCCATGCAGGAATAAAGGTGGGAAAAGGGAGAAATGCGAAGTGAAATGGAAGGGTATTGAAACGAGTTGTTCGGTATGTCGGATCACAACATGAATCATAGTGGAATCGACTTGGAGCTCGAACTCTAGGTCAAACTAGGGTTTGTGAATTAAACCTACTCCTAATGATTAATAGTTGAATTAAATGCACAAATAAAACCTAAGGATTAAATATTACCAAAATTGTGAAGAAAACGGGGCCTCGATCAACGGGGTGGTCGAGAAGAAAAACCTCCAGGCGGAGTTTCGGTGGTCGATGGATCTTCTCCAACGAAGCCTCTCCTCACTACAAATTACTGTCATGCGACTCCTGTCACAAATAGCAAGAAGAAAAAGGTGATCTTAGGGGTTAAAAGCACCGAATGAGGGATGAAACCAACAAAAGGGGTGAGGGTTCTATATTTATAGGAAAAACTTTGGTCTTTTTCAGTGAGTGGCGGCGTACAACGGTGAGGGGGTTAGTGGATTATCTAGGATGGGTTGAGGCTACAGTTTGGTGGAAGGCTCGAAGCAAGAGAGTGAATGTGGTGGCATAGAGAAATTGGCAAAGATGGGGTTGTCGAGAATCTTCTGACAGAAATTAGAAGTGGGGCCAAATAGTTGACCCTTGGCCAACAAACATACGCACCTGGTTGGTCCACATGGACGAACCAGGAAATTCCAAGACAAAAATGCCTTGGAAAATGAAAAATGATTAGTAAATGAATTAATTATTTTTAGGTTATAAAATAAAAAGTATTTCTAATTTTATGTAGAATTTTATGCCTATTTTATTTATTTTTTGAGGTGTTTTTATTACATGATACTTTTTTACAAGTATATTAACAGGTATATTGACATATGTTTTGTATATTTTATTTTTACTTTGTATTTAAATTTTAGTGTTTTATATACATAATTTATATATTCATAACTTTTTTAATATACAAAATATATTTTTATGGGATTTTTACCCGGCAGACCCTATAATCTTTTCCAATTACCTCTACGACCTTTGAAACATCCTAATTCGTCCCCCGACCTCATAAACTTGCTCTGTCTTACCCAACAAACCCTGCCGTCAATTTTAACTATATTTGAGTCAAACACTTGGGTTAGTCTTGAGTTAATCTAACCACTTTACCATCAAATGGTTAGGATTAACCAAAAAATAGAAAAAAAGAATAGGGAAAAAATCGGGCAAATTAGAGGAAGATGTTCTTACGGCAGCAGCGGCGGCGGCCACGGGCGTTGCAGGAAGCAGCATCGCCAGGGGCCGAGGGGGGAGGGGTACTCCATCGGCGGCAGAGGGGCTCCATCCGAGGGGGAAGGGGGGCTCCATCGGCAGAGCTTGGGCAGCCTCCATTGGCAGGTGGGGAAGAGCAGTAGGGGGGGTGGCAGCATTGCCGGGGGCCGAGGGGGCAGGGGCACTCCATCGCCGGCAGGGGGTCTCCATTCGAGGGGGGAGGGCTCTATCGGCAGAGCTTGGGCGGCCTCCAATGGCAGGTGGGGGAGAGCAGGGAGCCGTGGTGGGGGTGCGGGGGTTTGGAGGGAGGGGGGAACTGGGGCAGCATCGCCGGGGAGGGCACTCCATCGGCGGCAGGGAGGCAGGGATCTTGGGCGGCCGAGGGAGGAGCAGGGAGCTTGGGCGGCCGGGGGAGGAGCAGAGAGCTTGGGCGGCGGCGGGGGGGGGGGGGGGGGGGGGGGGGGAGGCACTCCGTCGATGGTAGGGGGCTCCATCGAGGGGGACTCCAACAGCAGGTCGGGAAGAGAAGGGAGCCGCGGGGGAGGGGGGGATGCTCCATCGGCAGGTGGGGGAGGGTAGGGAGACGCAGTGGGGGTGCGACCGGGAGGGGAGAAGCATCGCCCGGAGGGGGGGCAGGGGGCGGGGAGCTTTAGTGACGGGGGAGCATGGAGATTGGGAAGTGGGGGGTCACTCCATCGACGGCAGGGGGCAGGGAGCTTGGGCGGTCGGGGGGGGGGGGGGGGGGGCAGGGAGTTGCAGGGAGCAGCAACGCTGGAGGCCGAGGCGGGGGACTCCATCGTCGGTAGGCGATCATGGAGAGGCACTCAGCATAAATTTAATAAAAAATGGGTATAAAGTAAAAGAACATAACGGAATCTGGTTAATTTTAACGGGTGAATGAACGGGGGTTAACCGCAGGGTCTGTAGGGTAAGGGTTAGCAACTTTACAGGGTTGGGGGTGGAATTAGGATGTTTCAAAGGTCGTAGAGGTAATTGGAAAAGATTATAGGGTCTGTCGGGAAAAATCCCTATTTTTATTATATTTTTCTGATATAATATGTACTTAAATAAATAGGGGTATTGATTACATAGGTATAAGTATAGTATATTCATTTATGTATTTTTATATGTTATTTTATTTTGGTGTTTTCTTTATGGATTTATTTTATCCTAAATATGTACATATACTAAAAAATATTTATAAAATTATAAAAATATAAAATAATTAAAAATACAAAGAGTGAATAAAATGAATGTTTTATTCATGTATCTTGTATAATAGGGGTCTAAAACCCAACTTTTGCATCTTAACTCCAAATTGGAGTCTAAAACCTAACTTTTGCATCTTAACTCAAAATTGGGGTCTAAAACCTAACTTTTGCATCTTAAGTCCAAATTGAATGAAACCACTTTCATTAAATAGCTAATAAAAAGTTATACAATTAAAGGTGATTTTGTCCACTTTTAGTTCATATGGAGGAGATACAAGTCTGGGAAATTTCGATTTTGGATTTTTATTCTGAGTGTAAAATATACAATATATATTATTTTAATGTGAAATCAATTTTGTATTTTTTACAGATTTTTAGCTACAACTCTCATGTACAAAGTTTATTGTTTTGAGGTGTAAATAACAAAGTATAAATAAAGGTCCAAAAGTTAATTATTAGCCTGTATTTTTTGGGTTTTCAGACTGTTTTATCAGTACAATTGGCCCCCTTATCTACCCTTACTTTATCTCTTGTTGACTAAGTCATCATGATGACTGATTCTTCGGGGCTAGGGTCACTCGATGTCTTTGAAACTTAACCCTTTTTCTTTTGTTTATTCTTTTATTTTGTCAATAAATACAATAAATGTACAATATTTTATACAAATTACCAGGTGTTTATTTTGATAAATTAATTATATATACATGCATTTAGCTAGGGTTTAAAGGCCAAAATGAAAGAATAAAGGCGATGAAGTGGAGATTCATCACTCCCTATATTTGCCTTTCGTAGTCCATAGCAAAAACTTATGCCTATAAGTGCAAAAAAGAAAATGAAGAAAAGAAAAGAAATAATTTGGAATAATTGTTGACTTTTAAACTTGTCTTAACAAAGTCAAAGTTTGGAGCTCAGAGAAGATCATTGAATTAATGGTGTATTCAGAACCACATATAAGTCTAGAAGTGTGACATAATAGCCCTTAGAAGTGTGACATAATATCCCTTAGAGTACCGGTGTTGGCAATCCCCATGAATGGTTCCTGAGACATCCCTGACGAAGCACCTTTGCATCATCCTGACATAGACCAAGATTTTTCAAGAGTCTATCTAAGTTGAGCTAGGTGCAAGGATTCTATTCAAGTCATTTTCTCAAGAGTCTTACTTATGATATGAAGGGTTCTATTTAGATACATTGAATTGACTCATGAACAAAGTCTTATGGAAATTAAAGAATTAAGCTAAGGTGACCTGAAGTCACTTCAATTCTAGTATTCAATGAATTCCTCTGAAATTAAATGTATTGAGGTCTATTCCAAGCTCCAATCTTCAGATTGTATTTGGACTTGTTCAATTATCTAGGGTATTTCGAAAAATACAGATGCTATATATAATGCAAGAAAATGTTTATTTTTTATTTTGAAATTTTCATGGGTTTTTGAAAAATTTTATAAATTTGTATGCGATTTTGAAAAAGATTTTGCAGAGATTTTTGGGATTTTAAATTTTACAAAAACTTTTAGGTTTTTTCAAAACAAAATTTTAGGGAAAATAAATAGATACAGATACAGGAGTGCATCTTAGTGATTTATAAGAATTGGGTTAGGGAATTTAAAAAAAGGTATTTACATGTTTGTATATATAAGGTCTATAAAGAATCTTTATTTGCTTGAATTAGACTCAAAATAATTTGAAACAATTTTTGCAAACATTTTAAAAACTTAATTTTGCAAACTAATTTGATAAATATTTTTAGAAACATTTTACAAAATTTAAAAATCATTTTGCTGAGATTTTCAAACAGTGTATATAGATTTTTCAAAGACTTTTTGCAACCATTTTCAAAATCATTTGCAAATAGATTTTCAAAATATTTTGTTTACACAAAGAAGATAAATTTTTACAAACAAAATATTTTTACAAAGATTGAAACATTTACAAAAAATTTTCCAAACAGATTTCAAAAAGATTTACAATTATTTTTCATACATTTTGCAAAACATTTTTACCTGATTTATTAATCGGTATATACAAAGAATTTTAATGAATTTTTTGCAACTATATCTTTACAATTTAATTAATTGAATTTTAGCCATACTTATTGAAAATATGAAAGTATGAGTTATGGCTAAAATATATAAATATTATATATTAACCACTCTATACTTAGCTTGAGCTATGTCGTCATAGATTGAAGAGAGAAGGAAGACATAACATGTACTAAGTATACAAAAGTCTTTACTACAATGACTTAAAAAATAGGAAGGCGGCCATCCCCCTATGCTTAGGATCAATTAGTCCTAAGTATAGCAGATTGTATTCTACTTGTAGGGAGGATCGAGGGTGGGAATGAATAAATAAAAATCATTTGCTCGGCCTGTCTCCCTCCTGTACGTAAGGTAAAATATCCCTACGTATTGATAGATTGTCAAAATTTGAGGAGACAGGTTAGGGATCAAAGAATGAATAACTCGATGGCACTCACCCCCCATACTTATGATAAAGTATCCTAAGTATAGCACAGATGAATGGGGTGAGGCAACACGGAAGAAAGAATTTGGAGAATGAAAACGAAAAGAAGAAAAAGATTAACAAGTCAAAAATATTTGTGATGGCCTTATCAGATTTTGTTGATGTTGTGGCATGAATTTCTTCATCATAGACCACTTGCACTGAATCAACCACGAACAGAAACATATCACGCTTGATATAGGGTTTTGGTAACTATCTATTGATCACAAATGGTTGTGCGCCAGCTGATAGTTCAAATATCATGATGCTTCCATTGTTACGTACATGCTTCACTATGAAAGGCTCGCTCCATTTGCTCTTTAACTTACTTGAGAATATTTTGAGTTTTGCATCAAACAACTAGTCCTTCTGACCCAGTTTGAAAGTCTTGCGGTGGATGTGCTTATCCTGCCACTTCTTGACCTTCTTTTTGTACATTAGGATGTTGTCATATGCATACTCACGAAGTTCTAGAGGTCGATTCAAATCCAGCTCTCTGTTCTTTCTAGCCTTCTTGGAATCCAAATTATAGACATTGATTGCTCATGACATGGGTTTTGCAAGGGTCTAAAGTACACAAAGCGAGAACTACGATGTCGAAAGTGACCGCTCACGAAACCCGAATTAATTAACAATTAACCCACAATAAAATAATAGTAATGAATATTTAAAATGTGGAGTTAAAATTTATTATTCTTTACAAGACTAGCTGTATAGTTGGAAAGCATGTAGAGGTCAAACCACATAGAGCAAAATAGGTAGCCTACGATTATTGCTAATCAACATGTAGTATGTATAAATATGTCTCTCCTTTTTGTTTTCAAATATACATATATTTTTTTAATTTATAATTTATATATATTATATTTTTTAAGATTTTCATTTTTCTGATTTTTATATTTTCATTTTTTTCTTTTTAATATATAATAGACTATATGTAGCAATATATTCCATATAAAATAATATAATTATAACTACTAGTATAAATAAATAAAATACATCAAATAAATTGTTTGGGGTTTTATATATTTTTATAATGTTTTTATGATTTTCTGTAGTTTTTGCTAATTTTTATGCATTTTGAAGTAAAAATATCCCAAATCAGGAATTAAATAATAGGTTGAATTGAAATGAGGATTAAAAATAGCAAATAGTAGATAGAAAATAATATAAATAAAATTCAGAAATGGAAAAACATGTTTTAGGATTTTTGGTGATTTTCACCTTTATAAAGATTTTGGAGATTTTTAATTTTTAGTTTTTTTTCTTTTTCTATTTTTAGGGATTTTTAGTCTAGACTTAATAAATGCTAATATTTTGGGAATTTTCAAAACATTTTTCTATTTTTTGGTTTTTTAATTCAAACAAGTACAAAATGTGCTCATTTTAATTTAAATAAATAGTTAAACTACTATAATTACCAAAATAAAAATGAAGCATGAAAACGTATTAGCAGGCATTTAACCTTATTTTTGCATAATTTTTAGAGCACATGTACTGTTTTTAATAAATGAAATCCGAGCACCAATTAAAAAGGGCTTTTTTGCAAATAAAATAAACATTGGGAGCATACATGCAATTTTTCCAAAAAATTACATCGTATATTATAATTTATAGGACTAAATACAAACAGAAAAATCAGTAAGGGTACACTTTCAATTTCGCCACCTCACGTGGGACGACACGTAAGGTGACGTGGACTGGACCTATTTATAATATCAATAAAAATTAGGTAGCATCATGTTATTTACATTATATATTTTATTTACAGAACTAATAAATAAATAAATACAAAATAATGTGGGGAGAAGTATGCAAATTACCCCATCCTTACATGCCATCGGACGGTTCTGATCGATCATTAATACACATGTCTTCGTATGGACGGATGATACCCCTTCGCATATGGACGCCTGAGATTAGATCATGGACGGTGATCGAATGGTCTAGGCTTTGGGTAATCCGACATCTCTGGTGCAATCTGAAGCGTGGGGCTTCATCAAACGGTGTTGGACCCACCTCCAAGAACACGAGTGTGTTCCTTGTTCCATCGATTCCTCGAGCTCCGAAGTTTCTCCAGCGATGTTGAGGTTCTCTCCACATTCATGCTGTCGATCTGCGTCTAATGATGCCTCTCACAGAGTCCATGACCCAATGAGGAGTCTTGGCGAGTATCTAAAGCTCCAAGCACCTGGAGTCGATTTTCCCCCAATAGGGGCATGTTCAACCTGAAACCTATACGTGGATATTACTGGACCCGAGGTGATGAAGCTTAGCCCATTTTGAAGCTGATCTGCATGAAAATGGAGGTGGTCTGATAAGGTTCGACGAGCGACGGAGTAGGACCCTCGATTCGTAGATCGAGGCTCGATCTGATTAGTTTGATGGGTGAATCAGATGGAGAACATGCAGGAGAAGGAAATGGAGGCGATGTGGTGGTCAAGAACATGTCGAGTCATGGTGAAATTGTGTCGGAGCTCGAGAGCTACGGCAAGGGATCCTAGCTACTATATGCAAATTCGTTAATTAAAACTCAAAAATAAATGCAGAAAACTAAATGCAGGAATTAAATCTACCTAGAACAGGAAGAAAAATAGCTCTTATACCTGAGGGATTGCTCAAGGAACAGGGCAATCGTAGCTCACTGTGGACCGCCTCCTCTCCTCGCTCCGACATACTCCAACCACTGGGGAATGCCCTCTGTCACCGGCCTCCAACTTGCACACATAAGGACTCAATCAAGGGCTCTAGGAGGGATCAAGAAGAGAAGGAGGACCATGCAACTTATTTATAGACAAGCTCAAGGAAGATCAATATGATCTAATGATCTGGCGTGAGAGAAGATCGTGATGAGAAGGGAATCCATGAAGAGCTCAATGTGGAAGGATCAATAGGGAGACCATGAAAAATCGAAGAAGGCGGACCGCTCGAGACTCCGATAGAAGTCAAACGAAAGAATGGGGAGTTGATAGGGGCCAATGATCCTTGGGATGTGCTTGGGCCACATCAGACCGCTATAGGACAAAATTGCGAATTTTATTCATAATTAATTAATTAAAAATAGTAGATGCTTTTATTATTTTTAAGTATAAAATAAAAAATTTTATTGTTTATGTATCATTTTAATGTGATTTTTATTCATTTTTTTGGTGTTGTTCACTACGAGTTAATTTTTAAGGGTGTATTTATAGGTATATTATCTATGTTTTGGATATTTTATTTTTATTTTACATAATTGATTTTATTATTGTATTCTCTCTTTTTATATATTTATACTTATTTTTAGGTATATAAATATATTTTTATTATATTTTTATAATGTTATTTGTATACTTAAATAAATAGGGGTATAGGTTATATAGGTATAAGTAAAGGCATTTCATCTATGTATTGTTGTACATTATTTTATTTTTGTGTTTTTTATGGTTGTATTCTATTTTTAATATGTAAATATACTACAAATAATATATACAAAAGTATAATTAAAGTTATAAAAATAATAAAGAATAAATAAAATGAATATTTCATTCTGGTATGTAGTACAATAGGGATCCAAAAACTAACTTTTACATATTAACGCCAGAAAAATATGAACTGCCTTCATTAAATAGCTTATTAAAAGTTATATACAATTAATGGTATTTTAATATATTTTGAGTTTTTATTTAGGAGATATGGGTATGGGAAAATTGGGTTTTAGATTTTTTGTGTATAAAATGCACATTGTATATTATTTTTGTAAGAAATTAATTTTGTATTTTTCTGTATATTTTTATCTACAACTTTCACGTACAAAATTTATTTATTTGATGAGTAAATAATAAAGAATAAAATGGGTCCAAAAAATGCTTCATGAATGAATAAAAGAATTGGGTTTTTGTTGTTTATTTGACCCTTATCTCCCCCCTACTTTATTCCTTATCGAACAATTCAATCCCTGACTTGGTCTCGAGGTCATAAAACACCTTTGATATTTTATTCTTTTTCTTTTATATTATTTATTTTATAATTTTGGCATTAAAAACTGTATTTTATAGATAATGAAGGCAATAAATAATGAATGCTATTTTGTACAAATTAATGCTATTTACATGCATTCGATATGATTTTTAAGTCCAAAATGATAGAATAAAGGTGATGAAATGAAGATTCATCAATTACCCACAAAGATTTATGAATGAGTTCCACTGGCAGATGGCATGGCTTGACGTACACTATACGGTAGGGAGACATTTGTAATTATGACTTGTAGGTCGTCCGATAGGCCCAAAGAACGGAATCTAGGAGTTGTGGCCAATTATTCCTATTGGGACACACAAGTTTCTGCATGATTGTCTTTATCTCCGTGTTTGAACATTCGGCTACTAGACCGTGGGTGGTATAGAGGGGCAACACAATATTCAATGCAGAACTCCTACGTCGGTTTCTTCACATCTCAGTTGATGAAATGGCTACCCCAATCCAGAACCCTGTAATGATCTCTTTCAGAAACTGGCATATGGTGAAACTGTCGGTGACTTGGGTTGGGATAGCCTCCACCTAATGACTCACATAGTCGACAACAAGCAGAGTATACTTAAAACCCTGATTGTTGGGGAACAAGCCCATGAAGTCAATGCCCCACGTATCAAACACGTCTAAAATATGAATGTACTTCAGGGGTATGATGTCTCTCATCCCAATAGTGCCTCCAAGTCTTTGACAATCAGTGCAATGTTTAACAAAGTCTTCTGCGTCTTTGAATAGAGTCAGCCACCAAAGGTCGCATTGTAGAACTTTTGTTATCATTCTTCTCCCAAAGTGGTGTCCTCATGATTCTCTGGCACGACAATGCTCAAGGACACTTTGGACTTCCTTCTAAGGAATGCACCTCCTCCAGATGCAATATGCCACCTCACATAAGATATAAGGGTCCTCCCGCTGATAGAAATGAATATATAACAAAAATTTGTGGACCTTCAGCTTCGGACAATCTTGCGGAGTTATCTTGGATACAAGATAATTCACAATATCGGTGAACCAGGGAGAGATGTGATTTACGGAATGGATACATCTGGAAAAGTCTCTGTGATTGGCAACAAATTCATATCAGGAGTGTCAGGCTCCGGTAATCTTGATAAAATATCTACCACCGCATTTTTAACTCCAAGTTTCTCACAGTTTTCAAGGTTAAATTCTTGGAGAAGAAGAATCTATCTGATAAGTATCAATTTGGTATCCTTCTTAGACTGTAAGTACTTGATGGGTGAGTAGTTTGTATAAACTATCACTTTCGAGCCAAGCAAGTGGGATCTGAATTTCTCTAGGGCGAAGACAACTGCTAGTAGCTCCTTTTCAGTGACAGTGTAGCTTTTTTGAGCTTCATTCAAAGTCCTGCTAGCATAGTGAATTGCAAATGGCAGCTTGACTCTCCATTGTCCTAGAACCGCTCTGATGGTGTAATCCGATGCATCTGTCATGATCTCAAATGGGAGAGAGCACTCTAGCGATTGGAGGACAGGGGACAGGGTGATCAGTTCTTTCAGTTGATTGAATGCCTGGATGACTTTGTCATCAACGATAAAATCTGACTCCTTGTCCAGAAGCTCGGTCAATGGTTGGGCAATTTTACTATGCCTTTGATGAACAGTCGATAGAAATCGACGTGCCCTAGGAATGACCTGACTTGCTTCCAATTTTTAGGCGGGTCGAGTTTAGAAATGATTCCTACCTTCGTAGGGTATACATCCATGCCACGTTTTGATATGACATGGCCTAGGACAATACCATCGGCCACCATAAAATGGCTCTTCTCCCACGAGATCACAAGATTCAATTTACAACATCCCTTCAAAACTTGTTCTAAATAAGATTGGCATTGATAGAAGCTGTCTCCATAGACTTATCAGTCATCTATAAAAATCTCAAGAAAACTTCCAACCATATCTACGAATATGGACAACATGCATCACTGAAATGTTGCTGGAGCATTGCACAACCCAAACGACATTCTGCAGAAGGCGTAAGTTCCAAATGGATAGATGAAGGTCATTTTCTGTTGATCTTCAGGAGCGATAGCAACTTGATTGTAACCAGATTAACCATCCAAGAAACAAAATATTCCTTTACGGTCAATCTCTCAACTATCTGGTTGACAAAGGGAAGCGGAAAATGGTCCTTCTTGGTCTCTAAGTTTAGTCTTATGTAGTCCACACAGATGTACCAAGATGTTAGTACTCTGGTTGTGTTCTCCTCTCCTTTGTCATTCTTTATCATGGTGATCCATGATTTCTTCGGCACAATGTGTAAGGGACTCGCTCATTTCGAGTTGTAGATGGGATATATGAATCTCGCATCACACCATTTCATTATTTCATTCATCATAACCTCCCTAAGATTTGGATTTAATTTTCACTGGACTTATCGGGAAGGTTTGTTATCCTCTTAAAGGTACATGTGATGCGAGCACAGGGAGGGTTTGATCCCATGTAGATCGGAAATTTTCCAACCTATTGCCTAATAGTTTCTTTCTAGAACCTCGAGCAGATGAGATTCTTGTTCCTCTGTTAGTCATGAGTTGATAATCATGGGGAACAAGTTTTGCACACCCGCAAGGAAGGCATACTTCATATTCGTTGGAAGTGGCTTGAGCTCAGACGGGATCCGTTTTAGCTCAATGGTGACTTCATCTATTGTGCAGGGCAATGGTGTTGGATCTTTTAACTGAATGGTGTCGAATATTAGAATTGAGGGCTTTGTATTCAATGTTTTGCATAATTCTTCCATCTCATAATCTTGTTCACAAAAGTTTTCCATGATTGCCTCTTGCTCTTCCAAGGACAGTGGCCATGGATGCATTCATCATATAACTCAACAAAAATCTCATCATCAAAGACATCTGGAAACTCAACTGTGCTATCAACTATTTTTCTGTGAAGAGGAACTCATGTGATTAGATATCATCCATAAATATATTTGTTGTATCGCAGATTTCAGCAAGAAAGTCACAATCTTCTATTTGCTGCTCTGCAGGATCAGTCTCGTCTGATGCAGGCTCTGATGGTTTTTGTACTTGGATCATCTGAATTGGCACCTTGTCGCTGCCAGAATGAAAGGTTATCTTCCCGGTGCAGTAGTCCACCACTACTTTGTCTGTTCGAAGGAACTATCGTCAAAGGATTATCGGGGTATGAAGCAGAGGGGTTGAGGTGTCCGTGTTGAGTACTATGACGTCCATAGGGAACTGCACTCCATGAATGGTGACAATGACATCCTTCAGAATGCCCCAAGGTTGCTTGATGGATTTGTCCACAAACTTCAGAATCCTTGTACTAGACTTGAGTGGTCCCAACCCAAATTCTTTGAGTAGTGAAGTCAGCATCAGGTTGATTAAGGATCCACTATCGAGGAGAGTTTGGTCGAACACCCGATCCAACATCTTGCATTTGACTATTGGAGCTGTCATGTCCTTCTTCTTGGCCGGGAGATTGTTGATTGCATTTATTGTAGACATGGTCAGAATATGCTTGACATTCCTTTCATGAGCTCTGTGTGACTGGCTCTTTGAAGTACATGCTTTTAGTCCTTTCTTAATGGTAGGCATGTATTTGATGGCTTTGAGCAAGGGCATTTCAAGCACAAGATTTTGGGTAATCTCAACAACATTAGGATCAAACAAGGTTGATTTCAAATTTTTTATTATTTTGGATTTTCTCAAAGTGTCTGGAAATTAAATATGTACAGAATCAAAAGTAGCAATAGAAATAGTGTTCTTCTTTATATCAAAACTTGTGCCCACATCAGGTTGTACAAATGCATGACTAAATTGAGCAAGGTCATCCAAGAAAGGTGGGCATCCAAAATCTGCAAGTGGGGCTCCACCGGTTGGCACTAGATCAACTGTAGGTGTGGCCTCCTCCAACATTGGCTAGTTAGTGCTTCGAATTCCGATACTGCTACATTCTTTTTGTAATTCTTGATTTTGTTGATTTTTTGGTGTTTTCTTTTTGGTGCTTTTCCTTCTTCTTCCTCACCCGGACCAGATACTGGATTGGTTAATGCTGAAGATGATTCGTCTAGCGATGTTTCATTCTTCCCCTTCATGGTGGCAGTCGGTTGCAGGGTCCTACTACTTCTGAGAGTTACAACATTAGATAAAAATAAATCATTAACATCTAACTCTATTAGACCAGATAGAACATCATAGACTATATGCTCTTTCTTCCTGAAATTATTGGGTTTGGCCTCCACCTATGTTGGAATGGAGGTCTTCGCGATGGTAAGGTCATCGAGTTTCTGGCTCATCTCTATTAGGATTTTCACTAGCTGATCCAGGCAATCCAAGGTAGGGTTCACAGGAGCAGCCTCAGATGGTTCAACCTGTTGTCCAGTTGATACTAGGAATGGTGTAGAGGATGCAAGTGGGAATACTTGTTTGGTAATGAGGATAATGGTGGGGCTATTGATACTACCAAGGAGGTCGGTTCTAATATGGAACAATGGAGTACTGTTGATTCTACTGGTAATGACGGTACTGCATTTGTTTATATTTATTCTATCTCCAATTGCCTCGGTATGACGGAGATTGATAGTGGTGTTGAGACTGGTTCTGGATAAATCTCCCTCCTTACTATTGAGGAAACTGACGATTTGTCGATTTCTGACCCTGTTGGGGTCGTCCTGGACAGGAAGGTTGTGCATCGTTAGTCCATACATCATTTACGTCTTAAATGAGAGGTGGTGGAGGGAAACATGGATCTTGTATAGGCTAGGGTTCAGGATGGTAGATTATCAAATGTTGTTTTTACTGTTGTGAAGATGTCAACTTAGGGTCCTGCAAGTAATATACGTGCTAGACCGCTGGCTGTAGTTGACTCTGCTGAGTAGGTTGTGGCGATGCTTTTTCCTTCGACTCAGCTGGAGTGGTAGCCGATGAAGACATAGAATTACAGGAGCTAATTGTGCTAACGAGCAACTCTAGCTGCTTGCTGATTTAGTATAGTTTATCCAGATGTCATGTCCTCCGTTCAATCACGGATAGTTTCTCAAGGTCCTGTGATCAATTCTCAATAATATCCACCTTGGACAGGTGGCTCCCTATAATGCTCAACTTGGAGATCTCGTCCCTGTCCGGCTCGTGGCAAGATGTCATCTGAACTAACTTATGAATTGTGTGGGGATGTCACCAGTATGTACAAGACGATGACAAGGCATCCTCTCATTGAACCATCTCTTAGAATAGAAGATCTGTCAGACAACGTACTCATCTTTGTTGAAAAATGAGTCGCCATAAGCGACATCCATGGGCTTTAGGCTTTCAATTGTCAGTCCCTAATAGAGATTTTGGACCAAGATGGTCCTAGGAAAGTCATGATGGGGACATTTCTCTTGCAACTATTTAAACATATCCCAAGCCTCGTGAATGGACTTGTGTGCAACGTGGGTGAAGTTAGAAATACGGACATGCATCTGGTTAAGTTGGCAATACGGACATGCATTTGGCTAAGTCTCCAAGTGGGTAGTACTTATGCAAAAAAGCATACTTAAGCTCTTCCCATGTCGTGGTGACCTTCCCCAAGTGGTTGATCCAATGAAGTGCTTTGTCCTATAGACTAAACGGGAATGTTGTCATCTTGACTACTCTTAGGGTAGTGCGTTGTGCCACAAATGTGCGACCCGAACTATTGTAGATAGGTATTGGGTTCCTCATTTGCATTGTCGTGGAAGCTAAGTAGGAGCACCAAGAGTTGAGGATTCAACTCAAAATATGTGTGGATCCCTAGGATTTGGATCCACTCGGTAACTTGCCTGGCTCTAGGGTTATATGTCTCGTTAAGAGACAGCTTAGGCCACTCTCCTTTGTGCTTATCTCCTGGGCCACCATGGCCTCTACCTACTCTCTCTTCTTTTTTTTCTCTTCCTCCTCTTGGGTTATCTCTCCTTCTCCTCAAATCATTAAGCATGTATTGGAAGGTGATCTGGGTCAATGCCTAGTCGATGATTTGTTGTTGTATCGCTTGAATGGAGGTGAGAAGCTGGGCATTCACGACTTTCTAATCTGGTTTACCCTGTTATGTCTTTGGTTGTGGCAGGTGCTGCGGTCCCATCCCTTTTCCTCCAGGAATCATCTCTATATCTATTTTTGACTTTGGATATGAGAGAATCTCTGTCTCCAGATCAGGATCATGATCTGCATATGGAATGATGCCCCGATCAATTTGAATTGAAGCACCAGATGTAGAGAATCATTCTATGTTAAGGTCAACACATAATTTTATTAAGGATGGTGAGACATAAGGAGAGAAATAATTGACCATCCAAAATGTGCAGAGTTCAGGGCAAGAGTGATCCCAGATTATTGGAGAAGACATGGAGTATGGAGATCGGTTTGCAGAGTTCGGACCGGGCTCTCGAGAATCACCCGAATTATTGGAGAGGGCGGCTGCATGGAATCGATGTTGGTATCAGTGGAGTTCCAACTTAGCCATCCATGTGTTGCCATCTTGAAGGCCAAGTGGAGGATCAAGTTTGGATGAAAGATATAGTGGTCAATAAGAAAGAAAAGGAATGCAAAATAGTAGAAGGCACGAAATGAACGGGGTTAAACGAGGAATAAAAAGATGAAAATGAAAAAGGTGAAAATTGTGTGAGGCTAATCTTTGAATTTAACTAAATCAAACAAACACTAAACAATTATGGGCTCACCAACTTAATAGAGATGAAATCATAAAAGATCATCTATTTTTATCTTTTTAATTTTATTTTTGTTTTGCAGACTAGATCTTAATATGGGTCCTTATTAATGCTAACCCTATAAGAGTGCTTGTATTGCCAAGCAAGCACCTCGTACTTCTTCCACCTCCTTTTGTAACATGTGATATGCGCACTGAAAGGTTGTTGATCTTGTGCTTGGGGTCTACTCAACCAAATAATAAGAAAGGAAGCCAATAGGAGAAACCACTACTTTGGACCTCGCTCGCAATGGGATCACCCGTGAGCATGCAAGGACCAACTCGGATGCAAACCGATGAGACATACACACGTGAGGGCATGTCCTATGCTCAATACTTTAAACCGAATTGGATCCTCCATACAAGGTGAGAACATCGTGCTCGATAAGGCCCTACTTGGTCATGTACGATAGAACCACTAATACTTCATCATCCTAGATAATAGTCAAACTGCTACAGATCGGGATTTGGGATCTATTCCTTATGGGTCATGCTTCACTCAGTCTGGAATGTACCTTAAAATAATAGGGATTTTGTGAACCCTAAACAATGTTGTTCATTGTGTTTTTTATTAAGGTTAAAGTTTATTTAGCAATCCCTTTTTTATTTTTTGGTTTCATTTTTTGAGTATTTTTATGAGAAAGCTGCCTAACGAATTTTTGTATTTTTTATGTCCTAAGTGATATAAACACATGGGGAGAAAGAGGAAAAGACGTGCAAGTCATCACTAAGATGGAAATCTCACCTTAATGACTAATGATGCATGCAAAGTTAGAATTACTTGCAGTGCTTTCCAGCTCTCTCCATGCGAGATGCAAAATAGAATATATAAACCTGTGATATATGCACGGTATACAAATGGTAGAAATCACCCAAAATAGGAATTATTATGAAACTTGATGAATCAGATGCTAATTATTCAGAAATGAGATCCAAAAGTCTAGTCTTGGAAGTTCATCGTTGCCCACCATAATAGGTCCTGCAAGTGTTGTATAGAGCTTCTCTCGATGCTCGATCTCATGTTCAAATAATTAACAATTAAATTTATCTAAGTCCAAATGTAAAAAAACTATAGGAGCATGCTTCTATTATGTGTTTGGATCTACTTTACCATGCAAGCAATCCTAATGTATAAGGTCTTCTTCCACAAAACAACTGAAACAAAGGTGGAAAGCTCAAATCACGTAACAAAAATAAAATAAAGGTGAGAAAACATGAAAAACTACGACGAGGCCCCCAAGTGAACAGACACCCAAGCACTAGACCTCGTTACGTGCGGTAGCATCAAAATTATTATAATTAATTTAAAAATAAAATGGCACACTCTCTCTCTCACAAAAATGAAAACAAAAGCTAAGGTCAGTTTGCTCTTCTCTTTCTTCCCTACTCCTCTTTCCCTCTCTCTCCTGGTTAGATCACAAGTAGAACGCCAACCTCCTTTGGTGCGTCCACCTCCTAAGAGATAACTATCACCAAGCAGCCCCCTGCAAGAAAGATCAACAAGAAATAATAAATTAGATTAGTCAAATAACTATCAAAATAAAGTGAGCAGAAAATAAAGAAAAATAATATGCAACTATGTACAAAGTGTGCTATGATCCGTAGATTCCCCAACAATTGCTCCATTTGAAATAACCAAAAATAATCATGAGAGGAGGGTCATGCATGCCACACAAGGCGGGCATGTATTCGTTGAAATGACCACTCTCTAAGACCATTTACCTAAATCAACAATCAACCCACAAATAATAATGAAACAATAAAAGCAATGAATGTGGATCAAATTTTATTATACCTTAGAGGAATGTATATAGTGGACAAGCAAGTAGGAGTCAAACTCAAGGGACACATATGTAGCACGTGCATTTTATTTATAAATTAAAAAGTAGCTATAGATGTATATAGGTATGCATACTATTTACTCAGGTTTTTGTGGGTTTCTAATAATATTTTTAAATTGAATATATATTGTTAATATAAAATAATAATAAAATATTTATAATAACAATAATCAATATTATAACTTATATAACTATATATAGATATAATACACTATAGATTAATATAATTATAAATATAGGAGAAAATAATCAAAAATAGAAAAATAAAATGTTTTTGTATTTTTTATAATTTCCTGCTACTTATATGTATTTCAGATATTTTTGCTAATTTTTAGGCATTTTAAAATCCAAAATATCCCAAAATGGAGATAAAATAAATAGGATGAATAGATCTGCAGTTTAAAAATAGCAAAAAGGCTCAAAATTTTTCCAAAACATTTTTAGTATATACTAATATTTATAAATAAAAATATAGAATAAAAAGATATATTTTTGAAGTTTTGCTGATTTTTTGTATTTTTATGGGATTTTGGAGCTTTTCATTTTTTAACATGTTCTTTTTTTTCTATTTTATCGATTTTTAGTCTGAGGTTACTAAATACCATAATAAATACACACTATTTTTTTAGAAAATTTTAAACATGTTTTTTATATAATTTTTTTGAATTTTTAAGGAAAACAATGAATATTCTTGCACTATTTAATTTTTAAGAAATAGAAAATATACTAAAATGCAAAATAAAAACTATGGTGTGAGAGAACACTACATGCGGCATATTATCCTATTTTTCATGATTTTTGGAGCACATATGATATTTATAAAAATTAGGAAACAAGCACAAAAATATTTGAACTCGTAGGAGTATATTTGCAATTAAAATTAAAGTCCTCGGAATAATGCAAATAACCCAAAAGTTTATTTTTAATATTCAAACTTTTAATATTAAAACTTAATTACAAAAGCAGTGCGGTGTACATACAAATTGCTCCTCACGCGTGGGCTGCCACATGAGGTGGCATGGCAGAGGAATAAATCGCAATACTAGAAAAGGTGAGGGTGTACAAAAAATTTATCCACAAGTTTTTAAACAGGATGACCACTTAGCTATTACAAAAAAAGCAGAGGGCATCTAAGAAATTTACCCACTTAAGGCCAAGGATCGGACCGTTATCGTACTGCCACGTGGAAGATCCTACGGTCGGGGAGGGGCTTCATTTTTTAGTTGAACCAAGGGCCAAGATTAGACTTGGGATCCCCTCTTCGTCGGACAGCGTGGAGGTTGCTAGGAAGAACAACCAAAAACACATCTTGGTCGTTGCTTCAATTGTTGATTCCAGCCTACTCCAGGCATGTCTCTCTGCTCTGATGAGTACCTCTTCTTCTTGCAGTTCCTCTACAGCTCCCAAGGGTTCCAAAATAGGTCAAGGCCCGGTTATGGGGTCCGGGAGATCTTTGAGCTCTCTAGGGAACATGGAGATCTTTATGGTGTTGAATCACCTTCAAATGAGGTTTAGTCTCTTGTTCTCTGCACATGAAGGTTAAGCGGCTCAAGACAAAAGTCTCGACCCCAAAAATTGTAGTTGGAGATGTATGGATGATGAAGGCGAAGATGGGTTTGTTGAGAAGCTTCTGACAAAAATCACAAGGGGGGGCTTGACAGTTGACCCTAGGTCAACAAACAGATACACCTAGTTAATCCACGTGGACCAAACAGGAAATTCCATGATAAAAATGCCTTGTAAAATGAAAAAGAATTAGTAAATGAAAAAATAATTAAGTCATAAAATAAAAAGTATTTATAATTTTATGTAGAATTTAATGATTGGTTTTATTTATTTTTTGATGTGCTTCGTAAAATGTTACTTTTTACAAGTATAATTATATGTATAGATAGATGTTTTGTATATTTTATTTTTACTTTGTTTTTTAAATTTTATTAGTTTATATACATAATTTATATATTTATAACTTATTTAAATATATATACAAATATATCTTTATTATATTTTCTGATATAATATGCAGACTTAAATTAATAGGGGTATTAATTACATAAGTATAAGTATAGTATATTCATCTATGTATTTTTATATGTTATTTTATTTTGTTGTTTTTTATGGTTTTATTTTATTCTAAATATGTACATATACTATAAATAATATTTGCAAAATTATAAAAATATAAATTAATGAAAATATAAAGAATGAATAAATGAATATTTTATACAGGTATCTTGTACAATAGGGGTCCAAAACCTAACTTTTGCATCTTAACTCCAAATTAAATTAAAACAACTTTATTAAATATATAATAAAAAGTTATATACAATTAAAGATGATTTTGGTATATTTTGAGTTCATATGGAGGAGATATACAGGTATGGGATATTTGGATTTTGGATTTTTATTATGAGTGTGAAATGTATACAATATATTATTTAATGTAAAATCAATTTTGTATTTTTCTATAGATTTTATCTACAACTTTCATGTACAAAGTTTATACATTTGAGATGCAAATAATAAAGAATAAAATAGGACCCAAAAGTTGTTTATTAGCTTATATTTTTAGGGTTTTTAGACTGTTTTATCTATACAATTGGCCACCCTATCTCCCCCTACTTTATTTCTTGTTGACTAAATCATCATGACAACAAAATCTCAAGGGCTAGAGTCACTCGGTGTCTTTGATACTTCACTCTTTTTCTTTTCTTTTTTTATTCTTTTTTGGCAATAAATACAATAAATGTACAATGTTTTATATAGTATTTTGTACAAATTACTGGGTATTTATTTTGATAAGTTAATTATATACAAATGCATTTAGATAGGGTTTAAAGGCCAAAATGAAGTAATAAAGGTCATGAAATGCATATTCATCATTGACTCATTCCTGTCGAGTCATGACATGTCTCAGGGGAGTTTCCTCAGTTTAATTAGGCATTGTGAGCTTGTTCTTGGTGGCAGTGTGATTGATGTATGCAGACGAAGATGTCACCTTCCGATGTCCATGTGTTTTGGTAACATAAAAGGTTTTCTTAAGCATATAAGTCGGGTCCTTGTATTGTTTGAGTATTTCATGAATTACTATCGACTTATCACTCAAATAATCATAACGATCCTCATAAACATCATCAATTCCTCATAAGCTTATGTATATTGGTTCCACATAGGTGTTGTAGCAGGGTGGGTGGTGTAGTGAGAATCGGAGATCGGTCCAATAATCATTTTCTTGAGTGTCTCTCCTAGGGTATGTGTCTATGATTCATGAGGAGAGGTTTGATCATGTGAAGTAATCTTCTCCTGGTCATGACTATCAGTGGCTATGTGGGTTGCCTTGGATTGGCTTGTGTCCTCAGAGGTCATATGAGGTTAATGTGTACCCAATACTGGAAAATCAATCGTTCGAGTCACATAATCTATAGTCACCTTAGCCAAGGTTAAGAACGGTTTCTCGAGAATAATTAAAGACTGGGTGAACACTTCTCAATGCTCAATATCAATGACTGTATCTAAGTGGAGCACCTTGGAAGGTACTGATAATTGAAATGGTTCTTCTCGACCATTCGATGGATTGGTTTTATAGTTGAATGATCACTCTTGACTTCTTAATTGGTATGAGTTTGAACTTCTCAAACACAGATGTCGGGAGGATGTTAATTGACGAGTCGTCATTAATCCGAGCATGGGTGAATAAAGTGTCTCTAATTTCACACTCAACTCTGGAAAACCGAACATGGGTTGTATGTCTCCTTGAGAGTTAGCTTGGGTCGCTCTCCTCTGGGATCATCTGTTGGGCCTCCACAGCCTCCACCTGCTTTCTCTTCTTCTCCTCTTCCTCCTCCTCCCAGGTTCTCTCTCCTTCTCCTCGAATCATTAAGCATGTATTATAAGCGACCTGGGTCAATGCCTGGTCGGTGAGTTGATGTTGTATCGCTTGAATGGAGTCGAGAAGCTGGGTATTCATGATGTTCTTATCTGGTTAAACCTACTCTAGTTGTGGCTGCTGCAGGTGCTACGTTCCATTCCCTTTTCCTCCAGGAGCCATATCTATGTTATTTATGACTCTGAATATGAGATAATCTCTGGCTCTTGATCAGGTTCATGATCTGTACATGGAATGATGCCTCGATCAATTTGAATTAAAGCACCAGACGTAGAGAATCGTTCTGTGTTAAGTTCAACACAAAATTTTATTAAGGATGGTACGGTGTAAGGAGTGAAATCAATGGCCATCCAAATTGGGCAGAGTTTGGGGCTAGAGTGATCCTAAATTATTGGAGAAGATGGGGAGTACGAAGATCATTTTGTGGAGTCCGAATCGGGTTCTCAAGAATCACCTCGAATTATTGGAGAGAGCGGGCACATGGAATTGATGTTGGTGTCGGTGGAGTCCCGATTAAGCCACCAATGCGTCACCATCTCAAAGGTCAAGTGGAGGATCGAGTTTGGACAAAAGATACAGTGGTCAACGAGGAAGAAAAGGAATGCAAAATAATAGAAGGCTTGAAATGAATGGGGTCAATTGAGGAATAAAATGATGAAAGTGAAAAAGACACAAAATGTACGGGGCTCTTTAAATTTAAAAAAATCAAACAAACACCAAATAGTCGTGGGTTCACCAACTCAACAGAGATGAAGATGTAAAAGTTCGGCTATTTTTATCTTTTCAATTTTATTTTTGTTTTACAGGCAAGATCTTATAACGAGTCCTTATTAGCATTAACCCTGTAGGAGTGTTTGTATTGCTCGGCAAGCACCTTGTACTTCTTCCACCTCCTTTGTAACATGTGACATGTGCACTGAAAGGTCTTTGATCCTGTGCCTGGGGGGAACTCAACGAAATAATAAGAAAGGAACCCAATATGAGAAACCAATACTTCGGCCCTCACTCGCAATGGAATCACCCATGAGCGTGCATGGACCTACTCAGACGCAAACCGATGAGATAGACACACCCGTGAGGGCGTGGCCTACGCTTAGAATTTCTGACCAAATCAGATGCTCTACATAAGGCAAGAATACTGTGCTCGATAAGGCCCTACTTGGTCACGTGCGATAGAAACACTAATACTTCATCATCCTAAATGATAATCTAAGCGCCACATATCGGGATTCGGGCTCTATTCCTTATGGGTCATGCCTCACTCGGTCTGGAATGTACCTGAAAATAATAAGGATTTTATGAACCCAAAACAATGATGTTAGTTACAATTTTTATTATTGTTAAAATTTATTTAGCAGACCCTTTTTTATTTTTGGGTTTTTCATTTTTTGAGTATTTTTCAGAGAAAGCTACCTAACAATTTTTTTATTTTCCTTTATGTTATAAGTGATATAAACACATGGGGAGAAAGCAAAAAAGTCATGCAAGTCATCACTAAGATGGAAATCTCGCCTTAGTAACAAATGATGATTGCAAAGTTAGAATTACTTACAACGCTTCCCAGCTCTCTCCATGAGGGATGCAAAACAAAATATATAAACCTATGCTATATGAACAGTATACAAATGGTAGAAATCTCCTAAAACAGGCATTGTTATTAAATGTGAAGAACCAGATGTTAGTTATTTAAAAATGAAATCCAAAAGTCCGGTCTTGGAAGCTCATCGTTGCCCGCCACAACTGGTCCTACAAGCATTGTATATAGCTTCTCTCGGTGCTCGATCTCAAGCCTAAATAATTAACAATTAAATTTTTCGAAGACTAAACATAAAGAACTATAGGACCATGTTTCTATTAGGTGTTTGGACCTACCTTACCAAGTAAGAAATCCTAATATATAAGGGTTTATTGCATAAAACGACTGAAACAAAGGCGGAAAGCTGTAATCACGTGAAAAAATAAAACAAAGGCGACAAAACATGAAAAACTACAATGAGGCCCCTAGGTGAGCAGACACTCAGGCACTAGATTCGCTAAGCGTGGTGGTGTCCGAATTATTACAATTAATTTTTAAAAACAAAATGACACACTCTCTCACAAAATAGAAAACAAAAGCTAAGGTCGGTATGCTCTTCTCCTTCTTCCATGATCCTCTCTCCCGCTCTCTCTCGATTAGATCACAAGTAGAATGCCAACCTCCTCGGGTGTGTCCACCTCCTAAGAGATAGTCGTTACCAAGTGGTCCCTCGCAAGAAAGATCAACAAGAAACAATGTATTAGAACAGTCAAATAATTATCAAAATAAAGTGAGCAAAAAATAAATAAAAAATAATGTGTACCTATCTACAAAGTGTGCTACGATCTTTAACTTCTCTGCCAATGGTGCCATTTAAAATAACCAAAAATAATCCTGAGAGAAGGGTCGTACGTGCCGCCACAAGGTGGACACGTAGTCGTCGAAATGACCACTCTAAGACCACTTAGCTAAATCAACAATCAACCCATAAATAATAATGAAACAATAAAAGTAAAGAACCTATGATGAATGTATATAGTGGACAAGCAGTAGGGGTCGAACTCAGGGAACACACGTGTAGCGTGTCTATTTTATTAATAAATAAAAAATAAGTATAGTTGCATATAGGTATACAAACTATTTACTTAGGTTTTTGTGGGTTTTTAATAATATTTTCTAATTTTATATACATATATATTAATTGTTTTTAAAGTAATTATAAAATATTTACAATAATAATCAATATTATAACTTATATATAGCTATATATAGATATATAATACATTAAAGGGTAATATAATAATAATAATATAGATAAATTTTGTCAAAATAGCAAAATAAAATGTTTTTTGTATTTTTTATATTTTTCTACTATTTTTATGTTCTTTCAAGTATTTTTTGTTAAATTTTAGATATTTTTAAAGTTCAAAATATCCTAAAATGGAGATCAAATAAATAGGCCAAATTGATTTGGGGTTTAAAAATAAAAAAAAGCCGAATTTTTTTCCCAAACAATTTATAATAAAGTAGTATATATAAATAAAAATATAGAACGGAAAAATATATTTTTATGTTTTTGGTGATTTTTTATATTTTATAGGATTTTGGGGCATTTTATTTTTTTACCCCTATCTTTTTCTATTTTTATGGATTTTTGGTCTGAGGTTACTAAATACTATAATAAACATATTCTATTTTTTGGAAAATTTTAAACACAATTTTTTATATTTTTTGGAATTTTTAAGGAAACAAGGAATATATGTGCACTATCTGATTTTTAATAAATAGAAAATATGTGTGAAATGCAAAACAAAAACTATGGCATGAAATACACTACATAAGTCACGTTATCCTATTTTTGCATGATTTTTGGAGCATGGATGATATTTATAAAAATTAGGAAACAAGCACAAAATTATTTGAACACGTAGGGGTATATTTACAATTAAAATAAAATTCAGTGGACAAAATACAAATAACCCAAAGTTTATAACTAATATCCAAACTTTTGATATCCAAACTTAATCACAAAATCGGAAGTGGTATACATGCACATTGCCCTCGTACGTGAGTCGTTGTGTTAGGTGTGTGGCGGAAGACTAAATCGTAATATTAGAAAAGGCAATGGTGTACATGCAATTTGTCCACAAGTTTTCAAATGGGATAAAATATTTACATGACCATTTAGCTATTAAAAAAAGCATATGGTGCCTAAGAAATTTGCCACTTAATGCCAAGGATCGGGCCATTGTCATGCTACCACGTGGAAGATCCTGTGGTCGAGGAGGGGCTTCGTTTTGAGTTGAACCAAGGGCCAGGATTAGACCTGGGATCCCCTCTTCATTGGACAGTGTGGAGGATGCTTGGAAGAATATCCAAGAACACGTCTTTGTCGTTGCTTCAATCGTTGATTCCAGCCAACTCCAAGCATGTCTCTCTACTCCGATGAGTGTCTCTTCTTTCTGCAGCGCCTCCGTAGCTCCCAAGGGTTCCAGAATAGGTTGGGGCCTAGTGATGGGGTTCTGGAGATCTTCAATCTCTCTAGGGCACCTGGAGATCTTCATGGTGTTGAATCACCTTCAAATGAGGCTTTCGTCTCTTGTTCTCTGAACATGAAGGTTAAGTGGACCGAGACGAAAGTCTCAGGCCCAAAAATTGCAGTTGAAGATACATTGAGGATGAAGGTGAAGGTAGGGTTGTCGAGAAGTTTCTGACATAAATCTGAAGGGAAGAGGGGTTGGACATTTGACCCTAGGTCAACAAATGGACATACTTGTTGGTCCATGTGGACCAACTAGGACATTCCAAGGTAAAAATGCCTTGGGAAATGGAAAAGAATAAGTAAATGAGATAATTATTATAAGTTATAATTAAAAAGTATTTATAATTTTATGTATAATCTAATGCATATTTTTATTAATTCTTTTGAGGTGTTTTATTACAAGTTAGCTTTTACAAGTATTTTATAAGTATATTGACCGATGTTTTATATATTATATTTTTACTTCGTATTTTAAATTTTATTATTTTATACACATAATTTATATATTTATAACTTATTTAAATATACACAAATGTATTTTTCTTATATTTTTCTGATATAATGTGCATACTTAAATTAATAGGGTATTAATTACATAGGTATAAATATAGTATATTCATCAATGTATTTTATATGTTATTTTATTTTGGTGTATTCTTTATGGATTTATTTTATTGATAAACCCGATAGTCGAGCGGTCGTGTATTCCACACAAGGCGGGAGCACAGTCGATGTGTTGACCACTCAAGATCCGGACTTAATCAACAATTAACCCACAATCTAATCAAACAGTGACAGGCAATAGTGGAGTTAAAATTTATTATAACTCTAAATAAAAGATGTATAGGTGTAAGTATGTAGAGGTCGAACTCAGGGAGCACACAGGATAGATCAAGCAAGATGCAAAAATGTGAATGATGTGATTAAGTGTCTACAAATATGCAATTTTTTGTGGGTTTTTTTAATTTAATATATTTTTTATTTTATTTTAATTTTTAATTGTGTATTTTGGTTTTTAATTTTCTGATTTTATCTTTTCTTTTTATATTTTATATTTTTATATTTTCTTTTTCTATAATATATATATATATATATATAAACAATATAAGGAATAGAGGGAGAGAGTATTTATAAAAATAGGGAAAATGCTCAAAAATCAGGAAATCAAGTGTTTTTGGTCTTTCTATAATTTTATGATGTTTTTGTGATTTTTAGATATTTTTCTGAATGTTTTTGGTATTTTTAAAAGTCAAAATACAAGAAAAGAGTGAGCTATGCTACTGGCTGAAATCAAAATGAGGATGAAAAATACTAAACAGTACCCAAAATTCGTTAAATTAATTTTAAAATAAAGGTAATAAAATAAGGAAACTACAGAAACTTAGTTTGCATTTTTAGGATTTTTCTTTACTTTTTTAGATTTTTATGAAGTTTGTAAGAGTTTTCTAATTTTAAGGTTTTGTTTTGAAATTTTTAATGATTTTTGGACTGACACTAAAATATGATAAACAAGCGGAATATATTTTTTTGGAATTTTTTAAAACATTTTTATAATTTTTATGGATTTTCTAATGCAAACAGTGATGAAAATGCATGTTTTTGATTTTTAATAAATATGAAAATGCAATAAAAATGCAATGCAAAAATATGGCGTGAATAAGCAAGCAAACAAGAGCTTACACTAATTTGTTGGTGATTTTTAGCAATTTGTAGATGCATGAAATAAATAGATACAACATCTAGAAACTACACTATTGGCAAGGGCATAAGTGCAAATAAGCAAACATCCAGGGGCCAAAGTGCAATTTTCACGAAAAATATTTAACTAATAAACGAAGTTCCTGGATTGATTACAAATACCCAAACCCGGAGGGGGTTTTCTGCAAAATCTCCAAGCCCACGCGTATAAACATGTGACCTGGCAGGGGTATAGATGTAATATGACAAAACTCCAGGGGCCAAAGTGCAAGTAGTCCAAAAATATTACACTTAATATCAAAGTTCTTGGATTTTATTGAAATAAGCAAAAGTCCAGGTGACGTGGCGGAGGACCTTTTTGCAAATACTGAGAAGTTCAGGGATCTATGTCTAAATATTGCAAAACTTATTTAACGGCAGATGAAAGTTTGAGTTCTATTTAATAAATACAAAAAAGATTTAGAAATTAATTTAAAAATAGTAAATGATTTAATTAATTTTAGATTATTAAATAAAAAATGTTTATTATTTTATAAGGTATTTTATTATGATTTTTAATTATTTTTATGAGGTATAAAAATACAAGTTACCTTTTATACCCTTTATAGGTATATTATCTACATATTTTATTAATTTATTTTTATTTTGTGTTTTTAATTTTATTTATTTTGTTTATTATTTTATAAATTTATAAAGTATTTTTATACGCTTAAAAATATTTTTATTTTTTTCTGAAGTATTTTATACACTTAATAAAATATAAGTATTAATTGTACAAGTATAAGTATAGGTATTATACCTATGTATATGGTATACAAGTATTTTATTTTGTATTCCTTTTATTTTTTTATTCTGATTTTAATGCACATATTTATTATAAAGAATATTTACAAAATTATAAAAATATGAAATTATAAAAATAATGAATAAATAATAAATGAATATTTTAATCTGCAAGTATACAAGTGGGGTCCAAAACTCAACTTTCAAACCGTAGCTCCGCCAAATGCGAAACCACCGCCATTAAATAGCTTATTTTTAACTATATACAAATAAAGGTGAGTTTGGTATATTTCGAGTTTTTATTTGCAAGATACGGGTCTGGGAAGTTAGAATTCTGGAATCTTATTCAGATCATAAATTTTTATTTGTATATTATTTTTTGTATGAAATCAATTTTGTATTTTTCTTTATTTAATTATCTACAACTTTCTTGTACAAAGTTTCTTTATTTGAGGTATAAAAAGTGGAACCAAAAATAGGTCCCAAAACGAATAAAGAATGAATTAAATAAAAGGGGTTTTTTATTGTATTTTGGCCCTTATCTCCCCCTACTTTATTCCTTGTCGATCGAGTCATCGAGATGCCTCGGTCTCGGGGTTTCGGGTCATAAAATATTTACAATATTTTATTCTTATTCTTTTCTTTTCTTTATTCTATAATTTTGGCTTTAGAACCCACATTTTGTACACTATTTACACAATGATGCATGAATGCTAAAATGTCTAAATTAAAGGTATTTACACGCATTTGCCAGGGTTTTTGATGCCAAAGTGATAGAATAAAGATGATGAAATGTGGATTCATCATTTATCCTAAATATGTACATATAGTATAAAGAATATTTACAAAATTATAAAAATATAAAATACTGAAAAATATAAATAGTGAATAAAATGAATAGTTTATCCTTGTATCTTGTACAATAATGGTCCAAAACCTAACTTTTGCATCTTTACTCCAAATTGAATGGAACCACCTTAATTAAATAGCTAATAAAAAGTAAAATATAATTAAAGGGATTTTGGTACATTTTGAGTTCATATGGAGGAGATACAGGTCTGAGAAGTTTGGATTTTGGATTTTTATTCTGAGTATAAAATGTACATTATATATTATTTTAATGTGAAATCTATTTGTTTTTTCTATAGACATTTGTTTATGACTCTCATGTACAAAGTTTATTGATTTGAGATTCAAATAAATAGAATAAAATAGGGCCAAAAAGTTAATTATTAGCCTATATTTTTAGGTTTCATATTGTTTATCTATATAATTCGCTGCCCTATCAACCCCTACTTTATTTCTTGTTGATTATGTCATCATGACGATTGAGTCTCAGAGTCTAGAGTCACTCAGTGTCTTTGACATTTCACTCGTTTTCTTTTCTTTTTTATTCTTTATTTTGGCAATAAATACAATAAATGTATAATGTTTTGTACAAATTTTTTTACAAATTACCTGGTTTTTATTTTGATAAATTAATGATATATGCGTGCATTTAGATATTGTTTGAAGGGCAAAATGAAATAATAAAGGTGATGAAATAGAGATTAATCATTGACCCATTCTAGTCGGGTCATGACACGTCTCGGGGGAGTTTCCTTAGTTTGATTAAGCATTGCGAGCTTGTTCCTGGTGGCAGTGTGAGTGATGTATGTGGACGAAGATGTCACCTTCTGATGTCCATGAGTTTTGATGACATAAAAGGTTTTCGCAAGCATACAAGTTGGCTCCTTGTATGGCTCGAGTATTTCATAAATTATTGTCGACTTGAAGTATGGACCACTCAAATAATCGTGATGATCCTCAGAAACATGGTCCAACTCTTCATAAGCTTTTGTATATTGGTTCCTCAAAGGTGTTTTAGTAGGGTGGGAGGTTTAGTGAGAATCGGAAATCGATCCAACAATCTTTGTCTTGCGTGTCTCTCCTTGGGTATGTGTTTGTGTTTCACGGGGAGAGTTTTGATTATTTGAAGTAATCTTCTTCTGGTCACCACTGTCAATGGTTATGTGGGTTGCCTAGGGTTGGCTTGTGTCCTTAGATGTCATGTGAGGTTGGTGTGCACCCAATGCTGGAAAATCAATCGTTCGAGTCTCATAATCTTTAGTCGCCTTGGCCAATGCTAAGAATCATTTCCCGAGAATAATTAATGACATGGTGAACTTTCCTCGATGCTCGATATCAATGATCGTATCTGAGTGAAGCACCTCGAAATGCAGTAATAACTGAAATGGAAATGCTCGATTGTTTGAGGGATTGGTTTGCTAGCTGAACAATCACTCTTGACATCTTAATTCGTATGAGTTTGATCTTGTCAAACACATTTGTCGGAAGGGTGTTAATTGATGATTTGTTGTCAATTTGAGCATGGGTGAATATAGTGTCTCTAATTTCACACTCAACTCTGGGAAACCACTTCAGTCCGACTCTTGGTCTTTCTGCCAATCACCAAGGAGGTGTCCATAAACATTAGGTATCTTTCAATCCTTGTTCTCTTCTTGCTCGACCTCTTGGGAATTATTTTACATTTCACAAATATTTTGAGGTCCAAAAAGTGATCTATGACCTTTATTAAGGGAAGTTTAAAAATAGTTCTTTATCAATGGCTTCCCTAATGGTAGGATCCATTTTTTAATATTTTTCATTTTCCATTTTTATGATATTATCTGCTTTTTCGATGTCTTTTTGATAGGTGAAGTAGGAATAGGAGAATGCACAGACTCTAGATTGGGGGACAAGTTGTTAGTAGAAGAGGGAGGTACAACGGACTCCAGTTGTACAGAGTGTGTGTGTTTCCTAGTTTCCTCTAAGTTTTCATCACTAAATCTACAAAGTTCATGATAACCTTGGCTAGCAGTGTAAGATTCCTCATATTAACGATATTTCTATACATGTCAACCAATGAATCATATCTCACGACAAGCGTAGAAATATCATCCTCCATAAAACTCTCATGAAAAATCATGGGAGAAGTCTGTTCAGTTGGAGGATACTGCTGAGAATTTGGGGTCTCATACTCAACATACCCAGAATCTAGCATGTAATTCTGGGTCAAGTATAGGCCATCTGTGTGGCACAGATACCCTAAAAGGTACCCTAAGAGATAAATTACCCTATGCCATTCAGTATGTCAGCAAAAAATTAGATGATGCACAAAAGAATTATACGGTCAAAGAGAAAGAGTTGATGGAAATGGTTTTGCCTAGGATTAGTTCATATTCTATTTGCTTTAATCTAAGGTGATTGTTTATACTGATCACTATGCTATGTGGTACTTACAGTAAAAGAAGGATGTCAAATCATGCTTACTCAGATGGATCCTTCTTCTCAATTTTAATTGAAAATTAGAGACAAGCTTAGAGTTCAGAATGTGGTAGCAAACCATTTATCCAGAATATATAGATACTCAACTGAGCATTACACAGAACACAGAGACCTTTCCCAATGCTGCAATACTCAGCGTTTCATCTCTCCCTAGGTATGTCGATATTGTGAACTACCTTATACCTAAGGTGGTCCCACAAGATTAGACGAGAGTCAATAAGGATAAATTCCTGTCTGATATTCAATTTTACTAGTGGCAAGATCCATACCTTTTCATGGAAGGAGCAGATTGCATATGGTGTCGGTGAATCCCTCGGTAGGATTACAAAAGTGTCCTCAAGCACTGTCATAAGCTCGATTCTCGAGAACACCATTCTAGAAATATAATGACAATAAAAGTATCGTAGTGTGGACTCTGGTGTCCCACACTATTCAAGAATGTCGTAACATATGTCAAAGGCTGCATAGATTGTAAGAAAATAGGAGGAACTCTCCATTTGAAATACTCCATGCCCCTCAAATTAGTCAAATTTCTTACGTTTTGTATGCTTTGGGGCATTGATTTTATGGGCTCATTTCTTAATAGTCAAGGATATGAGTACATCCTTCTTGTTGTTGATTATGTGAGTTACTAGATAGAAACTATCCGTTTATAGCTAAACAGCTTGTCAATTTCTACAGGACAACATCGTTTCACCGTTTGGGATTACAAAGATCCTCATCTCATATGAGAGTAACCATTCCATCAATAAAGAAGTGAAGAAATTAATGAATGAGTACGGCATCGATCATCGGGTACATCTCCTTATAATACTTAGCCTAATAGCTTGACCAAGTTATTTAACAAAGAGATCACCATGATTATGTAGAAACTTGTTAGGCTGGATAAGAAGAACTAGTCAGAACTTTTTATTTCAGTTCTATGGGGTTATCGCTACAAGTCTCCGTTATAAATCTATGATTTATCATCATATTATTTATTTATTATCTCTATAACTTAAACTTTCAATAAAATCTCATCCCAAGTAACATTAATTAACAAACTAATATGTGTTCATAACTAACCCTAATTATTGCATATAATTAACGTTATTTTAGTTTCTTTATTTCTTTTATTTTTCTTATTATTAAAATCCCTTAAAATTTAGTTTAATGTTATATATATTTGTTTTGATATTATTCAAAAACTAAAAATACACGAAAATAACAAAAGAAATTAAAGGAAGTGTTTTTAATTCATTAAAAGTACTTACAAAATTTTAAATATGTACATATGACCTAGTTTGACTTTTTGTTCGACATGAAACTTGTAGATCTCATTAAGATCTACAACTTTCATGTATTTTGATTTGAAGCTTCTATTTATTTTGCTTTGCTTTTTCTTTATTTTTTTATTTCTATTTTTTAATTGGGCCATGTGGCGATCCCTAAGCACCTCATGTAGTTCGGTCCTCGTTCCACTTTCACACTCCACAAGAGTCATCTAATCACTTTGATCAGGCACTCCTTAATCATCCACGACCACATCCTTCCACGGTTGCTTGATCTGATCTCTTGATTAGATCAGACCGCCCGTGCACCCCCTCTCCTCAACCCTTAGATGCACCTCATCCAAGGCTGAGGTATTTTTGCCTACCTTCAGTAACCTTCCCTCGCCCGCTTCGTACCTCATCAGCAACCGTTCTTCCCCCATTTTCTCCAAGCACCTCCCACATTCTTCTCCCTTTTTGACCACTCCCATGTGTATTCCTAGCATCCTCCTTTCATGCAAAATCCTAAACGCTCCACTCCCATCCTCCAAAGTCAACGCTCGACGGTTACAAACCAGTGATCCATAAAGTGTAACCGTCGACCCTCTCTTTCAAATCCTCCACTACCGGCTCTATTGCAGGCTATCCACCATTTCACGAGGCTTCTTCTCCTCCACATGACAGGGGGAGGTGGAATTGAGGAGCGACGATGATCGTGGCCTTTGATATTGACCCATGGATGGAGAATCCCTACCACAGCCGCCTTGCAGCTGTTCAAGTCCCCTAGTGTGGTTGCCTAGGTCGCGCAAAGACCAGGGCTTTACTTGGATCCCAACACAGATCTCCTCCTTCTTCTTCCTTATATCTCATGGTAAACTATTTCTTTTCTTTTTGTTTGATTTCAACCATTTATTCCAAGCAGCACAACCATATTCACCTTCAATTCGATGCTCTTCCCTACTCACATCACCTCAGCCGTCCATGTGCACCACTCCAGCCACCATCTACCTTCCCCCAGAACCTAATTCAATCTAGGCTTTCTCCTCCAACCACATTGAAAAATAACCTAATTAGGGCACCCACTTTCTCCACTCTGCAACCCTTCGTTCACTTCAGAACGCATTGTACAAGCATTGGCTATACCCTAACCATTCTTGCAAGTTAAACTTCACTGTCTAGACTCCGAGAAGTGGCTCCATTCCAGAGCTTCTCCTGAAACGAGCATGTGTGTATACATTACCACAGAGAGTTGTCCCCTTCCTATGATGCACGAGCTTCATTGTCGATTGACCAGTGAGCTTTCTTGTCCATCAACAGCATCAGAGGAACCTAGAGGAGGTGAACTACCTTCGTCAGATCTCCAATAGCATCTCCATTAAAGGGAGAAGGAGGATTGGATCAGTTGTACATATGTTGTTGGATTGAACATTCTCATTGTTCATCCAACGGCTCAGGAGATGCCACGCAAGCATGCTAAAGCGAGAGGCTCGGTGAGACCGAGCCTTGCCAGGAGTCACCTCGGGCTGGTGACTTGAGGCACCTATATCAGCCCTGAACTGCTACCATGGCCTATGCTCACATGTCGCTTCAGTCTGTGACTCTTGGTCTTTCTCCCAATCTCCCAATCATGCTCGACCTCTTAGGCATTAATTTACATTTCACAAATATTTTGAGGTTGAGAAAGCGATCTATGTACTTTATTAAGGGAAGCTAAAAAATAGTTCTTTATCAATGGTTTCCCTAACGGTAGGATCCATTTTTTTAATCTTTTCATTTTCAGTTTTTATGATATTATCTTCTTTTTCGATTTTTTGTCCTTTTGATAGGTGAAGTAGGACTAGGAGAATGCATAGACTCTAGATTGAGGGACAAGTGGTTAGTAGAAGAGGGAGGCAGAAAGGACTCCATTTGTACAGAGTGTGTGTGTTCCTAGTGTTCTCTCAGTTTTCATCATTGAATATGCAAAGTTCATGATAACCTTGGCTAGCGGTGTAAGAATCATCATATTAACGTTATTTCTATACATGTCAACCAATGAATCATATCTCACAACAAGTCTAGAAATATCATCCGCCATAAAACTCTCATGAAAAATCATGGGAAAAGTCTGTTCAGTTGGAGGATACTGCTGAGAATTTGGGGTCTCATACTCGACATACCCAGAATCTGGCATGTAATTCCGGGTCAAGTATAGGCCATCCGTGTGGTAGACATTGGTTAGTAGATATTAGTCGTAGCCTCATATGGTTGAATCAATAGATAAGGATTTTGTAAATCGAGCTTGTGGGTCCAATACCCTGTATGTGTATGCTCTCTGAATGGGTGGCATGAAGGCTAGTTAATGTGACCTTGATTACTAAGATCAATCAAGTTTAGAAGATCATAAAGGGCAGGCCTCTCCATTCAGTTTGTTTAGTCGATCATGTTATACCTTAAGGTCAAGTTAGGATGTGGATTTGTAAATTGTTGACCAGTCCCAATGGTCATATGAAAATTTAATGTGGAATATGGGGACAGGTAACTCTGCCAATCATCTGTCTCAGTAGCAGCTTGCTCTTCAAAAGGTTCCTTGAGTCCGACAAGCGCTCGTTAATATGGTAAGTCAATGCATGACGAAAGTGGGTCTGAGGTGTGAAAATGTGGGTAGGTGTTTAAGCCAAAAAACTTGCGGTCCTATATTCCACACAAGGCAGGAACACAATCGTCGAATCGACCGCACGAAATCCAAACTTCAAACAACAATTAACCCACAACAGATGATCAAACAATGAAAAGCAAGTGTAGAGTAAAAATATTATAGCTCTACAACAAAGATGTGTATAGGTGCAAGTACGTGTACAGTGTCGAATATATGGAACAAGTAGGTAGATCAGTGCAATGAATGCTCAAAAATGAATGTGTTGTATTTGTCTTTATGTGCTCTTTTTGTGGGCTTTTAATTTTATATTTTTTTATTATTTTTATTTTTATATTTATATTAGGATTTTTAGTTTTCTAATTTTGTATTTTTTTTATATTTTATATTTTTATATTTTCTTTTTCTATTAATATATATAGAGGAGTGATCCTATGAGAGCAAAAAGTTGTGAGAGCATGAGAGGAATGATTCTGGACCACACGATTCTATTTTCTCTCTCCTGGTCTTCTCTCTCCTGGGTGAATCATGTGATCCAGAATCACCCCTCTCTTGCTCTCACAACTTTTTGCTCTCATAGGATCACTCCTCCATATATATAAACTATATAAAAGATATATTTACAAGAGAGATAAGAGAGAGATAATATATAGGAAAAAATAGTCAAAATTCAAGGAGTAAAATATTTTTGGGTTTTTTATAATTTTTATGATTTTTAGATAATTTTTCCAATTTTTTATATATTTTTAGAGTCAAAAATACCCAAAACAAGGTTTAAAATAATTAGTCAAATTTAAAATGCATAGAAAAATAGTAAATAGTTGAAAATTTTCCCTAAATTAATTTCAATATAATATAATAATATATAGAAAAATATGCAACAAAAAATATAATTTTTTGGATTTCTAAGAATTTTTTATATTTTTATAAGGGTTTTAGTGGTTTTCCAATTTTTTGAGTTTTCTTTTATATTTTTAGTGATTTTTCGTATGAAGTTGAAAAATACTTAAATAAATATAAAATATATATTTTTGGAATTTTTCATAAAGGTTTATATTTTTATGGATTTTCTATTGTAAATAGGGTAAAATGTGGTTGTTTTTTACTTTTTATAAAATAATAAAATGCTTCAAAAGGTAAAACAAAAATATGGCATAAAAGTGCAAAGTAACATGAAGCCATGTCTATTTTTTGGGATTTTTCAAGAAAAACTGATATTATAAATGAAACAAATCACATAAAAATCATGCACTAGCAGGGGTGTAACTATAATAAAGATAGAGCTCAGGGTCCCTTCATCAATTTTTCCAAAATTATATAACATTAATAAAATGTTTTAGGACCAAGATGAAATGGACAAAGCCCCAAGGTCACAACTGCAAAAATATCCCCTCACATGGGACGCCACATAAGGTGACATGGCGTGGACTGAATAGAAAATATTAAAAATACGGGGGCATGAATGCAAAAGTTCCAAAATAATTACACAGCAAAGGAAAGATTAAGTACTATATTTTAAATACAAAACTGTTGGGGTTTAAAGCATAAAATAACCCAACTAAGGGCACTGGCGGACGACTGAGATGGCTTTCCTTAAACGCGTGTCGTCTCCACATAGCGTGATACATCTTCACGGATCAACGACCAAGATAAAAATAGGGATCAAATCGCATGGTCGATGGGGGCGCAGATCCAACCGTTGACATTTAATCTGGGATGTCCTCGTGATCCAACGACACTGAGCCCTCCTAGATGAACTAACGAAGAACACCGCCTGTACGGGCTTTACCTTGCCATAACTCCTCGATCCGAAGGTATATTCAGCTTCTGATGTGGCCTCGAGGTTCCTGGAGGGACTCTCGAGCATCGAGCAACAATAAAGGTATCCGAGCTTACTTAGTGTAGCCCTGGAAGGCATAGAAGCAACAGGTCTCCTGGAGCTCTTTGCAGGCTCAGTTAATCCCCACAAGGGGTTCTTTGGCGTTCGTACCTACGGCAAAAGGATGAGGGGGGGTAGGGCAAGGCGTTTGCCCTGCTTATTGGGCGAGGTTAAGAGTGGCGAGTCGGGGTGGTGGTGAACGGAGGTCGCTGGAGCTCAAGAGCTCCGGCGAGGATTAGGATCTAATATAAGCTAAAGCATCCGATAAAACGTGAAATAAAAACTATAGAATTAAAGATAAGTCCTACAGCAAGCTAAAGAATGAAGAACATCATACCCTGATGGCCAGAAGACCAGAGGTGAAGGACCTCAACAGAGAGGTCTCGCCGGAGGTGTGGAATACGCCACTAAGTTGCTTCCTCGTCCTAGCAACGGCTAGGTGAGCCTCTTGTCACAAGAATCAAGCCTAGGGGTGTCAAAGGAGGAGAGAAAGTTGGGTATAAACGGCTCAAAAAAATCAAAGAAGTTGAAGGGGCGCTTATGTACAGCAAGGTGGAGTGGTGATGGAGCGATGTTCGAGGTCGTGTCCCGATCGAATGATGAAGATCGTGGGAGATCTATGCACTCATCGTGGATCATGGTGGTACAGAGATCAAGTTTCATGAAGAGTCCCGTCCTCCTCAAGAAACGTAACAAGCGTGAAAAAAATCGAGAAACATGTCTCCTCGTGAATTGTCAGAAAGGGTGGGAGGCAAAGTACATGCAATTGATAAGGCGGCGAGAAGATCGAGGTGTATCCAGCGCATCGATGATCCAATCCTTGATATAATGCTTGGGCGTGTATGGTGTTTGTACATAGGATAATTCTTATGAAGTGTCAAAGTCTCATCAAAAGATTTATCGAGCGCGAAAATATCGAGAAAGGAGGCAAAAACGTGATTCTGACACAGGTGCAGGGGGAGCCAGAGAGTTGACCCACGATCAACCCTCCTCGCCCCCTGGTCGGTCCACGTGGATCAACCAGGAAAACCTGTAGGAAATGATTTTAAAAATCAATAAAAAAAGAATTGATTTTACTAATTTAAGTTATAAAATAAAAATATTATTATTTTGTGAAGAATTTTATTATGATTTTTATTTATTTTTTTAAGGTGTATAATTAAAAGTTACTTTTTAGGGGTTATATATACAAGTATATTCATCTATATATATAAGTCTTTTATTTTTATTTTGTATATTAGATTTTATTAATTCAGTTTATTATTTTATAAATTTATAAATTTTTTACACTAGAGGATATTTTCATTTTATTTTTATGATATAATATATACACTTAAATAATTAGGTGTATTATTTATATAGGCATAGTTATAGGTATTTTACCTATGTATTTTCTTTAAGTATTTTATTTTAATGTTTTCTTTAATATTTTATTCATGCTTTAATATGTATGTATATTATAAATAATATTTAGAAAATTATAGACATATAAAATTATAAAAATAATGAAAAATAAATAAAATGAATATTTTAATCAATACAAGACTATAATGGGGTCCAAAACCTACCTTTCAAACCGTAACTCTAAAAAATATGAAGCCATCTTCATTAAATAGCTTATTAACATTTGTATACAATTAAATTTTGATATATTTTGAGTTTTTATTTGAGAGATATGGGTCTCGGAAGTTCAGATTTTGGAATCTTATTTAGATTGTATTTTACACACTGAATATTATTTTTGTATGAAATCAATTTTGTATTTTTTATATTAAAATATCTTCAACTTTCGTGTTCAAAGTTTCTTTATTTGAAGTATAAAAAGTGGAATAAAAAATAGGTCCTAAAAATGAATAAGAATGAATTAAATAAAAGGGTATTTCATTGGATTTTTGACCCTTATCTCCCCCTACTTTATTCCTTGTCGAACTAGTCATCGAGATGCCTAGGTCTGGGGTTTCGAGTCATAAAATACTTGCAATATTTTATACTTTTTATTCTTTTCTTTTCTTTATTCTATAATTTTGACTTTAAAAATAGTATTTTATACACTATTTATAACACAATGCATGAATGATAAAATGCATGAATTAAGGCAATTTACACGCATTTACTAGGGTTTTTAAGGCCAAAATGATAGAATAAAGATGATGAAATGAAGATTCGTCATCCCCCTATATTGCCTTTGCTAGTCCCTAGCAAACATTATGCAATAAGTGCAGAAAAAACAAACAAAAGAAAAAGAAGAAAATACATTTAATTTAATTATCAAACTTGTCTTCACAAAATCAAAGTTTGGAACTCAAGTCGGACCTTTGGAATTTTAGTGCGGGCGGAACCTTATGAGAGCCGGATTTGAAATCTAACAGATTTCGAGAATCCCAAAACTCTGTTCAAGTCCCCTCAATAGCTAGATCATAATACTTTAACCCATACACAAATCCTTACGACTGTGAATCAGACTCGTACAGTGTAAGTGAAGGTGGCTCTCCCCAACTGAAATGACAAAGCGATTGACTTCTCTAGCATGACAACCCAATGATTCCCCAATCCAATAACCCAATCCTCGAGGATCTGGGTATTCCCTTCTAAGTTCAAGTGACAACCAGCTCAAGAGGGGGGTGAAGAGAATAATGGACGATAACCAATATAGCTACCTATCCTAGGATGCAAGACCAGCGTATTCAAGTCATCCAGCTGCAGGCTCACATGATTGACTTTGAAGCTCAAGCTTGCTTATTGACTATACAAATATATACACTCCGATAGACATTTTATTTTTGTACAGGCCTGTCCATTTTTTTGACGTTTTTGATTTTTGCTTTTTTTTTGAAATACTATTCACAACAGCATTTACATAAGGAGTTTTTTCTCTTGAGCCAGTAGACTATCCATCTTTTGAAGCTTTATTGCAACCCACACTCTCCTATCTTCAAAACTCATCATCACCTAATGGGCTGGGGTACACTTCCCTCTCTAGAGGATAACAAATGTTTCCACTTATGTACATCTCATGCCGGCAAATCCAATCCCCTCACCACTCCAACTGAGTTGAGCCAAGTGAAAGGTGAAGGTGTCCAAGTTAGGTCATTATCGACAAGATTTGTGTGTGTGCTCAGAAATACTCTACTTGGGCAGTCAAGAATCCATTGAACCAAGTCTCGTGATCCTTAAAGAATTAAGACAACTAGACCTGAAGTACCTCAATTCTAGATCCTATAAGGTTCCTGTTATTATGTAGATTTTAAGGTCCAACCAAGCTCCAATTCGGATTTTACTTAGACTTGTTCAACTATTAAACACGATCCGAAAAATGCTAATGCCATGCGAATGCTGTGCAGAAAATATTTGTGTGATGCAACTTTTCAAAGATTTTGAACTTTTTATGATTTTTGAAAAGATGATGCATATGCAATTTTTATATTTTCAAAAAGATTTTTCAAATGTTTTTGATATTTTTAGTTTTGCAAATGTTTTTTGGGAATTTTTGAAAATAAAAGATTTGTCTACACACTGAGTACAAATATTTACACAAGGATGCATCTTATATTTACAAGAATTAGATATTTAAGAATTTTACGAAAGGTAAGTGGTCAATTTGATAGATAGGTATATAGACTTTAATAATAATATTTAGGGTGATGTTTATATTCCTCAAACTTTATTTAAAAAATCATTTTACAAATAGTTTTGAAAACTATATTCCAAAATAAGTTTTACAAATAAATTTTACAAACATGTACACACATTTGAAAATCTTTTTTACAAAGGTTTTCCAAATAGTATATATAGATTTTCAAATATTTTTGCAACCATTTTCAAAACCCTTTGCAAATAGTTTTTCAAACATTTTGTTTCACACAAAGAAAATAAAATTTTCAAACAAAATGTTTTTTTACAAAGGTTGAAAATATTTAACAAAACATTTTCAAAATAGTTTTCAAAAGATTTTTCAACAAGATTATCCAACAATTCTTCAAACATTTTGCAAAAAAAAACATTTTCACCTGAATAGTTAATTGGTAAATACAAAAGAATTTGATGAATAATCAACATATTTTTATTAAAGTTTTTAATGGATTTTAATAAGTATAATTAGCCATAATTATTAATAAAAATATGAAAGTACGAGTTATGGCTAAAGTATATACGGAGTATATACGAGCCCCCTATACTAAGCTTGAGTTATGTACTCGTAGATCAGAGAGAAAAGGAGAAGACATAACTTGTACTGAGTATAGAAAAGTCTAAAGAATAAACGAATAGAGAGATGAATGAACGACTAAGAAGTTGATCGTCCCCCCTATACTTAGGATCAAATAATCCTAAGTATAGCATACTGTACACAAAGCAGGGAGGGTCAAGGGAGGGAATGAACAAATCGTACTCAGACTGACTCCCCTTATACTTAGGGTAAGATATCCCTAAGTATAGAAAAGAAGAGGAGATAATGGAGAGGATCAAAGAATAAAAATAATCAGGGTGCACACCCCTCTATACTTAGGACAAAGTACGTCCTAAGTATAGAAAACTAACAAAAAGGAGCGACACAAAGAAGAAAAGAGATGAGAAGATGGAAAAAGATAGAGAAGGATGTACACATCACTCCCCTTATACTTAAGGTAAAAGAAGCCCTAAGTATAGGAAACAACATAAGTAATGAAATGGAATGACAAATGAACACTTGACTCATCCACCCGCCCTATACTTAGGACAAAGTGCATCCTAAGCAAGCCACACATGAGAATGGGGTGGATGAGCAATACAGAAGATGGATTGAGGTAAACAAAAGCGAATATACAATAGGTTGGATGTACAGAGGAACAAGAAGGTAGAAAGTGAACCTTCTTGCGAGACCACTGAGGGATAGATCTAGTATGGTGCAAGTCGACATCGAGGTCCTCAGATGACACAAACCGTTCAGGGTCAACACAGTGAAGTTCCTCAATGGTTCTAGAGTGACAAGGAATAGACAGGTGAGTGGAAGTAGTACGGCTACGTCCAACCTTGGGAATCTCGCTAGTGTCATCGTGAAAAGGGATGAACTCATCATCGGAAGAAGTGTAGTTAGTGTCATCATGTGAGGTCTCATCGAGGTCAAAAGCAAAAGGAACAATCTCATCAGTGGAAGTAGTCAAATCATGTTTGTCCTCTATAGTCTCAATCAGGACATCTTTTTCATCAAAACACCTGAATTTCTGAATAAAAGAAACCAAATCAAATTCGACCTTAGTCTCATCAATCTCTGCCCTCCTTTCAATAGTGTCAATCGTGTAAATCCCGTGGATGTCATCAACGCATCGCTAATCACAAGAAGCAGAAACTCCAAGGTCTATGCGTTCCAAGTCTTCCTCCTTGGAGGTTCTCTGGTCTCATCATCAATCATAAAGAAAGTCTCTATGATATCCGCATATAGATCATAGGCCTCAGGGTCAGCTAATAGGAGCACACTCTCATGGGATGCAGTATCTCTGATCGGTGGTTGGTGTGGTGATCAACACATCGCTCTTGACATCAGAATAGAAGCGAATCTCTCCTGATCCATAATCAATAACGGCTCTTGAAAAGGCGAGAAAGGGCCATCCCAAAATGATTGGAGGACACTCCACATGGTTAGAGGTCTCCATGGTCAAGACAACAAAGTCTGTCGCAAAGCTCATGCCCTGAATCAGAATGACGATGTTCTCAAGAATATCCTTCGGCCTCTTTATTGATCCATCAGCGAATTTTAGAGGCCCAAGATGAATAGACTGTACCAACGAGAAGGGTATTATATTGATCGATGCACCGCCATCGAGGAGAGTGTTATCACATAAATGGTCAGAGATAGTGCAAATCACAAGTGGTGTGACAGTGTTCCTTTTCCTAGAAAATGGACGATGAGCGATAGTGTGGGAAGTGGCCATGGTCAAGATATGACGCTCAGATCTACTCCTCTACTTTCTCTTCTTATGATGAGGAGCAGATAATTGGGTCATGGCCTGGAAAAGTGGGGTATCAATGATCTCATGAATAGCGACCGCCACTTTGGGTTCAGTCAACATTTTTTTGAATTTTTGGACCTCCTCCATACAAGGGAGGAAGTTGGAATCAGCATCTACATGAGAAATGCCAAGAGCAGTATGTAAAGTGGCATCCTCGGGGTCAAAGGTGGGATAGGTTGTGAGTGGGTGTGTGGTCAAATGATCTGGAAAAGGTACCCTCTCCTTACAGTCTAACTCTATCATGTGTCTCCCAAAATCTTTTTGGATTTTTAAAATTTTCTCACTTTTTGTATTTTGGGCAATTGCAAGCTCTCATGAATATCCTAAAATGAATCCATATCCTCATTAGTGGAGCTACATTCTGGTTCTTATTTAAACTAGTAAGATCATCAATCCTCGAATTCATTTGCTGCATCATATGTTTCAAGGTCTCCATCGTGGAAATCATGAAAGGTGACTCCAACAGATCAATCTCGGATGGACGTGAAAGGAAATGTGAAGATGGAGGCAGATAAAAATCTGAGGTCTGAATTTGTAGCTGTTAGACATGTGAGCCCGAGGCGAACCATTCTTACAATAAATGTTATTGTAATATTTATGTTTATCAATAAAAGTTATTGATGTTTCACTCCCTTTCTGAAATTATATGAATGAATGCACTATAAGGTCCCTCTGTACAATTAGGGTTATGTACCATGGCCATCTTGATGATCATATAGTTGTTGATTCATTAAATGAATCATAGAGGCTGGTGTTTGGATGAATATCTAAGAAGTTAGTTAGAGGACTCATCAAGCACCGTCAAATGATTATTAAGAGATGATCTCCAGCCTGAGTAGGAGATGGCAATCCTTTCTCACATAGGCTGATATCTGACCGACCTCTCGATGCAGGTCCTCTGCATGGGAATAGTGATTCGGAGGTGTAAGATTAGTTAGGTCAATGGGTTGACTTTACGAGATCGAGATAACCTAAGTCCTATGATGAATGTTGTCACAACATAGGCACACATCCTCTGACCGGAGACAGATGTATTGATATATGTCAGAGTATGTACATTTGGCAGACCGATAGGTTGATGACCTAATCAAGGTCTATACATCGGCGAGCTGGTGTGCATATAAGGGCATATGAGCAATACGATCTCTCAAAGGGATCATACAGGTTCACTTATGAATCGGAACATGAGCTCACTCATGAGGTATTGGGACCAATCGAATTCCATGCATGGCCGTCGTGCTTTCGAAGTATGACATGAATTTGAAGGTATGATATATGCTCTGGGAAAGCATATGATCGATACCAACTCCCAATGACCAAGATTGAGAAACTTAGTGATCAAACCCTGAAGAAGACAGTGTAAAATTGATCTTGATCTTCGGGTTGACCATGGGTCTTCTAGTATGCAGGATGTACAGGTATTGGGAATACCTGAGGGTGATGTGATCATAAACGATTGTATATCCATGACGCTTCCATTCCAAGGGAGTGATGAAACATGTCTGGATTTTAGTGACTCCTTCCAGTAGAGAAGCAATCTGATCTTAGTCCAAGTGTTGGACATTGATCTGAATGAGATTCAGATTCAATGAGAAGATTAGATTTGCAGTCTTTATTTAATCAAGCATCTATGGGAGGTTCGTAAGATTTGGATTTGAGATAAGATCTCAATATCCAAGTCACTATACGTGGAACAATACAATCGCCCTGTCCTTATCTCCAAGTATCTGCGGAGAAAGCACATTATTCTTGAAAGGATTCAATAATAATTCATTTGATGAAATACATATCCAAGCAAGAAGGACTTGATGATTAAATGAGATTTAATTATCAAGCATAATATGAATGGGATTCATATTGTGAGAATAAGTATCCAAGATAATTAAATAGGATTTAATTATCAAGGATTAGAGAATGTGGATAATACTATCCATGATATATGTGTATTATAAATATGATTTATAATAAATATATAAGAGAGAGAAATTTCGTAAATAACATTTGTTAATTATTAAATGTGGATTGGATTCACATTTATTAATTAATTGGAAATGCAATTTACAAATTAGTTTGGGTTGTGAATTTGATTCACATTTTTCAATGGCATGATGGAAATATTCACAAATTAATTTGGAATTAATTTGGTGGATATTATTGCAATAATAGAGATAATAAGATAAAATAAAAGGAGACAAAATAACCACCTAAATAAAAGGTGGCGTCACCTATGACTTATTCATAGGTGATGCCCCCTATAATTTAGGGTGGTTTGTTGCCTCCCTTTTTTGATATCACATTATCTCTTGATAAATTTATTTATGTTAAATTAAAATGTGTTGATAATTTTGCAACATATATTTAATTTAAATATAAATAAATGTTGTTGGTTTTAACCAACAACAATCATAGCCATTGATTATAACATAGATCAAGTATGGCCGTTGGATCTATGTGTCCCATGGATTGAGATCCATTGGATCCTAAACTAATATAAAAGGAGGGCTAGCCTATCCCTTCTAGGTACATCATCCAGAGTTGTAGAAGACTACTACTCTCTCTCTCATTATCGTCTAGCCTCTCTCCCTCTCAATCCCAAGTGATCGTCCACTTTGTGTATTGAGGAGGAGAGCATCTTGCCTTCGCCTTCGACGACTCGTGGATCTCCTTCTTCTTTGGTGTTGCTTACTATAAAGGAAGACGACAGATTTCGCTTGACAAAATCAGGGGTTCCATTTCTTGGATCTTCATCGAGGATTGCGGGAGGAACGTGACTCATCATCGTGCTCGCAAGTGCGTTCTTCGTGGATCGGACTTGAGACAGGAGGATCTCTTGTTTGGGATCTCGCGATCACAACCACACTTCAAGAGGTATTCCTTATACTCTGTGGTTTGATGAAATTATCCGAGAAGTGTTCTCGTGATAATGTGGTTTCATCTTTAGTTTTAAAAATTTTAATTTCCGCTGCATCTAGCAACTAGTGCGACTAGTTGCTCTGATTGCATACGATGCAATCAACATGCCTCTGTGATGCGCTTAAGGATTCTCAATATCCTTCAAGTGGTATCAGAGCCATAGGTCGAATAAGGTTTTGGATATGATCCATAGACCTAGGACGACTTGGGCTTGAAAGAGTCGCGAAAATTTTGTTGCATTTCAATTTTCGCACCTCTGTATAATTGATTTTTTTGGTACTGTTTAAGTTGTTTAAACACAAATTTTTCAATTGGATTTTATTCCCCATTAATTAAGGAAACCATAGGATCTGAGTTTGTGAAATTTGGACTTCATCAAGATATGGTCTTTTGAATATGCATGTATTCACTGTTGCGGGAACTACGGATCTGAACATGATTAATGAGATAATTACTGTTTTGATCTGCATCGAAATACATGAATTATTACTTGGGCTATTTAATGAATAAAATATGCAATCTTAGGAAACTGAGTTTGTATTTTTTGGATTTAAATTGATCGAGATAAGTTAATTTTAGTTATTGGGGGTCACTGCTAGAAATTGACATTTTTTTATCATGAACCTTGTGATAAGTCATTCAAATATGGTGTTAATTGTTAATTTTCTGAAATAATTAGTGATGAATATTTGTGAAATATTTAAAGAGATGATTATTTCATTGAATGGCATTTGCCTAAACCACAATGATGAGATAATTGATCTTGATCATTGGTTCATCAACAAACATTGATTTCATGAAAACCCATAGTTTATCCTACAATAGTTGTAGGACAACTTTTACATGAAAAACCCTCTTGCTTGAATAGGATTGAGGATTTATTTAGCAAATCTCCTTATAATATAATCAAAATTATTTTGATGTATATTATATGGTATAATTTCGGTTGAAAAACCGATGAGCATCTCAAAGTACATGATGATCTATCTGGTATTATCCTTTCCTGAGGTGGATATGGTGCCTAGTCGGAGAGCATTGGGGTCACAGGTTGCAACATATGTGGTCCGTCCCACTCTCGTCGGTACTGGCCATGACAGCGGGTAGGGACTGGATAATGCCGGAGAAGTCAAAGTGTATTTTTCTAATTATTAAAATTTGAATAATACAAACTTTGAGATTATACCTACTATTCAAGTAATAATCAAGTTTGTTGATTGATGATTGGACTAATGATTAATTTAATGTGATTAAATTAATTATATCCAATTAACACTCTATTATGAATAGATGTGTATTTCCCTTGGAAGAGTTAATTATGTGAATATGATTCACGATAATTAATTATTCAATTTGAATATGAGATGGAAAATCACATAAGTGACATACATGGTCTCCCGTCAAGGCAAAGGATTCCGTCGCCAGTTGTTGTGTATAGGAGACGCATGTTCGAAGTGACAGATCCTGTATGATTTAATTAGATCGGGTTCTTTGCTTCTCGAAAGAGTAAGGTCGTATACGTAGTGACCCCAATATCGGGTCCTCATATTATTGGGGCGATATTGGATTGTGTATAGCGAGTTTTAAGCCTATTGACGGTTGGTTCAATTAACAACGGGTCAACATCATCTTAGGGGTGGTGGGCCCGGGTGTTAAAGACCAAATTGGGAAATGCAAGTTGGACTTGCAAGGCGGAATGTGTTCCCGCTTCTCTTATTCGAGTCACAGGTTCTCATATTATTGGGATGTGATAGGATTAGAGAGAAGATCCCAGATCTTACTTGAGATATAACGGTAAGTGTATCTCTTGCTTTGAAAGAAAAATAAGAGAATAATCTTTCAAAGTTGACATGACAAGACAAATTTGATTTAAAATTCCTTAATCAAATATTTTAAAATGAATATATATTTATCTATATATTCTAATATAGTGCATTCTTAATTTCAGAAAATGAAGTCCATGAACCCACTTAGCAGGCTCCTGGAGGTCAACCAGTTGACCGGACCAAATTATTCGGATTGGATCCGAAATTTGGAACTTGTCCTATCTGCGGAGTGCATCTCTTATGTGATGAGCAAGGACAAGATAGCAAACCCTAAGACTGCAAAAGATAAATCATATAATGAGAAATATGATGAAGACCATAATCTGGCAAGGTGTTACATCCTTGGGTCATTGTCCAATGTGCTTCAGAAGCAACATGTAGAAATGAACCTTTGCAAAGAGATTATGTTGAATCTGAAGGAAATGTTCGGTGACATAAACCGCACAAAACGTTACAACGTGATGAAAGAGCTTATTCGTTGCAAGATGCAAGAAGGGACCTCTGTCAGAGAACACGTACTCAAAGTGTTTGGGTACCTCTCTGAATTGGAAACCCTGTGAGCCTACATGGATTCTGACATGCAGGTTGATTTTATTCTCCTGTCGCTCCCTAGTCTTTCAACAACTTTGTCGTGTCTTATCACATGAGCAAAGGTGATTTCACTAACACCGGGCTGTTAGTTGCATTGAAGTCTACAGAAGACGTCATGAAGAAGGACGACCCCTCTGCTAGTGCAATGGTTGCACAAGTGAGAGGAAAGCGCGAGCGGAAGCAAGATTCTCGGAAGGGCCCGGCCTCGAACAGAAAGAAGAAGAATCAAGGAGTTGGTTCAACTTCTAGTGCTTCCACACTAATGACATCGAAGAAGTCCGATGTCTGTCACCACTGCAAGAAGCCGGGGCACTGGCAGCGTAATTGCCCAGATTACCTGAAGTATGCTGGCAAAGGTAAAACCCCAGCAGGTATGAAATCTACTTTCATCATTGAAACTAGATTTCTCGTTGGACGAGAAGGAAGTTGGGTTGTAGATTCTGGTGCTTCTGTTCATGTATGCAATTCGTTGCATTTGTTTCAGGAAACTAGGAATCTGGAGCAAGGGGAGATAGTTATCCAGATGGGATCTGATACAAGTGTTGCAGCAGTCGCCATCGGGACGTGCGGACTATCGTTATCTAGTGGTCAAGTCCTAGTACTTAAAGAGTGTCTTTATGTACCTGAAGTCAGGAGGAATTTGATATATGTATCTAAGCTTGTTAGACATGGATACTCCTTCATGTTCTGTAATAAGTTAGTCATTAATCATTATGATAAATTTATTGTGGAAGGTGTTCTGACTTCTGATGGACTCTATGAATTGTGCATTGATGAATGTGTCATAAATGTCACTACCACTGATAATAAAAACCCTAAGAGATTCAGGGAGAATGAAAATAATTCGAATATGATTTGGCATCGAAGGATTGGTCATTTGTCTGTTGATAGGATCAATAGATTGATAAAGGATGGACCTTTACATTTTCTACAGGTTCAATCTTTACCTACCTGTGAACATTGCATTCGAGGTAAAATGACCAGGATGCCTTTCCGTAACAAGGTTACGAGATGCGAAGGTATTCTTGACCTAATACATATTTATGTATGTGGTCCCTTCAGTATCGCGATTAGAAATGGATATCGATATTATTTGACGTTTATTGATGACCATTCGCGATACGGGTTTGTCTTCCTACTACATCATAAATCTGAAACCTTTGAAAAGTTAAAGAGTTTAAGGCTTTGGTTGAGAACCAAACCGATAGGAAGATAAAACGGATTCGATCTGATCGAGGTGGTGAGTACCTCTCAGATGAATTCAAGGAATATCTTAAAGAGAATGGAATTGTCTCCAATCTCACTCTCCCTGGAACTCCCCATCTTAATGGTGTTGCAGAAAGACGCAACAGGACCATCATGGACATGGTCCGTTCAATGATGAGCAAAGCACATTTACCTCTTAGTTTCTGGGGATATGCAGTAGAGACTGCAATATATATCCTGAACAGGATTCCTTGCAAGTCTGTACCAAAGACTCCTCACGAGGTATGGTATGGAACCAAACCTAGTGTTAATCACTTAAGAGTTTGGGGATGCTTGGTCCATGCGAAGAACGTGGACGCAAGTAAGCTAGAATCTCGTACTCGTGAGTGCTACTTCATTGGGTATGTTAAAGATGGTATTGGATACCAGCTTTATGACCCTGAAACCCAAAAGGTTTTTGTCTCTAGGGATGTGAAATTTCTGGAGGATGATTTCCCTAAAGGTCAAGACAGAAATGAAGTAGAGAACTCATTGAATCCCCTAAGGATTCTGAGATTCCTAAACCAGAAACTGAAGAGATAAATGAAGATGAAACACCCATACCTCTTCGAAGGAGTTCGAGGGTGGTTGCACCACCTGAAAGGTATGGATTCCATGTGTCAGGTGAGACTGACAATGATCCTTCTTCATTTGATGAAGCACTCGCGGATCATGACATGGATAGATGGATGCTAGCAATGAAGTCAGAAATTGACTCTATGCATAAGAATGGTGTATGGACCCTAGAGGATCCACCTAAAGGGGTAAAACCCATTGGGTGTAAATGTATCTTCAAGAGAAAAAGGGGACCTGATGGGAAAGTAGAGACTTTCAAGGCACGGCTCGTAGCCAAGGGCTACACATAGAGAGAAGGCATCAACTACGATGAGACGTTCTCTCATGTGGCTATGCTTAAATCCATCAAGACACTGCTAGCTATAGCTGCATCTCTTGACTACGACATCTGGCAGATGGACGTCAAGACAGTTTTCCTCAATGGATACCTCGAGGAGGATATCTACATGTAGCAGCCCCAAGGCTTCATAGCTGAGGATGGAAAAGTATGCAAGCTGAAGAAATCCATCTATGGGCTCAAACAAGCTTCTCGTAGATGGAACATCAGATTTGACGAAACCATAAAGAGTTATGATTTTGTGCAGAATCCTTATGAACCTTGTGTGTACAAGAAGATTAGTGGGAGCGCCATTGTGTTCATCGTGCTTTACGTAGATGATATCCTTATCATTGGGAATGATACAGGAATGATGACCAGTGTGAAAATTTGGCTATCCCATACCTTCGAGATGAAAGATCTTGGAGAAGCCTCTTACATCTTAGGCCTGAAGTTGTTCAGAAACTGAGAAAAGAGAATACTGGGATTATCACAACATGGATACATCAAGAAGATTCTTGAACGATTCCGTGTGGATAGTTCAAAGAAAGGATTCCTCCCCTTAGGACATGGTATCCATCTGTCCAAAGGGATGGCTCCTCAAAGTGTTGAGGAAAGGAAGGCCATGGCTGGATGCCCTTACGCATCAGCTGTAGGAAGCTTGATGTATGCCATGATGTGTACTAGGTCAGACATCTGACATGCGGTGGGAGTGGTAAGTAGTTACCAATCCTGCTATGGAGAGAAACACTGGAATGCAGTAAAGAACATATTCAAATATCTGAGACGGACTCAAGATTACATCTTGGTCTATGGGGATGGTGATCTCCAAGTCTTGGGATATACAGATTCAGACTTCCAGTTGGATATTGATGATCGAAAGTCGATATCAGGGTTTGTATTCCTGTTGAACGGTGGTGCTGTGAGCTGGAGAAGCAAGAAGCAGGACACTACGGCGGATTCAACAACAGAAGCCGAGTACATTGCCGCATCGGATGCTGCAAAGGAAACGGTGTGGTTGCGCAAGTTCATCTTGGAGCTTGGCCTAGTTTTCTCCGATACTCCCGTCCCATTACTCTGTGATAACACCGGAGCCATTGCCCAAGCAAAGGAACCCAGGTGCCATCAAAAGAGCAAGCACGTGGAAAGGAAATACCACATCATTCGGGAGATTCAAAAGCGTGGTGATATCATCATCACCAAGGTGACCTCTGCCGCCAAAATTGCCGATCCTCTTACCAAATCTCTGACACATAAGGTTTTTGACCATCATGTAAAGAGTATGGATTTACGGATTGTACCTAAATGGTTCTGAGGGCTAGTGGGAGATTGTTAGACATGTGAGCCCTGGGCGAACCATTCTTACAATAAATGTTATTGTAATATTTATGTTTATCAATAAAAGTTATTGATGTTTCACTCCCTTTCTGAAATTATATGAATGAATGCACTATAAGGTCCCTCTGTACATAGGGTTATGTACCATGGCCATCTTGATGATCATATAGCTGTTGATTCATTAAATGAATCATAGAGGTTGGTGTTTGGATGAATATCTAAGGAGTTAGATAGAGGACTCATCAAGCACCGTAAAATGATTATTAAGAGATGATCTCCAGTCTGAGTAGGAGATGGCAATCCTTTCTCACATAGGCTGATATCTGACCGACCTCTCGATGCAGGTCCTCTGCATGGGAATAGTGATTCGGAAGTGTAATATTAGTTAGGTCAATGGGTTGACTTAACGAGATCGAGATAACCTAAGTCCTATGATGAATGCTGTCACAACATAGGCACACATCCTCTGACCGGAGACAGATGTATTGATATATGTCAGAGTATGTACATTTGGCAGACTGATAGGTTGATGACCTAACCAAGGTCTATACACCGACGAGCTGGTGTGCATATAAGGGCATATGAGCAATACGATCTCTCAAAGGGATCATACAGGTTCACTTATGAATCGGAATTTAATCAAGCATCTATGGGAGGTTCGTAAGATCTGGATTTGAGATAAGATCTCAATATCCAAGTCACTATACGTGGAACAATACAATCGCTCTGTCCTTATCTCCAAGTATCTACGGAGAAAGCACATTATTCTTGAAAGGGTTCAAGAATAATTCATTTGATGAAATACATATCCAAGCAAGAAGGACTTGATGATTAAATGAGATTTAATTATCAAGCATAATATGAATGGGATTCAGATTGTGAGAATAATTATCCAAGATAATTAAATAGGATTTAATTATCAAGGATAAGAGAATGTGGATAATACTATCCATGATATATGTGTATTATAAATATGATTTATAATATATATAAGAGAGAGAAATTTCGTAAATAATATTTGTTAATTATTAAATGTGGATTGGATTTACATTTATTAATTAATTGGAAAAGTAATTTACAAATTAGTTTGGGTTGTGAATTTGATTCACATTTTCGATGGCATGATGGAAATATTCACAAATTAATTAGGAATTAATTTGGTGGATATTATTGCAATAATAGAGATAATAAGATAAAATAAAAGGAGACAAAATAACCACCTAAATAAAAGGTGCTGTCACCTATGACTTATTCATAGGAGACGCCCCCTATAATTTAGGGTGGTTTGTTGCCTCCTTTTTTGATATCACATTATCTCTTGATAAATTTATTTATGTTAAATTAAAATGTGTTGATAATGTTGCAACATATATTTAATTTAAATATAAATAAATGTTGTTGGTTTTAACCAACAACAATCATAGCCATTGATTATAACATGGACCAAGCATGGGTGTTGGATCTATGTGTCCAATGGATTGAGATCCATTGAATCCTAAACTAATATAAAAGGAGGGCTAGCCTAGCCCTTTTAGGTACATCATCAAGAGTTGTAGAAGACTACTACTCTCTCTCTCTCATTCTCGTCTTGCCTCTCTCCCTCTCAATCCCAAGTGGATGTCCACTTTGTGTATTGAGGAGGAGAGCATCTTGCCTTCGCCTTCGACGACTCGTGGATCTCCTTCTTCTTTGGATTTGCTTACTATAAAGGAAGACGACGGATTTCGCTTGACGAAATCAGGGGTTCCATTTCTTGGATCTTCATCGAGGATTGCGGGAGGAACGCGACTTATCATCGTGCCCGCAAGTGCGTTCTTCGTGGATCGGACTTGAGAGAGGAGGATCTCTTGTTTGGGATATCGCGATCACATCCACGCTTCAAGAGATATTCCTTATACTCTGTGGTTTGATGAAACGATCCGAGAAGTGTTCTCGTGATCATGTGGATTCATCTTTAGTTTTAAAAATTTTAATTTCCGCCGCATCTAGCAACTAGTGCGACTAATTGCTCCGATTGCATACGATGCAATCAACACGCTTTCGTGATGCGCTTAAGGATTCTCAATATCCTTCAGTAGCTGAGGTGGATATATACAAAATTCAGGAGCAAAGTCCTCCTGGAAAACAAGAGGTCGACCGGCTAGAATAAACGAGGGATACACAAAGTTCAGATAAAATACGCTCCAATCGACCATCTTGAAATAAAAGGAAAATGATCGGGAGAACATGACGGTCAAATCAAGAGAAGTGAGAAACGGACGCATGTGCGCAGAGACGATCTAGAATGCACATAAACAATCATAAACAAACTCACGTAAAACAAACCCTTAATTCACCTACTCAACTTTGTAGAGATCGAAAAAGTTAGTCTTTTTATGTTGTCTGTTTTAGAGTTAGGTAAGAAGTCCAAAAAGTTGTACAAACACTTAGGTTGGCTTAGATGGGATTTGGGAACTAACCTTAGTGTGTGCGTGAGCAAGTAAAAGCGAAGACAATGAGAGTATTACTCGCCCCAAGACAAATATTTCTTTTTTTGGTCGATTTTAGGGTTGAGTAATATGAGCAGTCCCAATTTTATTTATTATACTTTTTTGGATTTTTAGTGAGAAATGCACGAGCCTATCGAGGATTCAATTCCTTTAAGAACCTAAGTTGGAAAAATCAGAGGTAGAAAGGCAGAAAAGCAATGCAAATGACAAAAACAATGATGTATGCTAAAGCGTAAATGGTCACATTGCCTCTAGCTCTCTACATGCAAAGATGCTCAACAGAATTGAAACCTATACTATATGCAAATGCAAGCCGATGAAATCGCCCTAAGTTCAGAAATTGCAATTAACGTGAAGAACCAATGCTAATGACTTAGAATGGAACCTAAGAATCCAGTCTTGGAGTCTCCTCGATGCCCACAACAATGGGTCCTGCAAGCACTGTATGGATAACTCTCGTGATACGGGGTTCCGAGACAAAGTGAGAAGAAACTCAAAATTTGACTAAGTCCAAACATCACTATAGGCACAAGCAAATATAATTAGGTGTTTAGCCTTAGTTTATCGTAAGCAATCTTAAAGCTAAGGGCTCAATCACACAAAGTAAGGAAAACAAAATCAAGAAACAAAATAAAAAAGGTGATGAAAATTGCAAAAAAATCGACGAGGCCCATGAGGGAACAATCCCTCGGGAACTAGACCTCGTGAGGTGTGGTAGAGTCCTAAGAGTGTCCTGAATTGTTACAAGTTCTAGTAGTCTATCATTTAAAATTACACAATAAATGCAATAAATAAATACAAAAAAATATCTTCAAAATGCTCCCCAATCTACCTTAGTGCAAGGTCCAGTCGCCTCACGTGGGTGCGCAGACACTCCTAACAGAGAGCACCTCCCTAGATATGCGTTCCTCGTAAAAAGTCAAACAAGAGAGGGGGATAAGACAATCCACAATAAATATCAAATAAATGAGGCAAAAATATAGACAAGTAATCGCAATCAATCAAAAAGCCGACATATGATGTTGCTCCCGACCACGGTGCCATTTGTTTAAACCAAAAATTTAGCAATCTTATGTTACACACAAGGCGGGAACACAGTCGTTGAATCAACCGCACGAAATCCGAACTTCAAACAACAATTAACCCACAACAGATGATGAAACAATGAAAAGCAAGTACGGAGTTAAAATTTATTACAACTCTACAACAAAGATGTGTATAGGTGAAGTACGTGTAGAGTGTCGAACACAAGGAACAAGCAGGTAGATCGGGACAATGAATGCTAAAAAATGAACGTGATGTATTTGTCTTCATGTGCGATTTTTTATGGGTTTTTAATTTTTTTATTTTTATTTGATTTTTTATTTTTTATATGTTTATATTTTGATTTTAAATTTTCTAAAATTGTACTTTCTTTTTATATCATATATTTTATATTTTCTTTTTCTTTCATTATATACAAAACTAAATAAAGCATATATTTACAAGAGAGGTAAGAGAGAGATAATATATATAGGCAAAAATAGTCAAAATTCAGAGAATAAAATATTTTTTGGCTTTTTGATAATTGTTTTACTGTTTCTGTGATTTTTTAGATAATTTTGCTAATTTTTATAGAATTTTAGAGTCAAAAATACCCAAAACAAGGTTTAAAATAAATAGCCGAATTTAAAATTGAGAGTGAAAATAGTAAACGGTGGCAAAATTTCTCTAAATTAATTTTAATGTAAAGATAATAATATTACAGAAAAATATGCAATAGAAAATACATTTTTTGGATTTTCTAAGAATTTTTTATATTTTTATAAGGTTTTAGGTGTTTTTCAATTTCTTTGAGTTTTCTTTTATATTTTTTAGTGATTTTTTATCCGAAGTTGTGAAATACTTACAAAAATAAAAACTATTTTTTCTGGAATTTTTCAAAAAGATTTTATATTTTTCGTGGATTTGCTACTGTAAACTGGGTAAAAAGTGGTTTTTTATTTTATAAATAATAAAATAATTCAAAAATGTAAAACAAAAATATGGCGTGAAAGTGCAAAGAAATAGGAAGATATGTCTATTTTTTGGTATTTTTAAAGCAAATTTGATATTAAACAAATCACACAAAAATCATGCACTAGTAGGGGTATAACTGTAATAAAGATAGAGCTCAAGGTCCCCTCGATAATTTTTCCGAAATTATATAATGTTAATAAAATGTTTTAGGACCAATATGAAATAAACAAAGCCCCGAGGTAATGACTACAAAATGTCCCCTCACGTGGGATGCCACGTGAGGTAAAGTGGCGTGGACTGAATAAAAAATATTGAAAATACGGGGGCCTGAATGCAGAAGATCCAAAATAATTACACAATAGAGGAAAGATTAAGTACTATATTTTTTATACAAAACTATTGGGGTTAAAAGCACAAAATACCCCAACTAAGGGCGTTGGAGGACGGCTGAGGTGACTTCACTTAAACACATGTCGTCTAGCGCTATACCTCTTCGCGGATCAACGAACAAGATCAGAACGGGGATCAAATCGTATGGTTGATGGCAAGCAGATCCAACCGTTGACGTTTAATCTAGGATGTGCTCGTGATCCAACGACAAGGAGCCCTCCTGGATGAACTAACAAAGAACACCGCCTGTACATGCTTCAACTTGCCATAACTCCTCGAAACAAAGGTATCTTCAGCTTCCAACGGGGCCACGTGGTTCCTGGGGGGACTCCCGAGCTTCAAGCGACAACAAGGGGATATGGGCTTACTTGGTGTAGCCCTGGAAGGTGGAGAAGCAACAGGCTGCTTGGAGTTCTTTGCAGGCTCAGTTAATTCCCACAAGGTGTTCTTTGGCGTTCATACCTGCAACAAAATAACAGGGGGGTGGCAAGGCAAGGTATTTGCCCATGCTTATTGGACGAAGTTGACAGTGGCGAGTCGGGGTGGTGGTGAACAGAGGTCGCCAGAGCTCAAGATCTCCAACCATGATTAGGATCTAAGCTAAAGCATCCGATAAAACACGCAATAAAAACTATAGAATTAAAGCTAAGCCCTACAGCAAGCTAAAGAATGAAGAACATCATACCTCGATGGCCGAAAGACCAGAGGTGAAGGACCTCGATGGCGAGGTCTGGACGGAGGTGTGGAACACGCTACTACGTCGCTTACTCGTCCTAGCAACGGCTAGGCGAATCTCCTGTCACAAGACTCGAGCCTAGGGGTGTCAAAGGAGGAGAGAACGTTGGGTAGAAATGGCTTAAATAATCAAAGAAGTTGAAGGGGCGCTTATGTACAGCAAGGTGGAGTGGTGATGGAGCGATGTTAGAGGTCGTGTATCAATCGAACGATGAAGATCTTGGGAGATCTATGCACCTGACGTGGATCATGGTGGTACAGAGAGCAAGTTTCATGAAGAGTCCCGCCCTCCTCAAGCAACGCAACAAGCACAAAAAAATCGAGAAACATGGCTCCTCGTGATCTGTCAGTGTGGGTAGGAGGCAAAGTACAGGTAGTTGACTAGGTGGCGAGAAGATCAAGGTGTATCCAGCGCATCGATGATCCAATCCTTGATATAATGCTTGGGCGTATATGATGTTTGTACAGAGGATAATTCTTATGAAGGTTCAAAGTCTCATCGAACGATGTATCGAGCATGAAATTATCGATAAAGGAGGTAAAAATGTGATTCTGATACAGGTGCAGGGCGAGTCAGAGGGTTGACCCTCCTCGCCCCCTGGTTGGTCAACGAGGACCAACCAGGAAAAACCTACAGGAAATGATTTAAAAAATCAATAAAATATAAGAATTGATTTTATTAATTTTAGGTTATAAAATAAAAAAATACTATTTTATGAGTAATTTTATTATGATTTTTATTTATTTTTTCGAGGTATATAGTTACAAGTTACTTTTTTGGGGTTATATATATAGGTATATTCATCTATATATTTAAGTCTTTTATTTTTATTTTATTTTTTTATTTTATTAATTTAGTTTATTATTTTATAAATTTATAACTTATTTCTATACACTTAAGGATATTTTTATTTTTTTATGATATAATATATACACTTAAATAATTAGGTGTATTATTTATATAGGCATAGTTATAAATATCTTAACTATGTATTTTCTTTAAGCATTTTATTTTAATGTTTTCTTTAATATTTTATTCATGTTTTAATATGTACATATATTATAAAAAATATTTACAAAATCAAAAAATATATAATTCTAAAATAATGAATAATAAATAAAATAAATATTTTAATCGATATAAGTATACACTAGGGGTCCAAAATGTAACTCTCAAACCATAACTTTAAAAAATATGAAACCACCTTCATTAAATAGATTATTAAAAGTTATAACAATTAAAGGTGATTTTGATATATTTTGAGTTTTTATTTGAGAGATATGGGTCTGGGAAGTTGGGATTTTGGAATCCTATTTAGACTGTATTTTGTACAATGTATATTATTTTTGTATGAAATCAATTTTGTATTTTTTTCTATATTTAATTATCTACAACATTCATGTTCAAAGTTTCTTTATTTGAAGTATAAAAAATGGAACCAAAAATAGGTCCCAAAATGAATGAGAATGAATTAAAAAAGGGTATTTTATTGGATTTTTGACCCCTATATCCCCCTACTTTATTCCTTGTCGATCTAGACATCGAGATGCCTAGGTCTGGGGGTTTCAGGTCATAAAATATTTGCAATATTTTATTCTTTTTTTCTTTTCTTTTCTTTATTCTATAAATTTGGCTTTAAAACTGTATTTTATAACTATTTACACCACAATGCATGAATGATAAAATGCATGAATTAAGGCTATTTACACGCATTGACTAGGGTTTTTAAGGCCAAAATGATAGAATAAAGATGATGAAATGGAGATTCATCGGTAGCTAAGAAGTGTGAAGAAGTGGAGAAGTCAGTTGAAGGTCTGACTTCATACTCGAGGTGGGGTGAGGAGAAGGAAGATAGTTGGGGAGGAACCGTCTCAAAGAGCGGATTATGTTGGGATGAATGAGAAGAGGGGGCTATAAAGTCGGTTGAAGGTCTGACTTCATAGATAGAATGGGGTGGAGGGTACATGAAAGAGTGAAATGGTGAAGATGATCGATAATCAATAGCGGAGAAATGACATGCAGAGTTCTAGTATGGATACCGATAAGTTGACATATGAAAGGAATGAAAGCGGATCAAGGAAAAAAGGCACAAGTGCACAGAATAACACACAAACACACAAATATAAGAGCAAACCCTGATTTCACCTACTCAACACAATGATGGTTGCAAAAGTCCAACCGTCATCTTTTCAATTTTATTTAGGTGATCAATCAAAATGTGAATCCACTTATGCAAAGTTCAGATGTGGGTTTTGGGCACTATCCTAGTGATGCGTCCTCATCTCCCAACAAGCAAAATATATAATACATACAATGTAGGGTTTGCTCTCCTAAAAATAATTGATAATTTTAATCATTTTTTAGTCAAATATATATTAACATTCCCAATTTTAAGTTAGATTATCACTTGAATAAGTCCACCCAAACGGCATGCCTAATGATCAATCTCGATTTCTGTTTATCCTAAGTTATAAAACCAAGGGGAAGGGAGTTGAGAAATCCGATGCAATCAATAAAATCAGCGATGCATGCTCAGTTTAGAAGATTTAAGTGATCCTCGCGCTATGTAGCATGCAATATAGAATAGAAATTTTATACTAAATGGAATGCAAGCCAGAGAAAATCACACCTAGTAAAAAATTCTACTTAGCGGGAAGAATTAGTTTGAATTTGACTAAGAACAATATAAGGTGCATATTTTTAAAGTGATGTGTGGTCTTACGAGTTACGAGCACAAGCAGAAAAAAATATGTAAGCTATATGCGTCGCGATTGCAGGTCTATCCCACGACAAGCAAACCACACAACCATAAGGGTCCAATGTCCAGTCCTGATACACACATGAAATTCCAAACGGAATTCGCAAGAAATCAAGAAATTGCCTAAATTACTACAAATTGATAATTACAAAAATTAATGATAAATAAAAACTCTCTCTCTCTCTCAAAGAAAATGTCTTCGATGCACCTCAACAGTAGGCTTCAAGAAGAGCTGCCTCCAAGTCTAGCAAATCCCTCGCACAGAAACAAAGATTTATATTAGAGAGATAGAATATATTTATACGAAGAAAATAAATGCTGAAAAAAATGAAGGAAATATACACAAAAAATGCTCAAGAGTTAGACTACCTAAGTGAATGGGAAACCTAACTCTAGATGTTTTAAAATGAACCTAAGTCGTTAGCCTTCCCGGCAATGATGCCATTTCACGATTGTGAAGATGCCCTATTTAATTTATCGATTTTATGTTGTAGTCGAACACTTAGAAATTAATCAAAAATTAACTGCACGAATAATTAAGTTGATCAATTTAAACAATGAGCAGCTATGTTTTTATTTAACATGGATAAACCCTAGGGTCGACTCAAGGAGGCAAAGGAATGATTTTTAAATCTCAAATTATTAAACGTATGGTGTGGTTTATGAAGCGAATTTATCAATATTTTTATGCAGTTATTGATGAAAATGCAATTTTAGCAAAGTTTGAGGATTAAAATGCGAAGTTTTCTCAAATGAGATCCAATCCTACAACTCGATCAGAATATAAAAATATGCAAAATTAGGTTCTATAATTTTTTTAGATTTTTCGAATGCAAAATAAATTTATTATGAATTAAAAATGCAGACTATGTGATTTTTGAGTAATTTAATTTTAATAAATAGCAAAACTAATTATTTCTTAAAAAGTAAATTATCATAGATAGGTCTACGTGAGAGGTATCTATAATGACTTTGATTTTCTTAAATATTGAGTATACAATTAATTAAAAATCAATTGCTTGAATCATAAAATAATTCATTTTGGCCTAGATAAGCATGCAAATGTAATGATTTTTGGGCATGTGATAGAGAGAAATTAAATATACCCAATGTGAGTTTTTAGCAAGTATTGGAGCACATAATAATTTCATACAAATTAAAGAGCACGTAGTGGGTAAAATTTGATAATTTCCACCACTTTACTTTATATAAATCAAGCATAGTTCATAAAAAATACCATTGTATAACCACAAGGTAGAGAATAACTTGTTCTACAACATGTTATTTTTAGAATTCAAATATGACACAGAATGATTGTTCAAATAAACGTGTGAATGCAGGGGTATGAGTGCCATACAAATAATAATAAAAGAGGATAAAAAAACCTAAGATGAAATTGCCATGACTTGTAGGGGGCGGATTGCAAATTTCATGTGCATCATGTGCCTTACAAGTGATGTTGACATCAGCGAGAACGGGATGCTTTGTGATTTCTAGAACCAGCGAGGGGTTTCTACAATTTCCCCTACCCCACATTCTTCTCACATGAGGGGGGCTCTGGGTGGCGAGAGCTATTGTGGATACAACTCCCAAGGTAAGCGGAGCGGCTACACACGATAACTAAGGTGTCAAGCAGAGAAACGTGGGGTTGCTGGTGCGGTGTAAGGAGGTCGCGTGATCAGGTGGACGGTGCTGGCGAGCGGGGGTGCAGCGCAAGCCCCGAGGGCATATGGAGCTTACGAGGGGGCTCGCATTCGCACATCACATACGTGATGGCTGGAGGCGGTGCGCGAGGTAAGGATGTAAGGTGAGCTGTGGGCTGGAACGTTATGGGGTGCTGCAGTCGATATGTGAAGTAAAAGGTGTTGATGTGCAGGAGGAGATCCTTAGACGAAGGAGAAGAGAATCTTGAGGCTTTAGCCTATGCAAGGTCGAAGATAGATAGGGTGAGATGGATCTCCCACTACGGTTGTGGTAGACGAGAGAAGCGAGTCTCCGATTGCGGACTCGACCGGAGATGGAAGATCGCGCTAGGTAGAGGGAGAATGCGAAGGGGTTAAACGATGAGGTGGTTGTCAGTCGAAGATCAAGGAGAGAACGAATTGATTGGGAAGGTGTAGTAGAGGAAATGGAAAACATGAAAAGGATAAGAAAGAGGAAGATAGAAGGATAAGGGACTAGAGGTCGGTGGAGGATATCGCTTGAAATGGAGGTGTAGCGCCTCCGATTATTTCATCGGCTCGAGTCGATGAGAACTTGAAAAGCTTGAGCTGCAGGGGAACCAGCGGCTACTAGGCCCTAAAAGGTACCTAGATCTCGCCAGAGCCGATGGAGGCACCGTCGTCGCTCTCTCAAGGGCTCTTGTGTCTGTCACAAGCAGGAGAATCGAGGTTGGTGGCGCTCGCTCACACACATCGTATGAAGAAGAGAAGAGGAGGGTTGGCACATAAGAGGGTCTAGTGAAGTCGAAGTTTTATAACAACCTGTCAAGGTGGATGGTTGGGTGTCACCAGAGGTAGAGGTGGAGGGTCGTTGCAACGAAGGGAGAAAGGGGGGAAGGTGGGTCATGTGCTGGGCACGACCTGGTGATAGAGGAGAGAGGAGAGGAAAGGAAGGAGAGAGAAAAGAAAAGAAGAGAAAGAGGTAAAATGAAAGTAAAATAAATAAAAAATAAAAAATAAAATAAGAAGAAAAATAATATTAAATAAAGATAAAAAATAAAATTACTAAAATTAAAAGAAAAATAAAAAGAAATAGTAATTAAGTCAAATAAAAAAGTGGTCAACATAAAAGTTGTTCGTCTCGTTGAGATCTACAATTTTTTGGAAGGATCAAAAATCAAAAGAGATCATCTATAAAAAAAAGTATTTTTGGAGATACTCTACAGATAAAAAATACTGTATGTTTGTATTTTGCTATTTTGTAATTTTTAAAAAAGATAAAATCATGATAAAATATAAATTAAATAAATACACATTATTTTTTGGGATTTTAATAATTAAGAAAAAGGTGAAATAAAATCAACAAAATAAATTATGTACAAAATATAACATATACAATTGGGCCCCAAAATCGAAATTTTGCAAATGAGCTCTGATTTCATTGAAATTCACTTTGATTGAATTGATAAATTTATAATTTGAACTTTAAAAGTGAGTTTGGTGGATTTTGAATTCATATGGAGCAAGAATTTGGCCGAGAAGTTGGACTTTACAGCTTCTTCAAGTCAAGATATAAGAGTACTTATTCATGGTAGAAACTAGTTTATATTTATATAAACACTTTTATGTACAAGTTAGAAAAATAATTAAGTCAAAAGTAGTTAGTATGAATTTATTAAAAATCAGGGAAATTTAGGTATTTCTAGAGGATTATGTACAAACATTTTCAACACTTTATTATATATTTTTAAATTTTTATTTTGAATTATTTTATTAAATTATTTAAAGATAATTAATCTATTTTATTAAGATTTATATTTTGTTAATTTATTTAATTTAGGGGCTTTTATTTGGTAATTTGTTCAAAGAATTAAGATAAGATAAATGTATTAAGATGATGAATCGCATATTCATCAATATATATCTAGTCATGATCAGTAGCAGACTGACCCATATCAAGAATCTTGCTTGCTCGAGGTTCTAGAGAAAAAGCCTCAAGTCTCTTGGTTGGAAAGTTTCGGATCTTCGAGGGATAAATCCTGCTTTGAATCCATACATATCTATTAGAAGATGATTGCAGATCGTCCTCTGAATTTTAGCGAAGGTTGAACCCTAATCTTCGAGATGTTGTCATGAAATAGATCACAAAGTGGTGTGAAGATGGCTTCATTTACCCCATCTCCAACTTGAAATGGTTGAACCCATTGCACATAGTTCTGAAGAAATCCAGGATTATCATGGTTATAAATGACCAAGGAGAGGAGATTTCTACTCGAGTATCAACATCATGACACGTCTGTGTTGATTATCGATGCCTAAATTCAGTAACCAAGAAGGATCACTTTCTTCTATCATTTATTGATGAAGTGCTTGAAAGGTTGGTAGAGAAAGAGTTTTTTGCTTTTTAGATGGGTACTATGGGTACAAGTGGGTGATCACTCCTAAAGATCAAGAGAAGACTGCAGTCACTTGTCTGTTCGGAACCTATGCTTCAAAAAATTGCCTTTTGGATTGTGCAATGCATGTGCTACATTCCAAAGGTGTATCCAGTCCTTTTGTTGATATAGTCTGTAGCTTTCTTGAGGTATTCATGGATAATTTCTTAGTCCACGGTGATATTTTTGATGCATGTCTTGAGCATCTAGACCGAGCTATTCAGAAATGTTGTGAAGTCAATCTTGTGTTATCATATGAAACGAGTTACTTCATGGTCACTGAAGGAATTGTGATGGGCCATGTCATTTCCAAGAATGGCATGGACGTCTATCCAACGAAGATGGATTTTATTGCCAAACTTGAGCCACCTCAAATGGTAAAGAACGTGAGGTCATTCCTTCAGCATGTTGGTTTCTGTGGAAGATTCATCAAGGACTTCAGCAAGATTGTCCAACCTCGTATAGAATTGTTATGCAAGGAGACTGATTTATATATCGATTAGAAGGATCTCCAATCATTTTATCAGTTGAAAGAACTTGTCATTGAAGCTCCTTTCCTAAAGCCATCTGATTAGTCTCTCTCATTCTAGATCATGACGGATGCATCAGATTTTGCAGTTGGGGATGCATTAGGACAAAAAAGAGATAAATTACTCTATGCCATTCACTATGTCAACAAAACACTAGATGATGCACAAGAGATTTATACGGTCGCGGAGAAAAAGATGATGGTAATACTTTTTTCTGTGGATAAGTTCAGATCCTATTTGCTTCGACAACTCTGCTATGTGGTACTTACAGCAAAAGAAGGATGACAAATCACGCTTACTCAGATGGAACCTTCTTCCTCGGATTTTTATTTGAAAATTAGAGACAAGCTTGGAATTCAGAATGTGGTTGCAAATCATTTATCTAGAATAGAATGTACAAATACTCAATTGAGCATTTCATTGAATATAGGCCTTTCCAGATGATGCAATATTCAGCGTTGCATCTCTCCGTGGGTATGCCGATATTGTGAACTTCCTTATATCTAAGGTGATCCCACAAGATTGGACGAGAGTCAAGAAGGATAAATTCTTGTCTGATATTCATTTTTGCCGGTGGGAAGATCCATACCTTTTCATGGAAGGAGCAGATTGCATATGGCATCGGTGTATTCCTCAGGAGGAGTACACTAGTGTCCTCAAGCACTGTCATAAGCTCAATTCTGGAGGACAACATTCTAGAAATATAACGACAATAAAAGTACCATAGTGTGGCCTCTGGTGGCCCACACTATTCCAGAATGTCATGCATATGTCAAAGGCTGCATAGATTGTCAGAAAATAGGAAGAACCCTCCGTTTAAAACACTCCATGCCACTCAAATTATTCAAATTTCTTATGTTTTCGATGCTTGGGGCATTGATTTTATGGGATCATTTCTTAATAGTCAAGGATATGAGTACATCCTTCTTGTTATTGATTATGTGAGTTACTCGATAGAAACTATCTACTGATAGCTAAACAGCCTGTCAATTTCTAAAGGACAACATCGTTGCACTGTTTGGGATTCCAAAGATCCTCATATCATACGAGAGTAACCATTTCATCAATAAAGAAGTGAAGAAATTAGTGAATGAGTATGACATTGATCATCGGGTGCATCTCCTTATAATACTTAGCCTAATAGCTTGACCAAGTTATTTAACAAAGAGATCAAGATGATTATGTAGAAACTTGTTCGGTTGGATATGAAGAACTAGTCAAAAAAATTTAATTCAGTTCTATGGGGTTATCACACAAGTCTCCATGATAAATCTATGATTTATCATCATATTATTTATTTACTATCTCTATAACTTAAACTTTCAATAAAATCTCATCCTAAGTAACATTAATTAACAAACTAATCCTTGTTCATAACAAACCCTAAATATTGCATATAATTAATGTTATTTTATTTTCTTTATTTCTTTTATTTTTCTTATTATTAAAATCCCTTAAAATTTAGTTTAATATTGTATATATTTGTTTTGATATTATTTAAAAACTAAAAATACAAAAAAAAACAAAAGAAATTAAAAGAATTTTTTAATTCATTAAAATACTTACAAATTTATAAGGATGTATATATGACCTAGTTTGACTTTTTGTTCAACATGAAACTTGTAGATCTCATCAAGATCTACAACTTTCATGTATTCTGATTTGAAGCTTCTATTTATTTTTCTTTGTTTTTTCTTTATTTTTTAATTTCTATTTTTTTCATTGGGCCATGTGGCGATCCTTGAGCACCTCACGTAGTTCGGTCCTCTGTCCACTTTCACACTCCACAAGAGTCATCTAATCGCTTTAATCAGACACTCCTTAATCATACATGACCACATCCTTCCACGATTGCTTGATCTGATCTCCTGATCAGATTAGTTTGCTCGTGTTCCCCCTCTCCTCAACCCTTGGATGTGCCTCATCCAATAGGTGAGATACTTTTGTCTACCTTCAATAACCATCCCTTGCCCGCATCGCACCTCATCAACAATTGTTCTTCCCCCATTTTCTCCAAGCACCTCCCATGTTCTTCTCCCTCGTTGACCACTCCCATGTGTATTCCTAGCATCCTCCTTTCACGCAAAATCCTAAATGCTTTACATCCCATCCTCCAGAGTCAACGCTCGACGGTTACAAACCCATAATCCATAGAATGTAACTTTTTAGGATATGGTTAGATTCTCAAGCGCATCACGGAAGAGTGAGCATCATATCGAATACGACGAAGAACGACTAGTCACACTAGTTTTCAATCCCACGGAAATTAAAATTTTTTTATGTGACGAAACCACATGATCCAAAAACACTTTTCGGATCGTTTCGTCTAAACCACAAACAAGTAATAGTATTACCTCTTGAATCATGGTTGCGATCGAGTCTCTAAACGAAGAGACCTCCTGTCTCAAGTCCGATCCGACGAAGAAGACGCTTGTGAGCGCGGGGATGAATCACGTGCTTCTCGCAATCCATGTTGATGATCCAAGCGGCAGATCTCCTGATCTCGACACATGAGATCCGACGTATTCTTCACGAGCGAGGTGCACCAAAGGAGACGAAGATCCACGAGAAAACGATCGGGCAGCATAACGACGATGATGCGGCAATGGAGAACCTCTCTAGGGCATCCATGGTGGACGGCCACATGAGAGGGAGAGAGAGAGTAGACGTGTAGATAGAAAGAGAGAGAGAGAGAGAAAGAGAGAGAGAGAGAGATAGAGTTGTTGTCTCACTTGTTGTGTAAAGAAGAGTAAAGGGGTGCCTCTCCTTTTATAACATTTTGGGATCCATGGATCTCAATCCATGGGACAACACAAATCCAATAGCTCTCATCGATTGTGTTTCTTTTAGTGGATAAGATTTATATTGGTAAAAACCAACAACAATTAATTTAAAAAATCAAATATATATTGAATATGATTTGATTTATATCAAATCAATCTCTATTAGAGAAATAGGAAAGGAGGCAAGCCTCCTTCCATAAGGAGGGTGGACCGCCACCACATTCCTTATGGGAATTGTGGCCGTCCACTCTTCCTATATGGAAGGTGGATGCCTCTCTCCTATTATGTGAGATTGCATTATCTAATGATTCTCTCTAATATTTGCAACAACTTTTGTTGCATATTATTTCACAAAAATAAATCCAATCTATTTTGTGAACATTGCAACCTTGCCATTAGAAATTTGTGAATCACATTCACAACCCAAAATAAAATGTAAATTACATTTTCAATTTAATATCCAATGTGAATCCAATTCACATCAATATTTAATTGACAGATGTAAATTAGAAATAGCTCTCTCTTATATATTATAAATCACATTTATAATATATATGACTAATATAGATATTGCTATCCACATAATTCATATCCATGATAATTAAATCGTATTTAATCATCTTGGATCTCTATTCTCTTGTTCTCAAATAATATGAGTCACATTCATATTATTTCCATCTTTGATAATCAAATCACATTTAATTATCTAAGACAACTCTCTTTATAATATGAATCGAATTCATATTAATCATGATAATTAAATCACATTTAATTATCCATTTTCTCAATGCTCGGATATATATATATATCAACAATAGAATTATCCATGAACTCCTTCAAGGATAATGTGCTTTCTCCACGAATACTTGGAGATAAGGACAGGGCGATTGTATTGTTCCACGTATAGTGACTTGGATATTGAGATCATATTTCAAATCCAGATCACGGGCCTCCCATAGATGCTTGATTAAATCAAGACCGCAAATCTAATCTTCTCATTGCATCTGAATCACATTCAGATCAATGTCCAACATTTGGACTAAGATCAAATTACTTCTCTACCGAGAGGAGTGATGAAACTCGATTTCATCATCTTTATTTTCTATTATTAACCCACTTGCTTAAATATATGTCAATAAAACCCAGTTAATGTCATGTAATTATCAGAGTCTCAAATAAATTAAAAACCACAAAAAATGGCAAAATGATAATTCGTGGTATTTTTAGTCTTAAAAAATACCCTCAAAATTATTTTGGGTCTTTATTTGATTTCATCTCCAGTTTTAGTCAACATGAAACTTGTAGATCTCATCAAGATCTACAACTTTCATGTTTTGAGTTTTCTCAAATTCGGCCAAATGAACCTCCAAAAAGCAAAAATACCATCGGAATAATCTGATTGGGCCACGTGGCCCATTCTGGGTATGCCACGTGGCCCCGCCATCCTTGTCTTATCCGCCCGCATCCGCAGCCATTGGATCCTCCTCTGATCCAATGGCTCAGATCTCTCCATACCCGCTCTTATTCCTAGCCATCAGATCTTCCCCGCCCTTAATCTCCGCCGCTCGTTGCCGCCTCTCTTCCCTAGCGCCACGTGTCGACTGCGGAGCCTTTCGATCGTGCATTCATCTTGCCATCTCCGCCGTTTCTTCCTATCGCGAGTGTAGGCCGTATGATCAAAGTCTGGAGAGCATCTACATCGTCCTTAAGCGTTGTTCCCCTAGCACGACACGTGGCTGCTCTGCAGCCCTTCATTTGCATCGGCCAGATTCCATCCTCGCCTCTCGTTCGCGCCCAGCTGTCAGCTGTTGGATCTCCAGATCCAACGGCGGAGCGTCATCGTCAACCTCTCGAAGACCCTTTCTCCCCACGATCTCTAGCTCGCGCACACCTCTCCCCATTCCCATTATCGTCAACTCCTCCGACCACCTCTTCCTTTGCTAACCACCGCACGACCTTCCCCCATCATCCTTCTCCTCCGCGCATCACTCCACGATTCACGATACCTCTCCAGTCCTCCCATTTATCCATCCAAACCCACGTCTCCATCATCGGAACCGCCAGACTACCTCTTCAAATACTCCGCCCCTTCCACTGTTCGCCATCGTCCACCTTTACGTGGGAGAGGGCCCAGCCCTCCTCTGCCTCCCTGTGACAGGGGGAGGCGGAGCGATTGAGCGACGACGACCTCGCCTCCCCGGTGTTGACCCACTACCAGTCTGGCGGTGTCGCGGCGCCTCCAGGCCCGCTTGAGCTGCCTCCAGTTGCTGGCGGAGGTCCAGCGAAGACCAGGACTCTTCATCAGAGTCCGCGCACAAGCTAATTCCTTCATCTCCGATCAGGTAAGCACCTTCTTCTTCCTTTGCATTTTTCCTTAATTTCCTTTAATTGTCTAGGACTCTACACCCCCTCTCTCGCTCCATTGTTCACTCATTTAGCTCTGCCGCACTTCCCCCTTTCTCGCGCACTCCTCCGATCATATTCTCCCTTCCTCCATACCTCAGACCACCCTCGACCCATCTCCTCCGCCACCCACGGCGGAGGAGCACTGAGCTCCCGCGTTCTCACCCCACAAGAGCTTCCATTCCACCTCACCACACACAGTCACCTCGCATCTCTGCTTCGGCTATCATTCTAACGCTGCAGGTCTTCGAGAGCTTCAATGATCAGAACCTTCGCCGGAGAGGTTTTCACGAAGGTCGTCTCTGCTACTGGATCGAAGAGGATCTCCGCCACCTATCCTCGCAGCATCCCCGAGCTTCCAGCTTCCTCGACGTTCTTCCAGGAGCTACGAGCGAGCAACACCGACACCGGAGACGAGTGGCGGAGATCGGGCGACTTCGTCGGATCCCTGAACCCTCCGCCAGCTGAAGATGGAGGAGAAGGAGCAGCAGTCGTTGGATGCTCCACCCCGGAGTTCATCCAACGGCCACGATGCAGCCACGCCGACGATCCATTCTTCTTCCCGAGGCCGTTGGATCTTTACGATCCAATGTCTTCCAGTTCGCCACGTGGCTTCACCAGAGCACACCCGAGCCTTAGCCATCGATCCTCCAGGTCTGGAGCATCCGAGCCTCTCCGAGCCTGTATCGAGCCTGAACCAACGTCCAAGCCGACCCGAAGCAGTCCGAGCCTCTGCCGAGCCTGACTCCAAGCCTGGATAGCACGTGCATCGCACGTGCTACTCTGGGAAATTTGCAGAGACGCCCACGAAGTTCTTCAATATTACAAAAAGGTCCCCACGCGTATGGCTTATTTACAAGGAAGGCCCTGCAACTTATTTTTATTGCATTTTAGTCCCTCCCAGGGACCTTTTTGCAGTTATACTTTCATGTTTTCTTTCATTTATGCCCTTGTCTTTGATCTTGCATATCTTGAGCATTATGTGTCCGATTTAGTTGATTTCAGTTCCATTTCGAAGCTTGTTTGATGCACTTTCTAATGGCATGTTTAATTCTCGGTTTTGGATATATGAATTCTGATGTATTATTTTATTCACCATGTGCCTCTTAATTCTTTAACTTGTGCCTAATCTAATTTTGTTCATCAAGCCTGATTGATACTTGAAATTGACTTGTATTAATATGCTCATCATATTATTCTGACTGAGGGTATACTTGCATTACATTCACTTGCATTATAAAATGATTAAAAAAATGCATGTTTCTTTTTAATGCATTGTTGTGTCCCTTTTGCATGCCTTGACCTATATATATGCTTAAACTCAACACTTAAATAAATAGATAAAAATCCAGATAATTAGAGAAAGGCTCGTGTCCCTGAGTTCGACCTTGGTATCTTGCCAAGTAAAATAAAAAAATAATTTATGATCGTCTCATTTTGATCTATCATATACATTTAAATGAGACGATCTTTTTGATGAGCCCATTTTGGCCCGACTGCTACGACAAGTTGAAGTGCTAATTTAGCATTATTAAAGGGCCGATTTTGCGGTTCGTCAAATAGCGTCGTTGCCGGGGACACGACTCATTTCTTGTATTTTTGGATTTTTGTTTATTTAATTTCGTGTTTCTTTTATAGATCAATTTGTTCATCCATTTTGCATCCACAAATTTTCTTTCTTATTTTGATCTCTAACCTTCGTTTTTATGGCAGGACCCTTGATCACTCAAGGAGGTGAGGAGCAGGTGCTTCCCGCTGCGAGGAGCCGCAGAAACTTGCTTGGAGCCTATAGAAAAAAAATGTCTCGCATTTTATTTTTGCATGTCTTGTAATAAACTCGTCTTTTACAGCGGTCTTCGATCGAAGACTCACGGATGTAATCGAACGATCGTGGTTGTGTGGGGATCGTCCCCACTTGAGTGTCAACTTAGGACCAGGCACGCGGCTCTTTGAGCAGTTTTTCATTTTTCATCTTTGATGTGCTTGCTCGTAGGTAGGACACACTAAAATCTAGACGCACATAATCTCGCCTCACTTAGATAAATTTAATGGATATCATCCCCGCTAATAGATGCATGATTCGGTGCGGCTTTTATTGACTTGCATATATTGATTTCGGTTTTCAAAACAGCCCAAGTTTTCACGGATTTTCGTCAAATCACTGCATGTTTCCTCGCTTAGCTTAGATCGCGGTTTTTTATCGAATGCATGTTTTTCTCGGCTTTCTTTCTCCTAGCTTGATCACCTAGGTTAATGGAAAAAGGGAATGAATGGTAGACGATGATTTCTTGATTTTGTGCTAACCACAATTCAGTGATAACTTTAAATAAAATTTGGACTGTTAATTGCAAGTCAACAACAAATGGAGTAAAACTCGGTTTCGGGAGAGCAACACCCTCGGTTACGCATTGGTTTTCAAGTCACATTTTTCTCCGCGTAAATATCTAATGTTTTATCACCAATAAAACCGACAAGATAATAAACCAACCTCGGTTGGTTTCATGTGTGAGTTGGTGAATTTAAGGGTCTTGCTTACTTGATTGAGCCTTGTTTGCTCCGATACACACCCCAAAACCTTAGTCTCTCTATTTCATCTCCGCAGATTAACCCGCTCATCTGTACATCCATCCTTCTTCTTCGTTCACCTTGGGTTCCTCCCAACATCAATTCCCATCTTTATACTTAGGCTAATCTCAGCCTAAGTATAGGGGGGACCCGAGTCCCTGTGATTTCTCTACTCATCCTTCCTTGCCTTTGCACTTAGGTTATTTCTAACCTAAGTATAGGGGGAGCCCCTCTTAGCTCCCGTATATTTCTCTGTACTTAAATGGACCTATGGACTTGTATCATCTAGTGCTATGAGGACATAGCAAAGTTTAAGGATAGGGGGTATATCGTATATACGATTTACTTACTTCAGCTATAATCTGAAAAATTTTGAAAAATTTAAAACTTTTTGGCTAAAGTAAAATTCTTTGGACTAAGAGAACTCAAATGATTTCACAGCTTTTCTATTCTATGTTACACTATTCTTGATAAAAATATTTTCGAAAATGATTTGAAAAATGAGTATTTCTTGTTTTGAAAAATCTTTTTGAAAAATGTTTTGAAAATTTTTATTTTGTGACATGGTTGTGAAAATCTTTTTCTTTTCAAGGAAAGTTGAGTCTAACCTGTGTTTTAACTTTAAATTAAAACCCATAAAAATGAAAAAATTCAAAAAAAATGTTTTTGAATGAAGGAGTTGGATTAATCCTCTACTATTACACTTTCACCCAGGATTTGAAATGTTCAAGACAGCTTGATTTATGAGGTCTTTGAGATTTTAGGTTAACCAGCCTTAGCCATCAGGGTCATCGACTTAATTATCCACATTTCTCTAGGTCTCTAGATCTGCATGCTATATTCCATGCTTAGTCTCAGACAAAAAGAATATGATCAGCACATCACATGCACGATTGCGGTTTTTGATTGAGATGAGTTGACTTTTCACCTGAGGAATTGGGATGAGGGATTCGAGTATGGATTTGATCTAATGATGCTCAAGGATGGGATAAATTTTTGAAGGCTTCATGAAACCTGAGTGTCAGCAACTTTAGCCAGTATGAGAACTTGGTTCTTATACTAATCTCTTGACATTGACCTAAGTGCCTGGGTGTGATATAAATAAAAAATTGTTGATCAGTGTGTGCCAACTCTTGGTAAAAGCAGTGGAGCTAGCCAAAAAATTATACAAGTCAATGAAATTCAAAGAAAAGCTCTCATTCCACAAAGTCAAATATCAAAGAGCTTCCACCAAAGGCGAGCGCTCCCAAACTTTTCGAAGTGTCCACTTGGACCACCGCTATTAGGACCAGGAGTCGGGCTTGCACCAAAAAAGGGCTCTGCATCGTAAATGCTACAAGTCTGGGTGTCGAAGGTACGATAGGTACTCAAAAGAGACACACCCCGGTGTACTCCCAGGAAAACAAGTGCAGACGGCTCCAACTTCTCTTGACGGACGCACTGATCAACACCAAAAAAATGTGTTGCGTAAAAGGAACTAGAGAGAATCCTTGTTCCAATGAGAGGGAGTGAAGAAATGACACAATCCCATGCCCTCCATGACTAGCCTTCCATCTACATTTTCTAAGTCTGACAACTAAAGAGACGGTGGATCGAATGCAAGATTGGATTTATTCCTAGTGTTGAGGATTGGGTCCTTAGGAGAATTTCTTGGACCGATACTTTGGGTGAAGATTTGACTCTACTCTCGAAATTGCAGTCAACACTAAAATTCATATCCTTTAGTTTATATGTACATCAAAGAGAGTCTAGAGAATTAGAGGAATTGGGTACCTCTTGATTAAGGATGGGTTGAACTCAAGAATTTTGGATCTCTAAAATTGAGTCGACTTGAGCAGATTGGATCCTGTATTCACATGCACAAGGGGGTTAATCCAACTTAGTCATTCTTTTTGATGCTCGAGGACGAGCATAGTTTAAGTATAGGGGGTGATGAAACTCGATTTCATCATCTTTATTTTCTATTATTAACCCCCTTGCTTAAATATATGTTAATAAAACCCAGTTAATGTCCTGTAATTATCAGAGTCTCAAATAAATTAAAAACCACAAAAATGGCAAAATGATAATTCGTGGTATTTTTAGTCTTAAAAAATACCCTCAAAATTATTTTGGGTCTCTATTTGATTTCATCTCCAGTTTTGGTCAACATGAAACTTGTAGATCTCATCAAGATCTACAACTTTCATGTTTTGAGTTTTCTCAAATTCAGCCAAATGAACCTCCAAAAAGCAAAACTACCATCGGAATAATCTGATTGGGCCACGTGGCCCGTTCTGGTTGTGCCACGTGGCCCCGCCATCCTTGTCTTATCCGCCCGCATCCGCAGCCGTTGGATCCTCCTCTGATCCAACGGCTCAGATCTCTCCATACCCGCTCTTATTCTTAGCCATCAGATCTTCCCCGCCCTTAATCTCCGCCGCTCATTGCCGCCTCTCTTCCCTAGCGCCACGTGTCGACTACGGAGCCTTTAGATCGTGCATTCATCTTTCCATCTCCGTCGTTTCTTCCTATCGCGAGTGTAGGCCATATGATCAAAGTCTGGAGAGCATCTACACCGTCCTTAAGCGTCGTTCCCTTAGCACGACACGTGGCTGCTCTGCAGCCCTTCGTTTGCATCGGCCAGATTCCATCCTCGCCTCTTGTTTGCGCCCAGCTGTCAGCCGTTGGATCTCCAGATCCAACGGCGGAGCGTCATCGTCAACCTCTCGAAGACCCTTTCTCCCCACAATCTCCAGCTCGCGCACACCTCTCCCCCTTCCCATTATCGTCAACTCCTCCGACCACCTCTTCCTTCGCTAACCACCGCACGACCTTCCCCCATCATCCTTCTCCTCCGCGCATCACTCCACGATTCATGATACCTCTCCAGTCCTCCCATTTCTCCCTCCAAACCCACGTCTCCATCATCGGAACCGCCAGACTACCTCTTCAAATACTCCGCCCCTTCCACCGTTCGCCATCGTCCACCTTTACGCGGGAGAGGGCCCAGCCCTCCTCCACCTCCCTATGACAGGGGGAGGCGGAGCGATTGAGCGACGATGACCTCGCCTCCCCGATGTTGACCCACTGCCAGTCCGGCGGTGTCGCGATGCCTCCAGGCCCGCTTGAGCTGCCTCCAGTTGTTGCGGAGGTCCAGCGAAGACCAGGACTCTTCATCGGAGTTCGCGCACAAGCTAATTCCTCCATCTTTGATCAGGTAAGCACCTTCTTCTTCCTTTGCATTTTTCCTTAATTTCCTTTAATTGTCTAGGACTCTACACCCCCTCTCTCGCTCCATTGTTCACTCATTTAGCTCCGCCGCACTGCCCCCTTTCTCGCACACTCCTCCGATCATATTCTCCCTTCCTCCATACCTCAGACCACCCTCGACCCATCTCCTCCGCCACCCACGGCGGAGGAGCACTGAGCTCCCACATTCTCACCCCCACAAGAGCTTCCATTCCACCTCACCACGCACAGTCACCTCGCATCTCTGTTTGGCTATCATTCTAATGCTGCAGGTCTTTGAGAGCTTCAATGATCGGAACCTTCGCCGGAGAGGTTTTCACGAAGGTCGTCTCTGCTACTGGATCGAAGAGGATCTCCACCACCTATCCTCGCAGCATCCCCGAACTTCCAGCTTCCTCGACGTTCTTCCAGGAGCTACGAGCGAGCAACACCGACACCGGAGACGAGTGGCGGAGATCGGGCGACTTCGTCGGATCCCTGAACCCTCCGCCAGCTGAAGATGGAGGAGAAGGAGCAGCAGCCGTTGGATGCTCCGCCCCGGAGTTCATCCAACGGCCACGATGCAGCCACGCCGACGATCCATTCTTCTTCCTGAGGCCGTTGGATCTTCACGATCCAATGTCTTCCAGTTCGCCACGTGGCTTCACCAGAGCACACCCGAGCCTTAGCCATCGATCCTCCAGGTCTGGAGCATCCGAGCCTCTCCGAGCCTGCATCGAGCCTGAACCAACGTCCAAGCCGACCCGAAGCAGTCCGAGCCTCTGTCGAGCCTGACTCCAAGCCTGGATAGCACGTGCATCGCACGTGCTACTCTGGGAAATTTGCAGAGACGCCCACGAAGTTCTTCAATATTACAAAAAGGTCCCCGCGCGTATGGCTTATTTACTGGAAAGGCCCCGCAACTTATTTTTATTGCATTTTAGTCCCTCCCAGGGACCTTTTTGTAGTTGTCCTTTCATGTTTTCTTTCATTTATGCCCTTGTCTTTGATCTTGCATATCTTGAGCATTATGTGTCCGATTTAGTTGATTTCAGTTCCATTTCGAAGCTTGTTTGATGCACTTTCTAATGGCATGTTTAATTCTCAGTTTTGGATACATGAATTCTGATGTATTATTTTATTCACCATGTGCCTCTTAATTCTTTAACTTGTGCCTAATCTAATTTTGTTCATCTAGCCTGATTGATACTTGAACTTGAAATTGACTTGTATTAATATGCTCACCATATTATTCTGACTGAGGGTATACTTGCATTACATTCACTTGCATTATAAAATGATTAAAAAAATGCATGTTTCTTTTTAATGCATTGTTGTGTCCCTTTTGCATGCCTTGACCTATATATATGCTTAAATTCAACACTTAAATAAATAGATAAAAATACAGATAATTAGAGAAAGGCTCGTGTCCCTGAGTTCGATCTTGGTATCTTGCCAAGTAAAATAAAAAATAATTTATGATCGTCTCATTTTGATCTATCATATACATTTAAATGAGACGATTTTTTGATGATCCCATTTTGGCCCGACTGCTACGACAACTTGAAGTGCTAATTTAGCATTATTAAAGGGCCGATTTTGCGGTTCATCAGGGAGTCACTAAAATCCATACCCGTTTCATCACTTCCTAGGAATGGAAGCGTCATGGTTATACAATCGTTTATGATCACATCACCCTCAGGTATTCCCAATACCTGTACATCCTGCATACTGGAAGACTCATAATAAACTCGAAGTATTGGATCAACTTTATATTGTCTACATCATGATTTTATCAGTAAGTTTCTCATTCGATCATTGGGAGTTGGTATCGATCATATACTTTCCAAAAGCATATATCATACCTAGGTCTTGATCATATACTTTCCAAAAGTATCTACCAAACCTACAAATTCAGTCAAGCTTCCAAAGTGAGACGACCGTGCGTACGAAATTTGATTCTTCCCAATATCTCATGAGTGAGCTCATGTCTTCCGGTTCAGTAACTGAACCTGTATGATCCCTTTGAGAGATCATATTTCTCATATGCCCTTATATGCACACTAGCGCGCCGGTGTATAGACCTTGGTTAGGTCATCAACCTATTGGTCTGCTAAATGTACATACTTAGACATATAGTAACACATCTGTCTCCGGTCAGAGGATGCGTACCTGTATCATGACAACATACGATATAGGACTTTGGTTATCTCGATCTCGTTAAGTCAACTCTTTGACCCAACTAATCTGACACCTCCGAATCTCTATTCTTATGCAGAGGACTGATGAATCCACATTTCATCATCTTTATTCTATCATTTTGGCACCAAAAACCCTAGCAAATACTTGTAAATAGCCTCTATTTCATTATTTTAGTATTCATGCATGTGCATCTAAATAGTGTATAAATTACTGTAATTAAAGCCAAAATTATAGAATAAATAAAAGAAAAGAAAAATAATAAAATATTGTAAATATTTTATGACCTAAAACCCCGAGACCTAGGCATCTTGATGAATAGGTCGACAAGGAATAAAGTAGGGGGAGATAAGGGTCAAATACCCATATTATTATATTCATTCTTTATTCATTTTGGGACCTATTTTTGGTTCCACCTTTTGTACATCAAATAAAGAAACTTTGTACATGAAAGTTGTAGATAATTTAATGAGGAAAATACAAAATTGATTTCACAGAAAAATAATGTACAGATAAAAATTTATGGTCTGAATAAAATTCCAAAATGCCAACTTTCCAGACCTGTATCTCATAAATAAAAACGCCAAATGCAGCATACTCACCTTTAATTGTATATAGAAGAAAATAAGATATTTAATGGCGGTGGTTTCGCATTTGGAGGAGCTACGGTTTGAAAGTTGAGTTTTGGACCCACATTGTATAAGTGTACAGGATAAAATATTCCATTTATTCTTTAATTATTATTTTTATGATTTTATATTTTTATAATGTTGTAAATATTACTTCTAATGATTATGAACATTAAAATTGGAATAAAAACCTAAATAAAACTCAAAATAAAATACATACATATATAGGGTATACATGTAATATACCTATACTTATACCTATACATTTTATACTTATATTTTATTCCATATACAGAACATATCAGAAAAAAAATAAAATAAAAACATATTTGTGTATATAAAAGTATTTTATAATTATACAAAATAATAAACAAAATAAATAAAATTAAATGTACAAAATAAAAATGAAATACTAAAATATATAGATAATATACCTATATAGGGGTATAAATGTAAACTTGTAAAAATACATTTCATAAAAATGAATAAAAATTGGAATAAAATACTGCATAAAAAATTAAACATTTTTTATTTAATAACCAAAAATTAATTCGACTGTTTTCTATTTTTTATCGAATTAATAAAATAATTTCTCAATCTTTTCCCTGGTTGGTCCACGTGGACCAACCAGGAGCCTCCGACTGTTGACCGGGGGGTCAACAGTCTGTCCTTGACCCCTGGGTCCGCGGTGGCCTCGATTTTTGCCCACTTTGGTGGATTTTTCGAGGCCACGTCTCTCGTCCTTTGCCGCCGCTTCCTTCATGGAACTTGATCCCTGTTGATCCATCTCCATCGCCGTCTTGCCAGATCTGCCCAGATCTTCCTCGCCCGCCCGTGACTTCTTCTCGAAGTCACGCATCCAAACTTCTTCAAATAGAGCTCCGCCACTTCCATCCTCGGTTGGACTTCCTTCGGACCACCCCTCTCCACCTTCGTGCGCTCAAGACCTTCTTGGAGGTGACAGCTCCAGATCACGCTCTTCAGCCTAGGTGATCGAGGTCGGAGAAGCTCCCAGCACCTCCCGCAACTCGGCGGTCGAGGTAACCCTTCTCCCTCTGGCTCCGGCCATTGAGGGCCCTTCCCCTCTCATTCCTTTCATGTATTTAGCTCCTTTTACCCTTAGGATTAAAAATCACCAAAAAATTCGAGATTCGTCGCTTTAATCGCTAGATCTATTCACTTGGCCGGAGCGCGCCTCCGGCCGATCATCTCCCCGTCGAACCACGCTCCCCCACGTCCATCCAAGGGTCCAGGCAGTTTGCCCTGGACCCCTTGACTCGTTTTGCAGGTCAACATGCATTTGAGAGCATCTGGAGGCGAGTTGTGAAGCTCGCCGGAGCCAACGAAGCCTCCCAGCTCCGCCAGCCACCAGCGAGCACCACGGCCACCGCCGTGGCTTTTTGACGACCCCGACGATAGAGGAGGACCTGAGGAGGCAGCAGCCCGATTTTGAAGCCCAAAAGCCACCGGAGCTGGCCGGAGGAGCTCGAGGAACTTCGCCCAGTCGGAGCTCCGTCGTGCTCTTCCAGCTGCCTTCGCCACCGTCCGATCAAGGGAACCCCTCCAGTTAGAACATGGACCGTCCGATCATCAGCGCTCAGCCACCGTTGATCTCAGCCGAGATCTAATCTCAGACGTCCACCAGCGAAGCGTCATCGGCCGTCCGTAGCGCGCCACGTGTCAAGTGGCCTCTTCACCGCCGTTGGATCGCGCGCCGAGGGTATTTTGCACCTTAACCCTCGCGCATTTTGTATTTATGGTTTAGTCAAAGAACTTTCGTCTGTAGTGTAAAAACTTTGTAATATTTGCATGTAGGACCCCGTGTTTCTCTTATTTGCACTTAGGTCCCTCGCCACATCACCTCACGTGACCAGTTCACGTGCGGTGTGGGCATTTTGCAAAGGCACCCTCGGCATTTTGTGTATTTTGTTTTATTACCAAAACTCTGCTATCTTGTGTTATACTTTTGGAAATATTGCAAGTAGGCCCCCAGGTTGTTAGAAAATTACATTTTGGTCCTCGCCAGGCGCGTGCAAGTCACGCGCCCTGGTGGGAAAATTGTTTAGATACCCTTGCAGGTCTGGTAATTAGTTTTTGGTACGAAAAGTTGAACTTTTAGTGTAAAGTTTTGTGGAAAATTGCATGTTTGCCCCTGGATGTTTAAGAAATTGCATATATACCCCTGCCAGGACTGTTTAAAATTTGGATGCTTGTTTTAATTATCTAAATTATCATTTTAAGTCCAAAAATTCCACAAAAATAACCTTAAGCTCCTGGTAACTTGTACTTGCACGCCATATTTTTGCATTGCATTTTTATCGCATTTTCGTATTTATTAAAAATAAAAAACATGCATGTATTTTACTGTTTGCATTAGAAAATCCATAAAAAAATATTAAAACACTTCAAAAAATTCCACAAAAATTCTCTAGTGTCTACTTTACCATATTTTAGTGTCAGTCCAAAAATCACTAAAAATCTCAAAAGAAAAACACTAAAAATTTAAAAACACTCAAAAACTTCAAAAAAATATATAAAATCAAAGAAAACTCCAAAAATCACAAATTCAGTTCCTGTTTACTCTATATTTTAGTAGCTTCATTTGAAAATTAGTGTGAAAAATTTTGAGTACTGGTTGCTATTTTTAAATCCCATTTTACTCACAACCAGCACATATTTCACTGTTTTGCCTTGTTTAGCTATTTAAAAAAATACCAAAAACACCTGGAAAAATACCCAAAAATCACAAAAACAGTAAAAAATTATAAAAATACCAAAAACATTTTATTTCTGAATTTTTGGGTATTTTAGCATATTTCTATAAATACTCTATCTTGTCTCTTATTACATTGTTTTAAATTCCAATATTGAAAAAAAATATAAAATAGAAAATTATAAAAATCAGAAAATTAAAAATCAAAATACAAAATTAAAAATTAAAATTAAAAAAAATAAAAATTAAAAACCCACAAAAATTCCTTTGATTGCTTGCTTAGTGTAGACACTTGACACATTCACTCACGCACATTTGTTTGATTCTACCCTGTTTGCTCCCTGTGTTCGAACTCTCTGCATACTTGTCACTATACACCATTTGTGCAGAGTTAAAAATAAATTTTAACTCCACATTATTTCTAATTTATTGATCTTTAGTGTGGGTTAATTGTTGATTAAACCAGGATTTTATGTGGTCAAACACCGACTGTTGACTCGCCTTGTGAGTCAATACAACCGCACTCGATTTGTCCAAATATTCGTGTTTATCAAATGGCGCCGTTGCCGGGGAGCAACAGCGAGTAGTTCACATTTTGTTTGATTGTGTGATTGTTTACCATAGATTTATTTTCCATCTCTTACATTTTTGATATATCTTGTTGAGCTGTTCTGACCACTTTTCTCTTGACTTCTTGCGAGGGACCGCGGAGCGAGGCGGATCGCTTAGGTGACCCGGAGCATCCTTGGGAAGCGGAGTCGGCTATTCTTTAGCCAAGCCGGCAGGAGAGAGCAGGAGGAGTGAGAGAGTGGTAGTTTAGCTTGCAATTATTTTTGTGAGAGAGTGATTGGATAATTTGTAATAATACAGGTACTTGGACTTTTGGACACTCCGGGCCTAATTTCCGGGTGTTTGTTCACCCGGGGGCTCACCGCGGTTTTTATCGAGTTTTGCCGCTGTCATTTGCCGGTTTTGATTTCATTTTCACTTTCTTTGTGGATTGAGCCCTTAGATCTAGGCCTGCTTGATCGATTAAATTAGGTCCAAACACACTAATAATCTTTGCATGTACCTATAGTTCATACTTGGACTTAGTTTAATTAAACAGTCAGCTACCTTTCTTAGATCCGCCGCGCCGCGAGCCCTCTCCATCAAGCGCTACTCCTGAACTCGATGTGTCGAGAAGAGGATGGGAGGGTCTAGACCGGACTCTTAGGATCAACGATAGGTGGTTGATTTGTGGTTCTTCACGCTAGCAGTTGCCTATCTTAGGACGATTTCCGCATTCCATATCGGCATATAGACTAGGTTTATAAAATTCTGCTTTGCATCCCGCATGGAGAGAGCTGGGATTCACTGTAAGTCTTCTTACTTTGCATCCATCATTTAGGCACAAAGGTGAGATTTCCATCTTTGTGTCGACTTGCACGGCTTTTACGACTCTATTCTCCCTCTGTTTTTGGACAAAGTAGGATCAAGAAAATACCAAAATCGTTAGGCGCTTGTTTGAATCTACTCAAAAGAAGCGATAACACCAAAAAAATTAATTAAGGGACTGCTAAGAAAACTTGACCAAAAATAAAATCGGTAATTGGATTCATTGCTTGAGGAGAGTAACACCCTCACTTGTATTCAGGTTACATGGGAAGGTCTCCTTCCAAGTGAGGTGAGCGCTTCATAAGGATTAGAGCCAAAAACCCAGCTTGTGGCTGCCTTGTGTATCGCCTGGATTTCCGAAGTATTAGCGCTTCTATCGTACGTGGACGAGTAGGGCTTGGTCAACATTGGTGACTCTCTATTGTGTAGAGTATCGACCTTGTCCGAAGTATCGAGCCTAGGCCACGCCTTCACGGGGGTGTCTGTCTCATCGTCTCGCGTCCGAGTAGGTTCTTGCACGCTCACGGGTGATTCCATTGCGAGCGAGTTCCGAAGTATCGGTTTTGCCTATTGGCTTCCTCTCTTATTCTTTGGTTGAGTAGGGATCCAGGAAGGGTTACAAGGACCTCAAAAAGTGCAAGCTACAGGTTACACAGGAGGAGGACAAGTACGGGATACTCTTCCGGCAGTACTCTCTCTCCTTTAGGCGTAGCGTTCTAAGGACTCGTGAAAAGATAAATTCCTGAATCAAGCTAAAATTGACAAGATAAAAGCCGAACCTTCACGGCTTCACGTGTTGAGTTGGTGAACTCACCCCTGCTTTGTGTTTGATTGCTAGATTTGTTTAGGTCAAGATCAAAAAAAACACCGCACAATCATGCGCAATTTTGTTGCGTCTCATTTCACTCTTCTTCTTCTACATTCCCTCTGCTCTTCCCAATAATCAAGATGATGGGACGGAGATCTCTTAGGCCGACTTTGTCAGCACCGCTATCCAGCACTCCTCCTCATTCATCTAGGAAGACCTCGGAGAGTCCGCTCTCCGAGCCTGAGTTTACATCCACCCTGTTCCCCCTCGATCACCCTTCCCCTTCTCTCAGTCCAATTGTGTCAGAATTCAGTGCATCACAGTGTTCAGCTCATTCGACAGCACCTGAGATGGCCTCTTTTGCTTTTTCAGAAAATCCAGACATGGCAGACAGAGGCGAGCATGCAGATGATCATGAGCACCCTCCGTTCCTATTTGATCAGGCAGCCATCAATAATTCCTTGTTAGCGTCCCTGGAAACTATGCAGAGGCAGATTCGCGACCAGGGTACATTTATGGGTGATCTCATGAGATAGATAGCTCAGATGAGAGAGAACCGAGCCGACGGAGGAGGCGGCAGAGGTGGAGAAGGAGGAGGACCTGATGCAGGAGGAGGCGATCCAGACGCTGAGAGACCACCACAGACCATCATGAGGGAATTGCACAACCCAGCTGCATCCCTCACTCATCGTTGGATCCGACTCCCACCCATTCACAGAGATTTCGAGCTTCGGCCCCACACCATTCAGCTTCTACCCAAGTTCCATGGGTTGCCGACCGAAGAGCCATACCTCCACCTCCAGGAATTCGAGATGATATGCAGCACCATCCATGATCGGTTGATGACCGAGGACACCATCAAGATGATCGCCTTCCCATTCTCATTGGTTGATAGAGCCGCATATTGGCTCAAACACTTGGGGCGATTCATCGACACTTGGGCAGATCTCCAGACCGTATATTTGAAGAAGTACTATCCTCTCGGCCGGACCAATGCAGCTAGAGCCATGATCAGTAATTTTGTCATGATCCCGAATGAACAATTTCATGAAGCATGGGATCGCTTTCGAGAGCTCATTGACCGGTGTCCACATCATGATATATCCAAGCCCAATCTGGTTCAAAGTTTTTTCTTTGGGCTGACACCGGCGCTGCAGGGGCTTGTCAACGCCTCCTGCGGTGGATCATATTTTTCCAAGGGTGAAGACGACGTCTGGTCCATCTATGAAGGCATGGTAGAAAATTCAACTGTGATGACCCAAGCCAGAGTCTACACACAACAAAAACCACCTCAGGGAGGAGGATCATTCCAGAGGATCGCCCGCATCGATGCTGGTCCCAATACATCGTCGGTAGCCGTAGCCCAAGCCGAATCAGCCGCAGCCGACATGGGCATTATCAGTGAGAAGTTGGACCGCATGGAGATCCTCGAGAAGAAGCAGAAACCAAGGTCTTGCCCAGATGGACCTTCTCACCAAGACTATGAGTGACCTGAAAACTCAAATTCTATGCATTCAGGAGGCACAAACTCAGTCCCAACAGCCTCCCAGGTCACGGGAAGACTCCAGCAGTAGCAGTACCAACAAACCCTCTACCTCATATCGCCAGGTTAACCATATCCAGGCAGAGCCGGTTCCACTGCTACAGTTTTACCCAGCGCAGCCGCCACCTTCGGACACGCAGATGGTGGTCTATTAGCCGGAGCAGCCACTGGCCGTTCTTCCTCCCCCCTCCTTTGAGCAGGAACCATTGATGGAAGTCAATGGGATCTGGTACGACCGGTACCCTCAGCCCGAGATTCGGCGGGATCACCCCGGATTTCGTTGGGGCAATAGTGGCTCCTCATCCCAACAGCAGAACCCTGCTCAAGGACAGCAGAACAGCCAGCAACACCAGCAGCAATAGCCCCAGTATGCCCAGCAGCAGTATCAGAGTGGTCCTCATCCCGCCTATCAGGGACAGCAGTGGAGGCAGCGACAGCAGCCTCAGCAATCTTATCACCCCCAGTATCAGCCCCAGCAGCAGCAGCCTCATTTCCAGCAGGGAAACCCATCTGGTTCTCAACCCCCTGTTTTTGAGAACCCAGCCCTCAATGATCTTGCCCGCTTGCTCTCCGAACAGCGAGCCTCCTTCAGGCAAGAAATGGATGAATTCCGGCAGGAAATGAGAGAAATAATCAAAGGCAAAGCCGCCATACCCGCTCAGATTGAACCCAACCCGAACAATCTGAAAAGGAAGTCTGAGCAGGTAGAGTTTACAGAGGACACCTCTCCTAGTGACTATTTGAGTGACATATCTTATTCCCGTTATGATGCTGATTTTGTTACTACTAGGAGCGGTAGGATGCCAGCCGGCGGCGCCTCTTCTGAAGACGGTGGTGCTGAGGCCACCAATGATGAAGCTCCAGACGACGGTGCTGATGCCGTCGTGATACCAATTGAAGACGGTGGTGCTGATGCCACCGTTTTGGATGTTGAACCAGAGTGCGGTGCTGATGCCGCAGAGCCAGGTGCCGGTGGTGCTGAGGCCACCACTTCTACTTTTGTTGAATCTCCCTCTGTGATGTTACCACCTTTTGTATCTATGGACTGTGGTAACAACAAAAAGAACACAAATATGAATAAAGGAAAGGTTTCTGTTCACATTGCGGATCCATATGTGATGCATGATAATGATTGTATGGATTCTCCTCCTTCACAGGCACAGGGACCGATTCCTAGTCCTCCATCTGTGGAGGCCCCTACCATCCCCTTCCCTGAGGCACTCCGCCGAGCAAAGGGGAATAAAAGAGAAAATCCCAAAAAAGAGCAACAGGTAGAGTTCGGCAATCAAATGATAGACAGATTCCATATTCAGCTGACTCTGCGAGAAGCATTTGAGCATATCCCCTTCTTCAAAAAGAACTTGAAAGAGACAACTACTGTCCGAAGGAAGAAGAGGCACAGAGATCAAATCCATATGCTCACCCATGACACTTGCTGCACCATCCAGAATAAGCTGCCAGCCAAGCGACCAGACGCAGAAGCTCCCTATGTCAGATGCGAGATTCAGGAGCTGCAGTTTGATCGTACTCTGTTAGACAGCGGTTCTTCAATTAACCTCCTTCCGGCAGCCTTACTCAAGCAATTCGAGTTTGACCCTCTTCTTCAAAGCAGAACAGTCCTTCAGTTTGCTGATAGATCGATAAAGAGGCCAAAGGGGTTATTGAAAGACGTGGTCGTTACCATTCAGGGCCTGAAATTCCCCGTGGACTTCGTTGTGTTGGACATGGAGATCCCTGAGTCGGTAACTGATTCCCCCATCATACTCGGACGTCCATTCTTGGCCACAGCCAAGGCGGTGACCGACCATGATAACGGGAAGGTATGCTTTCGCGTAGAGGGCGAAACCATACAAATAGAGACGATCGAGGAGACCAGAGCTAGAGAATTAGAATGCTTAGAGCGATCCAGTGAAGTAGCGCAAATGACAGAGGAAGAGCTAGACATCCACCAGGTTTGTGATTTTGAGATGACTGATGATGAATCCAACTGGACAGATCCTGTAGCACCGACCCTCGCCTTGCCTACCGATTCACTATATCTCAAGCTAATGGCAGTCGAGAGCCGGGAGAGCACATCCCTGGATGAGGATACACATGAGGCTGACAGTGTTGTGACGAGTGGTGCTGATGATTTTCATTCTTGCTCATCTTCTTCTGACCCCTCGGATTCAGACATTGACTGGGATGATTTTGATGAATATTTACCTTGTCTGATTCCTTCTGAGCCAACAGCCATGACAGAGTGCGAGCCCGTACAGTTCATTGATGATTCAGCTGGCCGCCCTTCGTCAGGGATTCATGCACTGCGAGAGTTCTCCCATGCAGACCTGGTAGCATTTACACAGACATATCAGAAGCCAGATCTGCCACCTCCCAGTTGTCCAGAACGGAAACCTCTACCGCAATCAATGAAGTATAGATTCCTTGCAGGTGAGCCAGAAATGCACCCATTCATTATCTCAGCAGATTTGACTGGAGAACAAGAATCTCGTCTGATGGAGGTTCTTGAAAGAAACCGCAAGGCAATCGGTTGGAGTATAGCTGATCTCCAGGGGCTGAGCCCAAATCTTTGCTCCCACCACATTTATCTCGAGGATAACGCTAAGCCGTCGCGTGAGTTCCAGCGACGGCTGAACCCGAATCTTCGAGACGTAGTCATGAAAGAAATTTCAAAGTGGTGGAGCGCCGATTTCATCTATCCCATCTCCGACTCCAAATGGGTAAGTCCGTTACATGTGGTACCCAAGAAGACGGGTATCACTACTGTTGTCAATGAGTCTGGAGAGGAGATCGCTACCAGAGTACCAACTTCTTGGAGGGTCTGTGTGGACTACAGACGATTGAATGAGGCCACTAAGAAGGATCACTTCCCGCTACCATTCATTGATCAGATTATCGAGCGGCTAGCCGGGAAGAGTCATTATTGTTTCCTTGACGGGTACTCTGGATATAATCAAGTGGCCATTGCGCCCGAAGACCAGGAGAAAACGACATTCACCTGTCCGTTTGGGACATATGCTTTCAGACGGATGCCCTTTGGTCTATGTAACGCTCCGGCGACATTCCAAAGGTGCATGTTGTCCATATTTTCGGACATGGTGGGTGACTGTTTAGAGGTCTTCATGGATGACTTCTCGGTCTATGGCGACGGGTTCGACGCTTGTCTTGACTGCCTAGACCGTGTGCTGAAGCGCTGCATTGAGGTCAATCTTGTCTTATCCTGGGAGAAGAGTCATTTCATGATGACTCAGGGGACAGTCCTTGGTCACATCGTCTCCAACAGGGGCATGGAGGTCGATTCTGCCAAGGTGGATATCATCAGAAAACTCAATCTGTCGTCCAATTTGCGTCAGTTACGATCTTTTCTATGGCATGTCGGTTTCTACCGACGGTTCATTCAGGACTTCAGTCGAATTGCCCGACCGCTCACTAACTTACTAACGAAAGACACCGAATTTATTGTAAATGATAAGTGTCTTACGTCCTTCGAGAGTCTCAAAGAGATGGTTGTTTCTTCTCCTGTCCTTCAGCCACCTGATTGGTCTCTCCCATTCGAGATCATGACGGATGCTTCAGATTTTGCCGTTGGGGCTGTGCTTGGACAAAGGAGGGATGGATTACCTTTTGCCATTCACTACACCAGCCGGACTTTGGATGCCGCTCAGCGGAATTACACTGTGACTGAGAAAGAGATGCTGGTCGTAGTCTTCGCTCTTGATAAGTATCGATCGTATATTCCCGGATCTAGAGTGACAATCTACACTGATCACACCGTCATCCGGTACTTAATGGCTAAGAAGGATGCCAAAGCACGTCTCACCAGATGGATCCTTCTACTCCAGGAATTTGACATTGAAATTAAGGATAAGCCTGGAGTCAAGAATGTTGTGGCGGATCATCTCTCCAGATTGGAGAATCTTGAGGAATCTGAGCCCAGCACACCTATCACTGAGACGTTTCCAGATGAGGCGATCTTGGCTGTCACCTCACTCCCATGGTATGCTGACTTTGTAAACTATCTTGTCGCCAAGACAGTCCCTCAGGGTTGGCCCAGGCAGAAACTTGAGACCTTCCTAGCTAAGGCCAAGTTTTACCATTGGGAGGATCCCGTCCTTTATCATGAAGGAGGGGATAGTATTTGGAGGAGGTGCATTCCTCAAGAAGAGCAGCAGAGCGTCCTCACATACTGCCACAAGCTTGAGGCAGGAGGACATCATTCAGGAAAAAGGACAGCACAGAAGGTGCTTCAATCCGGCCTATGGTGGCCTACTCTCTTCAAGGATTCTGATGAGTTCGTGAAGAGATGTACTGACTGTCAGAAAATGGGAACCTGCAGACAGAGAGACATGATGCCCATGCAACCATTCACTTCTGTGAGGTTTTTGATGCATGGGGGATTGATTTCATGGGCCCATTTCCTAAGAGTCAGGGATTCGAGCATATTTTGCTCGATGTGGATTATGTCAGCCGATGGGTTGAGGCCATCCCCGCCCGAGCCGCAGATGCGAAAATCGTGTGCAAATTCTTGAGGAAAAATATCATTTCACGGTTCGAGGTACCTAGAGTCTTAATTTCAGACGGGGGGTCTCATTTCATCAATGATAAGGTTAGGGCCCTTGCAGACGAGTTTGGCATTGACCATCGGGTAGCCACTCCATATCACCCTCAGACTAATGGTCTTGCCGAAGTATCGAATCGGGAGATAAAGACTATCTTGCAGAAAGTTGTCCGCCCCGACCGAAAAGATTGGTCACAGCTTTTGGACTCGGTCTTGTGGGCTTATCGGACTTCTTTCAAGAATCCATTGGGGACATCTCCCTTTCGACTCGTCTATGGCAAGCCGTGCCATCTGCCAGTGGAGATCAAGCATAAATCTTTTTGGGCAGTCACTGAGTTACTGCTAGATCCTGAGAGTATAGGAGACCAGAGAAGAGCAGAATTGGCAGCCCTGGAAGAACTGAGAGATACAGCCTTTTCCAACAGCCTACAGTACAAGGAGAAAGTGAAGACATGGCATGATTCCCATATCAGTCATAAGCAGTTTGAGCAGGATCAGAGAGTATGGTTGTTTGATTCCAGGCTGAAATTATTCCCAGGGAAGTTGCAGAGCAAGTGGAAAGGTCCCTATGTGGTAAGGAAGGTACATGACAATGGCAGCATCGACATATCCGAACCGTCATCTTCCTCTACTTTCCGCGTCAATGGTCAACGCCTGAAGTTATATCTAGATCATGACCTGCCGACCATTGACGTTGCCCCCATTCTTTTGGTATGAGATGTGTCCTTTGACTCATATCATCTGCATCTCATACATGGTGATCACTTCTATCTTCCGCTGTACAGTTCATCTGTTCATATCACTCTCTCATGTGTTGATCTATTTTCTTCTTTTCTTCTTTTCCTTTTCTATCTTCTTCATCTATCAAAAAGGTGCTGCCTTTGTAGACAATCTTCCATACTTAGGACGTACTTTGTCCTAAGTATAGGGGGGTGTGCACCCCGAGTTGATTCTATTCTTTTCGATCCTCTCCATTGTCTCCTCTCCTTGTCTATACTTAGGGATATCTTACCCTAAGTATAGGGGGAGACAGTCTGAGTACGATCTGTTTATTCCCACCCTTAACCCTCCATGCTTTGTGTACAGTCTGCTATACTTAGGATTATTTGATCCTAAGTATAGGGGGGACGGTCAACTTCTCATTCTTTTGTTCATCTCTTATTCATTTATTCTTTAGATTTTCCTATACTCAGTACAAGTTATGTCTTCTCTTTTTCTTTCTGATCTATGAAGACATAGCTCAAGCTAAGTATAGGGGGTCGTATATACTATGTATATACTTTAGCCATAACTCGTACTTTCGTATTTTCTTAATAATATGGCTAATAATAATTCCTTAAATTTAATTAAAAATCATTAATAAAAAGGTGTTCTGTTCCTCAAATTCTTTTGTGTATTTACTGATTAATAAATCAGGTGAAAATGTTTTTTGCAAAATATTTGAAAAATAGTTTGAAAATCTTTGTGAACATCTATTGAAAACTATTTTGAAAATATTTTGTTACATGTTTTCAACCTTTGTAAAAATGTGTGGATTGTAAAATTTATTTTCTTTGTGTAAAATAAAATGTTTGAAAAATGATTTGCAAAATGGTTTGAAAAATGGTTGCAAAAATGTTTTGAAAAATCTTTCTGAAAAATAAAAAAAATGCACCTGCATACGCATCATGCATCATCTTTTCAAAAATCCATAAAAAGTTCAAAATCTTTGAAAATTGCATCACAAAAATATTTTCTGCATAGCATTGCATGGCATGAGCATTTTTTGGATTGAGTTTGATAACTGAACAAGTCTAAGTAAAATCCGGAGATTGGAGCTTGATTGGACCTTAAAATCAACCTAATAACAGGAACCTTATAGGAACTGGGTTTGAGGTACTTCAGGTCTAGTTGACTTAATTCTTTGAGGATCACGGAACTTGGTTCAATGGATTCTTGACTGCCTAAGTAGAGTATTTCAGAGCACACGCATGACTCTTGTTGATAATGACCTAACTTGGACACCTGCACCTTTCACATAGCTCTCCACGGATGAGGTGGTGAGGAGGCAGTTTCCTTTGGCTTGGGGTAGCATATGAGGGTAGTACTTCTAGGCGGAACCTCTCTTCTTCTTATAGTGAAGGAAGTGCACCTCAACTTGGTCTAGTGGTGATGAAGGCTAAAGACAGAAGCCGTGGGTTGCAATAAAGCTTCAAAAGAGGGATAGTCTACTGGCTCAAGAAGAAATTTCTTGTATATATGCTGCACCATGTAGATATGTTGTACAGATGCATTTGAAAAAAAAACTCCAAAAAAGTGGTGGGTCGGATTGAAAATTTAATAACCCCACCAAAGTGTATATAGTCCAATAAAGCAAAATCTTATGGTATCCATGTTACATCTCATGAAGCTTGCAGCGGGAGACTTAGCTACACTGGTTGAGCTCCCAAAAGTCTATACCTCTTATTCCCCCTCTTCTTGAGCCGGTTGCACTTGAACTTAGAAGGGAATACCCCGCTTCTCGAGGAAAGAGTTGCTAGACCGAGGCATTAGAGTTACCAGGTTGGGGGAGGTTGTTTCTTTGTTACTTCTGAGGTGGGGAGCTACATATCACTTACACTGTACAAGTCAGATTCATAGTCGTAAGAGTTTGCGTATCAATTGAGATATTTCTGACCTGGCTATTGAGGAGACTTGGACAGAGTTTTGGGATTCTCAAGGACTGTTGGATTTCAAATTTAGTTCTCATTAAGGTTCCGACCGCACTAAAATTCCAAAGGTCCGACTTAAGCTCCAAACTTTGATTTTGTGAAGACAAGTTCGATAATTAAACTTCATCTAATTTTCTTCTTTTTCTTTTCTTTCTTTTTCTTTTTGCACTTATTGCATAAGTGTTTGCTAGGGACTAGCAAAGGTAAAGTATAGGGGGATGATGAATCCACATTTCATCATCTTTATTCTATCATTTTGGCACCAAAAAACCCTAGCAAATACTTGTAAATAGCCTCTATTTCATCATTTTAGCATTCATGCATGTGCATCTAAATAGTGTATAAATTACTGTAATTAAAGCCAAAATTATAGAATAAATAAAAGAAAAGAAAAAGAATAAAATATTGTAAATATTTTATGACTTAAAACCCCGAGACCTAGGCATCTTGATGAATAGGTCGACAATGAATAAAGTAGGGGGAGATAAGGGTCAAATACCCATATTATTATATTCATTCTTTATTCATTTTGGGACCTATTTTTGGTTCCACCTTTTGTACATCAAATAAAGAAACTTTGTACATGAAAATTGTAGATAATTTAATGAGGAAAAATACAAAATTGATTTCACAGAAAAATAATGTACAGATAAAAAGTTATGGTCTGAATAAAATTCCAATATGCCAACTTTCCAGACCTGTATCTCATAAATAAAAACTCCAAATGCAGCATACTCACCTTTAATTGTATATAGAAGAAAATAAGCTATTTAATGGCTGTGGTTTCGCATTTGACGGAGCTACGGTTTGAAAGTTGAGTTTTGGACCCACATTGTATAAGTGTACAGAATAAAATATTCCATTTATTCTTTAATTATTATTTTTATGATTTTATATTTTTATAATGTTGTAAATATTACTTCTAATGATTATGAACATTAAAATTGGAATAAAAACCTAAATAAAACTCAAAATAAAATACATACATATATAGGGTATACAGGTAATATACCTATACTTATACCTATACATTTTATACTTATATTTTATTCCATATACAAAACATATCAGAAAAAAATAAAATAAAAACATATTTGTGTATATAAAAGTATTTTATAATTATACAAAATAATAAACAAAATAAATAAAATTAAATGTACAAAATAAAAATGAAATACTAAAATATATAGATAATATACCTATATTGGGGTATAAATGTAAACTTGTAAAAATATATTTCATAAAAATGAATAAAAATCGGAATAAAATACTACATAAAAAATTAAACATTTTTTATTTCATAACCAAAAATTAATTCGACTGTTTTCTATTTTTTATCGAATTAATAAAATAATTTCTCAATCTTTTCCCTAGTTGGTCCACGTGGACCAACCAGGAGCCTCCGACTGTTGACCGACGGGTCAACAGTCTGTCCTTGACCCCTGGGTCCGCGGTGGCCTTGATTTTTGCCCACTTTGGTGGATTTTTTGAGTCCACATCTCTCGTCCTTTGCCGCCGCTTCCTTCATGGAACTTGATCCCTGTTGATCCATCTCCATCGCCGTCTTGCCAGATCTGCCCAGATCTTCCTCGTCCGCCCGTGACTTCTTCTCGAAGTCACGCATACAAACTTCTTCAAATAGAGCTCCGCCACTTCCATCCTCGGTTGGACTTCCTTCGGACCACCCCTCTCCACCTTCGTGCGCTCAAGACCTTCTTGGAGGTGACAGCTCCAGATCACGCTCTTCAGCCTAGGTGATCGAGGTCGGAGAAGCTCCCAGCACCTCCCACAACCCGGCGGTCGAGGTAACCCTTCTCCCTCTGGCTCCGGCCATTGAGGGCCCTTCCCCTATCATTCCTTTCATGTATTTAGCTCCTTTTACCCTTAGGATTAAAAATCACCAAAAAATTCGAGATTCGTCGCTTTAATCGCTAGATCTAATCACTTGGCCGGAGCGCGCCTCCGACCGATCATCTCCCCGTCGAACCACGCTCCCCCACATCCATCCAAGGGTCCAGGCAGTTTGCCCTGGACCCCTTGACTCGTTTTGCAGGTCAACGTGCATTTGAGAGCATCTGGAGGCGAGTTTTGAAGCTCGCCGGAGCCAACGAAGCCTCCCAGCTCCACCAGCCACCAGTGAGCACCACGGCCACCGCCGTGGCTTTTTGACGACTCCAGACGATAGAGGAGGACCTGAGGAGGCAGCAGCCCGATTTTGAAGCCCAAAAGCCACCGGAGCTGGCTGGACGAGCTCGAGGAACTTCACCCGGCCGGAGCTCCGCCGTGCTCTTCCCGCTGCCTTCGCCACCGTCCGATCAAGGGAGCCCCTCCAGTTAGAACGTGGACCGTCCGATCATCAGCGCTCAGCCACCGTTGATCTCAGCCAAGATCTAATCTCAGACGTCCACCAGCGAAGCGTCATCGGCCGTCCGTAGCGCGCCACGTGTCAAGTGGCCTCTTCACCGCCGTTGGATCGCGCGGCAAGTGTATTTTGCACCTTAACCCTCACGCATTTTGTATTTATGGTTTAGTCTAAGAACTTTCGTCTGTAGTGTAAAAACTTTGTAATATTTGCATGTAGGACCCCGTGTTTCTCTTATTTGCACTTAGGTCCCTCGCCACGTCACCTCACGTGACCAGTTCACGTGCGGTGTGGGCATTTTGCAAGGGCACCCTCGGCATTTTGTGTATTTTGCTTTAGTACCAAAACTCTGCTATCACGTGTTATACTTTTGGAAATATTGCAAGTAGGCCCCCAGGTTGTTAGAAAATTACATTTTGGTCCTCGCCAGGCGCGTGCAAGTCACGCGCCCTGGTGGGAAAATTGTTTAGATACCCTTGCGGGTCTGGTAGTTAGTTTTTGGTACGAAAAGTTGAACTTTTAGTGTAAAGTTTTGTGGAAAATTGCATGTTTGCCCCTGGATGTTTGAGAAATTGCATATATACCCCTGCCAGGACTGTTTAAAATTTGGATGCTTGTTTTAATTATCTAAATTATCATTTTAAGTCCAAAAATTCCACAAAAATAGGCTTAAGCTCCTGGTAACTTTTACTTGCACGCCATATTTTTGCATTGCATTTTTATCGCATTTTCATATTTAATAAAAATCAAAAACATGCATTTATTTTACTGTTTGCATTAGAAAATCCATAAAAAATATTAAAACACTTCGAAAAATTCCACAAAAATTCCCTAATGTCTATTTTACCATATTTTAGTGTCAGTCCAAGAATCACTAAAAATCTCAAAAGAAAAACACTAAAAATTTAAAAACACTCAAAAACTTCAAAAAAATATATAAAATCAAAGAAAACTCCAAAAATCACAAATTCACTCCTGTTTACTCTATATTTTAGTAGCTTCATTTGAAAATTAGTGTGAAAAATTTTGAGTACAGGTTGCTATTTTTAAATCCCATTTTACTCACAGCCAGCACATATTTCACTGTTTTGCCTTGTTTAGCTATTTAAAAAAATACCAAAAATACCTGGAAAAATACCCAAAAACACAAAAAACAGTAAAAAAATTATAAAAATACCAAAACATTTTATTTCTGAATTTTTGGGTATTTTAGCATATTTCTATAAATACTCTATCTTGTCTCTTATTACATTGTTTTAAATTCCAATATTGAAAAAAAAATATATAATAGAAAATTATAAAAATCAGAAAATTAAAAATAAAAATACAAAATTAAAAATTAAAATTAAAAAAAAATAAAATTTAAAAACCCACAAAAATTCCTTTGATTGCTTGCTTAGTGTAGACACTTGACACATTCACTCACGCACATTTGTTTGATTCTACCATGTTTGCTCCCTGTGTTCGAACTCTCTGCATACTTGTCACTATACACCATTTGTGCAGAGTTAAAAATAAATTTTAACTTCACATTATTTCTAATTTATTGATCTTTAGTGTGGGTTAATTGTTGATTAAACCGGGATTTTGTGTAGTCAAGCACCGACTGTTGACTCGCCTTGTGAGTCAATACAACCGCACTCGATTTGTCCAAATATTCGTGTTTATCAAGGACATGCATCAAGAGGTCGGTCAGATATCAGTCTAAATGAGCAAGGATTGCCATCTCCTACTCAAGCTGGAGATCATCTCTTAACAATCATTTGACGGTGCTTGATGAGTCCTCAATCTAACCCTTTATATATTCATCCAAGCACCAGCCTCTATGATTCAATAGTTGAATCAACAGATGCATGATTATTAAGATGGCCATGGTACATGACCCTAATTGTACTAAGGGGCCTTTTATGCAAATTAATCATTCTTCATTTTAGTTCAGGGAATGATATTCGCAATAACATTTATTGCATAATGGCTCGTCGTGGGCTCGCATGTCCAACAATCTCCCACTAGCCCAAAGAGTCATTAATGGGCTAATCATTTAAACCCACACTCATGTGACAATCATAGCCTATTTAGAAAATAGCTAGTTAAGCTGATCAGTCACTCTGTTCCCGCGAGACTATGCCAATTCCTTTTACGGCACTTGCATATCCCCAGTAACAGTGCTCGCATCTAATGCGATTGTTGCATCTCATGCAACCAATACTCAATCTTGTTAGTTACAGCTTAACAATTGTCATAACCAGTATTTCCATAAACCTTATCAGAATACCCTTATTCCTGGAGATCACTATCTCTTAAGGTATCCACAGTTAAGACCTTTTAGATCTCTATCTATAAAGCCTTAAGTTTTTGAAGATAAGACCTTTGAGATCTTTATCTCAAAAATCTTGTCATCTATGAAGATTTTGTTATTACTGCAATCAAGTGTTTTCTCTCCATAGTAGGATTAGCAACACTTTACTACTCCCACTGCAAGGCAGATATCTGGCTTTTGTACACATCTAGCATACACTCAGCTTCTCGTAACTAATGCACAAGTGCAAGAAATTCTAGCATTCACTTCCTCAACTCTTTGAGGTGTTATCCCTTTAGATAGGTCAGTATCATATCTTAAGGGATTGAAGCCTTTCTTGGAATTTCCAAGAATGGAATATTATCAAGGTGTACTACTATTGTGACAGTCCCAATACCCTATTCTCTTTGCTTCTGAACACCTTCAGAACTAAGATCCAAGAGGTATCTTTGAGATCATATCTCAAGTTATGGAAAAACCATATTATAAAACACTTATTATTATCCTTATATCGTTTTAAATGATTAGGATATCAACTACATTTAGCACGATGAACACAAAGGCACTCCCACTAAGCTTGCATGGCTCATCAAGATTCCATCTGAAATCATAACATTTATAATTTCATCAAATCTTATGGTCCAACTTCAAGAAGCTTATTTGAGTCCATAGATGGATTCCTTAGCTTGCACACCTTGCTTTCCTCAACCATGAAGCCTTGGGGCTACTTCATGTGAATATCCTCCGATAGGTATTCATAGAGGAATGCAATCTTTACTTACATCTCTTGAAGATCCATTTACACCTTTATGGGTCTTACCCATATAGGTGGATCCTCGAGGGTCCATATACAACACTTGTATATGAAGTCTACTTTAGACTTTCATTGCTAAAATCCATCTTTTCATGTTATGATCCTCACGAGTTTCATCACATGAAATTCGATCATTGTCAGACTTAACTGACACATGGAATACATAATCAAACTCATTTGAAGAGGTATTAGTGTTTCATCTTTAATTGTCCTTTTAGTTTCCGATTTTAGGAGCCTCATTATCTTCTCAAGATTAAATGAGTTCCTACACTTCATTTTCTTCTTGATTCTCAACAGAGTCATCCTCTAAGAATCATATCCTCAAAGATGAGATCTTTTAAGTATCTCAAGGTCATAAAGTAGGTATCCAATACCGTCCTTTATTTTCCTAATGAAGTAGCACTCTCTAGTGCTAGATTCCAGCTTATATGCATGGAACCAAATTAATGATATACATTGTAGTCTCTACTACACATATATACCTAGAAACTAAGGGATAATTATGCTAAAACTCATCATTGATAAGATCATGTCACACATGATCCAATTGTATCTCCCTATAACTCTATTGAGTTAAGGTGTGTTAGGAGGATTGAGATAGAAATGATATTCATATCTTCATAAGGTATTCCATGAATTCATCTAATAGGTACTGATTACCTAGATTAGACCAAATTCATTTTCATCTTCCTTCAGACTTTGGTTCCAAACCAAAATTATGAAATCTTTGAACATTTCAGAGGTTTCTTAGGTGAAGAGAAGAAATATCATATCATACATAATCATCAATAGATATCACATATCCACAATGTTTTATTATGATATAGATGATCCACATACATCGATATGTATGAGATCCTGAATACCTTGACATCTTACACCAATCCCAAGGGTGTATTGGACATATTTTTCTTTGAATACAATATTCATAAGTATGTAAGTTTTGAAATTTTAGACATTATAAAGCTTCATATCTTACTAGTCTATTGATCAAATCAATAGAAAAATGTCCAAGGCTTGACGCTAGATCATTGTCAAATGATCTTCATCCTCCTATTGATCTTAGGGATTAATTTCAGTATTTAGAAATGTTAATGAACCATTCATTAATTTTCTAATTTGGTGGAGTCCACTAGATTTTAGATTACTATCTGAAATATCTCCATCATAAATCTTTGTGATAGGTCCATTCCAGAATTCATGTTTATTTCCAACATTTAGAAACAAATAATGAGTGTATTCTAATGTCTAGGTCATATAGACATTCTCTAAGACTAAGGGCTCTCCCACTGAAATTATGAAGTCTAGTGATCCAATGGAAATTGTTGCAACAATTGCATCAAAAACCATGTAGATGACTATTATGTTGGAAATGCGAGCCCACGGCGAGCCATTATGCAATAAATGTTATTGCATATATCATTCCCTGATCTCAAATGAAGAATGAATAATTTGTATAATAGGTACCTTAGTACAATTAGGGTTATGTACCATGACCATCTTAATAATCATACAGCTGTTGATTCAACTATTGAATCATAGAGGCTGGTGCTTGGATGAATATCTAAAGAGTTAGATTGAGGACTCATCAAGCACCGTCAAATGATTATTAAGAGATGATCTCCAGCCTGAGTAGGAGATGGCAATCCTATCTCTGAAGGCTGATATCTGACCGACCTCTTGATGCAGGTCCTCTGCATAGGAATAGAGATTCGGAGGTGTCAGATTAGTTAGGTCAAAGAGTTGACTTAACGAGATCGAGATAACCAAAGTCCTATATCATATGCTGTCATGATATAGGCACGCATCCTCTGACCGGAGACAGATGTGTTACTATATGTCTGAGTGTGTACATTTGGCAGACCAATAGGTTGATGACCTAATCAAGGTCTATACACCGACGCGCTGGTGTGCATATAAGGGCATATGAGTATTACGATCTCTCAAAGGGATCATACAAGTTCAGTTACTGAACCGGAAGACATGAGCTCACTCATGAGATATTGGGATGAATCAAATTCCATGCGCATGGTCGTCTCGCTTTGGAAGCTTGACTGAATTTGTAGGTTTGATATATACTTTTAGTATATGATCAAGACCTAGGTATGATATACACTTTTGGAAAGTGTATGATCGATACCAACTCCCAATGATCGAATGAGAAACTTACTGATAAAACCATGAAGTAGACAGTATAAAGTTGATCCGATACTTCGGGTTTAGTCTGAGTCTTCCAGTATGCAGGATGTACATGTATTGGGAATACCTGAGGGTGATTTGTTCATAAACGATTGTATAACCATGACGCTTCCATTCCTAGGGAGTGATGAAACGGGTCTGGATTTTAGTGACTCCTCTCAGTAGAGAAGTGATCTGATCTTGGTCCAAGTGTTGGACATTGATCTGAATGTGATTCAGATACAATGAGAAGATTAGATTTACGGTCTTGATTTAATCAAGCATCTATGAGAGGCCCGCGATCTGGATTTGAGATATGATCTCAATATCCATGTCACTATACGTGGAACAATACAATCACCCTGTCCTTATCTCCAAGTATCTGCGGAGAGATTGCATTATTCTTGAAGGGTTCAAGAATAATTCCATAAGATCTAAGCAATGAAGAAATAATGATTAAATGTGATTTAATCATCTTGATGTGTGAAGAAATTATCCAATTTAATTAAATGTGATTTAATTAATGTGGATAAGAATAATGTGGATAGAAATATCCAATTATTCATAATATATTATAAAATGTGATTTATAATGTATTAGAGAGAGCTAATTATAATTTATATGTGTTGATTTATTATTATGTGTATTGGATACACATTGTGTAATTAATTAACAATATGAATTATATGTTATTTTGGGTTGTGAATATGATTCACAATTTTTTCCATGGTAAGAATGCAATATTCTCAAAGATAATTGTGAATTATTTTTTGGAGAATAAAACCTAATAAATTTGTTGCAATTAAATAAGAGAGATTCGAAGGAGATATGCAATCTCATGGATTTCCATGAGATTGCAATCTCCATGCAATCTCAAGGGGCGGCACATCATTCCTATAAGGAATGTGTGGCCGTCCACTTGGAAGGTACATGGAGATAAAATCTCCACGTATCTTCTCTCCTTATTTGTTGGGTTGATTTAGGAATAAATTATATTTGATTTTGTCAAATATATTTTGACCTAAATTTGTTGCTTTTGACAACAACAATCTTGGCCATTGGATTGACACAAATCAATCTCACCCATTGATTTTATGTGTCCCATGGATTGAGATCCATTGATTTTACTTGAAATATTGGAGCTCTCTCTCTCTCTCCCTCATTTCTTCATACACGCCAGCCCTCTCTCCCTCTCTTGTTGGTGGCCGTCCACCATACCCTAGAGAAGGGAATCGTCGTCGCCATCACCACCGCGCTGCCGCTTCGACGTTCTTCGGTTTCTCCGTCTTCTTGGTGTGCTACGCCCACGAAGGAGACGTTAGATCTCGTGTGACGAGATCAGGAGCAACCACGCTTGGATCAACTTCTTGGATTGCGAGGACAACGCGGTTCATCCCCGCGCTCGCAAGCAGTCTCGTCGACGATCGAACTTGAGACAGGAGGTCTCTTCTCTTAGAGATTCGATCAACCACGCTTCAAGAGGTATTGCATTATACTTGTTGTGGTTATAGATGAAACGATCTGAGAATGTTTCTCGGATCATGTGGTTCCATCGAATAATTTTTTTTTAAATTCCGCTGCACCGAACAACTAGTACGACTAGTCGTTCCTCGTCGTATCCGATACGACGATCACGCTTCCGTGATGCGCTTGAGGATATTTTACATATCCTTCAAGTGGTATCAGAGCCAGGGGTCGACGGTTTCGAATATGATTCGAAAAACCGAGGACGACTTGGGTTCGTTTAGGTCGCGAAAGTTTTCATCGCATTTGATTTCGCAGATCTGTTTAGTAAATAAATTCGGCACTGTTTAAATTGTTTAAACACGAATTTAATACTTGGATTTTGTTCCCCATTAAATAAAGAAACCATAGGATCTGAGTTTACGTAAATCGGATTTCGTATGCTGTAGATATGGTTGTTTTAATGAACATGTATGCACTGTTGCGGGAACTGTAGATCTGAACGTGATTAAAATGTTAATTACTGTTTAGAATCGCCTCGAAATGCTGTAACATCACTTGGATTCTGTCCTAAATAAAATTAACAATGTATGAAAATTGATTTTGTCTAATTTGGATTTAATATGATTGAGATATGCTAATTTTAGTAAGAAGGGGTCACTGCTGAAATTACAGTCCTAATCTAGAACCAAGTGATTGTCAATTAGTGAAATTAATTGTTAATTTCGTGAAATAATCATGAAAAATATTTGTGAAATATTTGAAGATGATTATTTACATAATTGACTTGGCCTCAACCAATTAATTGATTAGATTTGATCTAAATCTTAATTGGAAACACATTCATCAAACTTAATGTTTGATTGGTGATTGTCATTTAATCATTTAGTGAAATTAAATTGTTTAATTTCCTAGAATAATTGTGCATAAATATTTGTGAAATATTTGATGATAATTATTACCTTAAATGACATTGCCTTAACCAATAATTGATTAAGATGTGATCTAAATCATAATTGGAAACCACAATCTTTCAAACTTGATGCTTGAATAGGATTTGGGAATTTGTCTTGCAAGTTTCCTTATAATCAAAAATGTTTTGATTATTACTATATGGTACAATTTCGGTTGAAGAACCGATGATCATCTCAAGTACAAATTAATCAATTTGGCATTATCCTTTCCCGAGGCGGATATGGTGCCTAGTCGGAGAGCATTGGGGTTGTGGGTTGCAACGTATGTGGTCCGTCCCACTCTCGTCGGTACTGGCCATGACAGCGGGTAGGGCCGGGATAATGTCCGAGGGATTAAGATGTATTTTTCTAATTATTAAAATTCGAATTAATACGTATTTTGAGATATTACCATATATGTATTCAAGTAAAATAATCAAGTTTGATTGATTGAATTGGATTGATAATTAATTTAATATGATTAAATTGATTATGTCCAATTGAAATACTCTAATATGATTAGAGCTAATAATTCCCTTGGAAGAATTAATTATGTGAATGTGATTCACGATGATTAATTAAAATTTGAATATGAGGTGGAGGATCACATAAGTGACATCCATGGTCTCCCGTCAAGGCGGAGGGTTCTGTCGCCAGGGATTGCATGTGGGAGACGCCTGTACGAAGTGACAGCTCTTGTATGCAAGCGCATCTGGATCGGGCTCTTCGCTTCTCGAAAGAGTAAGGACGTATGCGTAGTGACCCCAATATCGGGTCCTCATATTATTGGGGCGATATTGGATTACACATAGCGAGTTGTATTCCTGTTGACGGTTGGTTCAATTAATGACGGGTCAACATCGCCTTAGGGGTGGTGGGCCCGGGTGTTAAAGACCGAATTGGGAGATGCAAGTTGGACTTGCAAGGCAGAATGTGTTCCCGCTTCTTCTTATCCGAGTTGTAGGTTCTCATATTATTGGGATGCAACAAAGATAAGGAAGGAGATCCCAGATCTTGCTTGAGATATAATGGTAAGTATATCTCTTACATTGAAAGTGATTAAGGGAATGAACTTTCAATGTTGACATGGCAAGACACTTTGATATAAAAATTCCTAAATCAAAGTAAAATATGTATATATAAATACATACATCTATGCAAATTTCTTATTTCAGATAATCCTTCATTAAAACCCACTCAATGAAATACTCAATAGTAACCAGTGAAATATTTTGGAATGGACTCATGATCCAGATATTGTACTTGCAATTGAACACATAATGTATGTGGTTGCAATATGCAAGTCTCCTCATACTAATGAGGAATGACAATTAAATAGATAATAAGACTACAACCCTAGGGTTTGTATGTCTCTATAGTCTTGATCTCATTGGATGTACTTTGGAAGTAACATGTCGATGATGATCGCAATTGTCAAATAATCCTTATAAAATCAATGAAGATATTTTGGCAGACATATATGTGCTCTTGATATTTAATCATGAGTGACATGGTTCTCTGCATCATGCAGAATGGTAGCTCTATAAGAGATGATGTATTCAATTGTTTGAGTACCTACCTGAACCTATGTTTTATGAGTTTAGATGGATGTAGATGATGAGTGTCATTATTCTACTGTCTATACTCTAGTCATTCATGAAGCTTCATAGTATTCATATTGTGTGAATTTAATGAAGCATAAATAAATGTTGAAATACTCTTATTTTGAATTCTTTTGAATTTATTGTAAGAGATCCTTAATCTTAAGCAATGGTTGCTTATAGATAAAGGGAGCGCAATGGAAGCATGGGTTGGACCCAAGAAAGAAGGAAAGTCAAAGAGTTGACTGGACTTCTGTGACTTCCATGTGACATCCAAAGAGTTGGATGAATGCCAATACTGTAATAAGTTGATGTGTTGATAGTATGACTATCAAGTCTGTCTAGAATCCTTAGAAAAGGACTCGGATGGAGCATCATAATAATCTACATAAATCATTGATATTGACTTACTTATTGAATAAGATAAAGTCAAATAATTGTATCTCAATCTTCTGATGACATTTGCAATGGGTTGCATATGTTTTAGAAGACTGGAAAATTTGATCTTAAAGGTTTATAGTTGTCCACATGAATATTGATGCAATTGTTGCAACAATCTCTGTCGGATTAATAGACTTGTTAATTTCAGTGGGAGAGCCCTTAGTCGTAGAGAATGTCTCTATGACCTAGATATAAGAATACACTCATTGTTTGTTTCTAAATGTTGGAAATAAACATGAATTCTGAGATAGAACTATCATAAAGAGTTATGATGAAGATATTTCAGATAGTAATCTAAAATCTAGTGGACTCCACATAAATTAGAAAAATTAATGAATGGTTCATTAACATTTCTGAATACTGAAATTAAACCTTAAGATCAATAGGAGGATGAAGATCATTTGACAATGATCTAGCATCAAGCCTTGGACATTTGTCTATTGATTTGATCAATAGAATAGTAAGAGATGAAACTTTAGAATGTCTAAAATTTCAAAACTTACATACTTATGAATATTGTCCAATACATTCTTCTTCGGGAATGGTGTAAGATGCCAAGGTATTCAGGATCTCATACATATTGATGTATGTAGATCATCTATATCATAGTAAACATTGTGGATATGTGATATCTATTGATGATTGTATGATATGAGATTTCTTCTCTTCACCTAAGAAACCTTTGAAATGTTCAAAGATTTCATTAATTTTGGTTTAGAACCAAAGTTTGAAGGAAGATAAAATGAATTTGATCTAATCTAGGTAGCAAGTACCTACTAGATAAATTCGAAGAATACCTTATGGAGATATGAATATCATTTCTATCTCAATCCTCCTAACACACCTTAACTCAAAAGAGTTATAGGTAGATACAATTGGATCATGTGTGACATGATCTTGTCAATATTGAATTTTAGCATAATTATCCCTTAGTTTCCAGGTATATATGTGTAGTAGAGACTACAATGTATATCCTTAATAAGGTTCCATGTATGTTGGAATCTAGCACTTGAGAGTGTTGCTTCATTAGGAAAATAAAGGATGGTATTGGATACCTAATTTATGACCTTGAGATTCTTAAAATATCTCATCTCCGAGAATGTGATTCTTAGAGGTTGAGACTCTTGAGAATCAAGATGAAAATGAAGTGTAGGAACTCATTTATAATGAGACTCCTGAAATTGGAAACTAAAAGGACAATTAAAGATGAAACATTAATACCTCTTCAAATAAGTTTGAGGATGGATTCCATGTGTTAGAGAAATCTGACAATGATCGAACTTCATGTGATGAAGCTTCTGAAGATCATAGCATGGATAAATGGATAGCAATAGAAGTCTAATGTAGACTTCATATACAAGTGTCGTATATGGACCCTCGAGGATCCACCTATATGGGTAAGACCTGTAAAGGTGTAAATGGATCTTCAAGAGACAAGGAACCTGATGAGAAGGTAGAGATCTTCAAAGCACGGTTCGTAGCCATAAGCTACACACTGGAAGAGAAGACATTGCTTGCAATGAGACTTGCTCTTCGGTGACCATGCTTAAAACCATCAGAATATTGCTAACCTTAGCTACATAACTTGACTATTGCATCTTCAAGATGTAAGTCAATATTGCATTCCTCTACGAATGCCTCTTTGAGGATATTCATATGAAGTAGCCCCAGGGCTTCATGGTTGAGGAAAGCAAGGTGTGCAAGCTAAGGAATCCATCTATGGACTCAAATAAGCTTCTTGAAGTTGGATCATAAGATTTGATGAAATTATAAATGTTATGATTTCAGATAGAATCTTGATGAACCATATGAAGCTTAGTGGGAGTGCTTTTGTGTTCATCGTGCTAAATGTACATGATATCCTAATCATTTAAAAATGATATAAGGATAATAAATAGTGTTTTATAATCTGGTTGTTCCATAACTTGAAATATGATTTTAAAGATGCCTCTCAGATCTTAGTTCTGAAGTAGTTCGGAAGCAAAGAGAAGAGGATAATGGGACTGTCACATTTATAGTACATCTTGGACATATTCCATTTTATGGAAAATTCCAGTAATGGCTTCCATCCCTTAAGATATGGTACTGACCTATCTAAAGGGATAGCACCTCAAAGAGTTGAGGAAGTGAATGCTAGAGCTACTTGCCTTTGGGCATCAGTTCTGAGAAGCCGGATGTATGCTAGAGGTGTACAAAAAAACCAGATGGCTGCCATGCAGTGGGAGTAGTAAACTGCTACTAGTCCTACTAAGGAAATAAAACACTTGGTTGCAGTAACAACAAAATCTTCATAGATGACAAGATTTTTTGAGATAGTGATCTCAAAGTCTTATCTTAAAAAGTTTAAGACTTTATAGATAGTGATCTAAAAGGTCTTAACTAAAGATACCTTAGGAGATAGAGATCTCCAGAAATAAGGATATTCTTATAAGGATTATGGAAATACTGGTTATGATAATTGTTAAGCTGTAGTGTCAAGGACACTATAACTAACAAGATTGAGTATTAGTTGCATAAGATGCAACATTCGCATTGGATGCGAGCACTGCTACTGGGGATATGCAAGTGCCGTAAAAGGACTTGGCGTAGTCTCGCGGGAACAGAGTGACTGATCAGCTTACCTAGCTATTTTCTAAATAGCCTATGATTGTCACATGAGTGTGAGTTTAAATGATTAGCCCATTAATGGCTCTTTGGACTAGTGGGAGATTGTTGGAAATGCGAGCCCACGGCGAGCCATTATGCAATAAATGTTATTGCATATATCATTCCCTGATCTGAAATGAAGAATGAATAATTTGTATAATAGGTCCCTTAGTATAATTAGGGTTATGTACCATGACCATCTTAATAATCATACAGCTGTTGATTCAACTATTGAATCATAGAGGTTGGTGCTTAGATGAATATCTAAAGAGTTAGATTGAGGACTCATCAAGCACCGTCAAATGATTATTAAGAGATGATCTCCAGCCTAAGTAGGAGATGGCAATCCTATCTCTGAAGGCTGATATCTGACCGACCTCTTGATGCAGGTCCTCTGCATAGGAATAGAGATTCGGAGGTGTCAGATTAGTTAGGTCAAAGAGTTGACTTAACGAGATCGAGATAACCAAAGTCCTATATCATATGCTGTCATGATATAGGCACGCATCCTCTGACCGGAGACAGATGTGTTACTATATGTCTGAGTGTGTACATTTGGCAGACCAATAGGTTGATGACCTAATCAAGGTCTATACACCGGCGCGCTGGTGTGCATATAAGGGCATATGAGTATTACGATCTCTCAAATGGATCATACAAGTTCAGTTACTGAACCGGAAGACATGAGCTCACTCATGAGATATTGGGATGAATCAAATTCCATGTGCATGGTCGTCTCGCTTTGGAAGCTTGACTGAATTTGTAGGTTTGATATATACTTTTAGTATATGATCAAGACCTAGGTATGATATACACTTTTGGAAAGTGTATGATCAATACCAACTCCCAATGATCGAATGAGAAACTTACTGATAAAACCATGAAGTAGACAGTATAAAGTTGATCCGATACTTCGGGTTTAGTCTGAGTCTTCCAGTATGCAGGATGTACAGGTATTGGGAATACCTGAGGGTGATTTGATCATAAACGATTATATAACCATGACGCTTCCATTCCTAGGGAGTGATGAAACGGGTCTGGATTTTAGTGACTCCTCTCAGTAGAGAAGTGATCTGATCTTGGTCCAAGTGTTGGACATTGATCTGAATGTGATTCAGATAAAATGAGAAGATTAGATTTACGGTCTTGATTTAATCAAGCATCTATGAGAGGCCCGCGATCTGGATTTGAGATATGATCTCAATATCCATGTCACTATACGTGGAACAATACAATCACCCTGTCCTTATCTCCAAGTATCTGCGGAGAGATTGCATTATTCTTGAAGGGTTCAAGAATAATTCCATAAGATCTAAGCAATGAAGAAATAATGATTAAATGTGATTTAATCATCTTGATGTGTGAAGAAATTATCCAATTTAATTAAATGTGATTTAATTAATGTGGATAAGAATAATGTGGATAGAAATATCCAATTATTCATAATATATTATAAATGTGATTTATAATGTATTAGAGAGAGCTAATTATAATTTATATGTGTTGATTAATTATTATGTGTATTGGATACACATTGTGTAATTAATTAACAATATGAATTATATGTTATTTTGGGTTGTGAATATGATTCACAATTTTTTCCATGGCAAGAATGCAATATTCTCAAAGATAATTGTGAATTATTTTTTAGAGAATAAAACCCAATAAATTTGTTGCAATAAATAAGAGAGATTCCAAGGAGATATGCAATCTCATGGATTTCCATGAGATTGCAATCTCCATGCAATCTCAAGGGGCGGCACATCATTCCTATAAGGAATGTGTGGCCGTCCACTTGGAAGGTACATGGAGATAAAATCTCCATGTATCTTCTCTCCTTATTTATTGGGTTGATTTAGGAATAAATTATATTTGATTTTGTCAAATATATTTTGACCTAAATTTGTTGCTTTTGACAACAACAATCTTGGCCATTGGATTGACACAAATCAATCTCACCCATTGATTTTATGTGTCCCATGGATTGAGATCCATGGATCCCAAAACCCTATAAATAGAGAGGCATACTATGCTCTCTAATTTACTTGCAATATTGGAGCTCTCTCTCTCCCTCATTTCTTCATAGACGCCAGCCCTCTCTCCCTCTCTTGTTGGTGGCCGTCCACCATACCCTAGAGAAGGGAATCGTCGTCGCCATCGCCACCGCGCTGCCGCTTCGACGTTCTTCGGTTTCTCCGTCTTCTTGGTGTGCTACGCCCACGAAGGAGACGTTAGATCTCGTGTGACAAGATCAGGAGCAACCACGCTTGGATCAACTTCTTGGATTGCGAGGACAACGCGGTTCATCCCCGCGCTCACAAGCAGTCTCGCCGACGATCGGACTTGAGACAGGAGGTCTCTTCTCTTAGAGACTCGATCAACCACGCTTCAAGAGGTATTGTATTATACTTGTTGTGGTTATAGATGAAACGGTCTGAGAATGGTTCTCGGATCATGTGGTTCCATCGAATAATTTTTTTTTAAATTCCGCTGCACCGAACAACTAGTACGACTAGTCGTTCCTCGTCGTATCCGATACGACGATCACGCTTCCGTGATGCGCTTGAGGATATTTTACATATCCTTCATATTAAACCTTAAGATCAGATTTTCTAGTCTTCTAAAACATATGCAAACCATTGCAAGTGTTGTAGAAGATTGAGATACAATTACAAGACCTTATCTTATTCAATAAGCAAGTCAATATCAATGATTTATGTAGATTACTCTGATGCTCTATCCGAGTCTTTCTCTAAGGATTCTAGACAGACTTGATAGTCATGCTATCAACACATCAACTTATTACAGTATTGGCATTCATCCAACTCTTTGGATGTCATATGGAAGTCATAGAAGTATGGTCAACTCTTTGACTATCCTTCTTATCTTGGGTCTGACCCATGCTTCCACTGCTCCCTTTATCTATAAGCAACCATTGCTCAGGACAGAGGATCTCTTATTTAAAATTCAAAAGAATCAAAGTAAGAGTATTTCAACATTTATACATGCTTCATTATGAAGCATCATGAATGACCAGAGTATAGACAGCAGAATGATGACACTCATCGTATCTACATCCATCTAAACTCTTAAAACATTGGTTCAGGTAGGTACTCAAACAATTTGAATACATCATCTCTTATAGTGCCACCATTCTGCACGATGCAGAGAATCACATCATTCATGATTAAATGTCAAGAGCACATATGTAGGCCAGAACATCTTCTTAGATTTTATAAGGATTAATTGACAATTGTGATTATCATCGACATGTCACTTCCAAAGTACATCCGATGAGATCGACTATAGAGATATACAAACCCTAGCATTGTAGTCCTATTATCTATTTAATTGTCATTCCTCAATATTATGAGGAAACTTGCACATTGCGACCACATACATTATGTGTCGAATGCAAGTACAATATATGGATCATGAGTCCAATCCATGATATTTTACTGGTTATTATTGAGTATAACATTGAGTGGTTTTAATGAAGGATAATCTGATAAAAAGAAGCGGGAACACATTCCGCCTTACAAGTCCAACTTGCATCTCCCAATTCGGTCTTTAACACCCGGGTCCACCACCCTTAAGGCGATGTTGACATGTCATTAATTGAACCAACCATCAACAGGATTAGTACTCGCTATACGCAATCCAATATCGCCCCAATAATATGAGGATCTGATATTGGGGTCACTACGTATACAGCCTTACTCTTTCGAGAAGAAAAGAGCCCGATCCGGATGCGCTTGCATGCAGGAGTTGTCACTTCGAACAGACGTCTCCCACATGCAATCCCTGACGACGGAACTCTTCACCTTGACAGGAGACCATGGATGTCACTTATGTGATCCTCCACCTCATATTCAAATTTTAATTAATTATCATGAATCATATTCACATAATTAATTATTCCAAGGGAAATAATAACTCTATTCATAATAGAGTATCTCAATTGGACATAATAAATTTAATCATATTAAATTAATTATTAATCCAATTCAATCAACAAACTTGATTAATTTACTTGAATATATATGGTAATATCTCAAAGTACGTATTAATTCAAATTTTAATAATTAGAAAATACACCTTGATTTTCTTCGGTATTATCGAGTCCCTACCCGCTGTCATGGCCAGTACCGACGAGAGTGGGACGGACCACATACGTTGCAACCCGCAACCCCAATGCTCTCCGACTAGACACCATATCTACCTCAGGAAAGGATAATGCCAAATATATCAATTTGTACTTGAGATGATCATCGGTTCTTCAATCGAAATTATATCATATAGTAATAATAAAAACATTTTTGATTATAAGGAAATTTGCTACATAAATTCCCAATCTTATTCAAGCATCAAGTTTGATGATTATGTTTCCAATTATGATGTAGATCAAATCTAATCAATTAATTGGTTGAGGTCAAGTCAATTAAGAAAATAATCATATTCCAATATACCACAAATACTTTTCATAATTATTTCATGAAATTAACAATTAATTTCACTAATTGACAATCACATAGTTCTTGATTATGACTGTAATTTCAGCAGTGACTACTACTCACTAAAATTAACATATCTCAATCAATTTAAATCCAAATTAGACAAACTCAATTTTCAAAGATTGCTAACTTGATTTAGGACAGAACACATGTGATGTTTCATGCATTTCGAGACATATCAAAACAGTAATTAACTCATGAATCATGTTAAGATTCGCAGTTCCCGCAACAGTGCATACATGTTCATTAAAACAACCATATCTCGAGCAAACGGAATCCGAATTACGTAAACTAGGATCCTATGGTTTCTTTATTTAATGGGGAACAAAATACCATGATTAATTCGTGTTTAAACATTTTAAACATGGCCGAATTTATTCATTAAATAGATTTGCGAAAAACAAATGCGACAAAAAACTTTCGCGAACTTAACGAACCCAAGTCGTCCTAGGTTTGCGGATCGTATCCAAAACCTTTGACCTAAGGCTCTTATACCCCTTTTAGGATATGGTTAGATCCTCAAGTGCATCACGAGAGCGTGAGCATCGTATCGAATACGATGAAGAACGACTAGTCACACTAGTTGTTCTATGCAGCGGAAATTAAAATTTTTTTAAGCGACGAAACCACGTGATCCAAGAACACTTCTCGGATTGTTTCATCTAAACCAAAAACAAGTAATAAGATTACCTCTTGAAGCGTGATTGCGATCGAATCTCTAAACGAAGAGACCTCCTATCTCAAGTCTGATCCGAAGGAGGAGACGCTTGCGAGCGCGAGGATGAATCGCATGCTTCTAGCAATCCATGTTGATGATCCAAGCGGCGGATTTCCTGATCTCGACACATGAGACCCAACGTCTTCTTCACGAGCGAGGTGCACCGAAGGAGACGGAGATCTACAAGCAAACGATCGGGCAGCATAACGACGACGCTGCGGCGATGGAGAACCTCTCTAGGGCATCCATGGTGGACGACCACATGAGAGGGAGGGAGAGAGTAGACGTATAGAGAGAGAGAGAGAGAGAGTTGTTGTATCACTTGTTGTGTAAAGAAGAGCAAAGGGGTGCCTCTCCTTTTATAACATTTTGGGATCCATGGATCTCAATCCATGGGGCAACACAAATCAAATGGCTCTCATTGATTGTGTTTCTTTTAATGGTTAAGATTTATGTTGGTAAAAACCAACAACAATTAATTTAATAAAATCAAATATATATATATATTGAATATTATTTGATTTATATCAAATCAATCTCTATTAGAGAAATAGGAAAGGAGGCAAGCCTCCTTCCATAAAGAGGGTGGACGGCCACCACATTCCTTATGGGAATTGTGGCCGTCCACTCTTCCTATATGGAAGGTGGATGCCTCTCTCCTATTATGTGAGATTGCATTATCTCATGATTCTCTCTAATATTTGCAACAACTTTTGTTATATATTATTTCACAAAAATAAATCCAATCTATTTTGTGAACATTGCAATCTTGCCATTAGAAATTTGTGAATCACATTCACAACCCAAAATAAAATGTAAATTACAAATAGCTCTCTCTTATATATTATAAATTTAATGTCCAATGTGAATCCAATTCACATCAACATTTTATTGACAAATGTAAATTACAAATAGCTCTCTCTTATATATTATAAATCACATTTATAATATACATGACTAATATAGATATTGCAATCCACATTATTCATATCCATGATAATTAAATCGTATTTAATCATCTTGGATCTCTATTCTCTTGTTCTCAAATAATATGAATCACATTCATATTATTTTCATCTTTGATAATCAAATCACATTTAATTATCTAAGACAACTCTCTTTATAATATGAATCGAATTCATATTAATCATGATAATTAAATCACATTTAATTATCCATTTTCTCAATGCTCGAATATATATATATATCAACAATAGAATTATCCATGAACTCCTTCAAGGATAATGTGCTTTCTCCACGAATACTTGGAGATAAGGACAGGGTGATTGTATTGTTCTACGTATAGTGACTTGGATATTGAAATCATATCTCATATCCAGATCGCGGGCCTCCCATAGATGCTTGATTAAATCAAGACCGCAAATATAATCTTCTCATTGCATCTGAATCACATTCAGATCAATGTCCAACATTTGGACTGAGATCAGATTACTTCTCTACCGAGAGGAGTCACTAAAATCCATACCCGTTTCATCACTCCCTAGGAATGGAAGCGTCATGATTATACAATCGTTTATGATCACATCACCCTCAGGTATTCCCAATACCTGTACATCCTGCATACTGGAAGACTCAGAATAAATCCGAAGTATTGGATCAACTTTATATTGTCTACTTCATGGTTTTATCAGTAAGTTTCTCATTCGATCATTGGGAGTTGGTATCGATCATATACTTTCCAAAAGCATATATCATACCCCAGGTCTTGATCATATACTTTACAAAAGTATATACCAAACCTACAAATTCAGTCAAGCTTCCAGAGCGAGACGACCGTGCGCACAGAATTTGATTCTTCCCAATATCTCATGGAGTGAGCTCATGTCTTCCGGTTCAGTAACTGAACCTGTATGATCCCTTTGAGAGATTGTTTTACTCATATGCCCTTATATGCACACCAGCGCACTGGTGTATAGACCTTGGTTTGGTCATCAACCTATTGGTCTGCCAAATGTACATACTTAGACATATAGTAACACATCTATCTCCGGTCAGAGGATGCGTGCTTGTATCATGACAACATACGATATAGGACTTTGATTATCTCGATCTCGTTAAGTCAACTCTTTGACCCAACTAATCTGACACCTCCGAATCTCTATTTCTATGCAGAGGACCCGCATCAAGAGGTCGGTCAGATATCAGCCTAAATGAGAAAGGATTGCCATCTCCTACTCAGGTTGGAGATCATCTCTTAACAATCATTTGACGGTGCTTGATGAGTCCTCAATCTAACCCTTTAGATATTCATCCAAGCTTCAGCCTCTATGATTCAGTAGTTGAATCAACAGTTGTATGATTATTAAGATTAGGGGTGCACACTGATCGGATAAAATCTGTAATCCGATCCAATCCGATGCTATTGGATGGGATTGGTTTGGTTTTATCATTCTAATAGATTGGATCGGATCAGAATTTTTGAAATCCGTTAAAGTATGGATTGGATTGGATCATTACCAATATTCGATCCGATCCAATCCATTAATCCGTTAACACATGTGTGCATGTAAATACATACATATATACATAATATATGTGTGCACCTATTTTGAAATCTCTGTAAGGACATAATCAATGTCATACATGTCATTTTTTCCATATCAATCTTGGATACATGTCTTCTTAATATCACTCTTTCTTCTCTTTTGAAAGAGAAATGTTAAATATGCAAAATAATAAATTATGAATATAACTTGTAAAATAATAAATTCATATTCGGTTATCCCTCTCCCAGATTCCTCTTTCTCATTTCACTATTGGCTGCCAAAATTCCTCCTCATTCCCTCTCACTCCATTTTGATGATGTCTCCCTCTTACATACCATTATTCTCCTAACATAATTTTACCACTGCCCCTTCCCTGTGATGTCGTCATCCGTCTCAACAACATAATCCCCTCCCATGCGATACCATTTGGCCTCTATAAGATGCCACCCTTCTAATCTTCATTATCATAAAATAGATTTAGGATAGTTGCTTGGTGTATTTGTTAGATATTTTTGATCCCATTGCTTCTTACATTTTACTTGCTCTACCTTGCAACCTTATTTTAGTGATGAAATTGGACCAATTATATAATCAAATGTGTCATACCCATCTAAGAAGAAATAAGCATTATTTCAATTCTGTTCATTTTTAATTTGATATATATTTTCTATTCATATTTTCATATAACTTTCAAATTTTGGCTATAGATATAATATTACAAATAAATTCCAGTTAAGTCTATTTAAATGAGATATGATGCCTACTTGAAGGAATATATATAAGTTAGTTTTGTCTTGCATATTCAATCGAGTATGAACGTTCTATGATTCTCGTTTCTTAATGATATATTATAAAGCATTGAAGGATGTTCTTGCTGGTGGTTAGATTTGACATAGCTTAACATTCTAAGTTAATCATATACTTCATCAATATCCGATCACAAAGATCACATTTTATTTATCTAACTTGTCTTTATATCTTATTTGATAACTTGTATTGTTTTATTTGAATCATTTAGTGGAAATCAATTGCAAAAAATAAACTAATACATTATTTATTAAAGAAAACTTAAATGTCAAATTCAATATAATCCTTTGGTTTGATTATATGGTCTCAACTTTTTATAATGGATTAACGGAATTATTCAACTTTCACTTGATTATGTATTTTTTCTTTTCTTTACTTCTATTTAAATGATCGACTTTAAGTCATTATTCGAATGATCGAGGGCTAGTATGTTGGAAAGTATAAACGTGTAAAGTAGACTATTGAGCGGAAAATGATAAGTATAAAAATTCGAACCAATCCGATCCAATATGTAATCCGATGGATTGGATCGGATTGGATTTAGATATCTTATGGATTGGATTGGATTCGAAAAAATAAAAATCTGTTAAGTTGGATTGGACACGGATTAAGCTAAAATCCGAATCAATCCTATCCATGTGCACCTAATTAAGATGGCCATGGTACATGACCCTAATTGTACTAAGGGACCTATTATGCAAATTATTCATTCTTCATTTCAGATCAGGGAATGATATTCGCAATAACATTTATTGCATAATGGCTCGCCGTGGGCTCGCATGTCCAACATAACTATCGGCCCTCTCCTTCATATCCTCCACCATTGGCTCCATTGTAGGCTATCCACCATTTCATGAGGCTTCGCCCTAGCCTTCTTCCCCTCCCCATGACATGGGGAGGTGGAAAGCGACGATGATCGTGGCCTCTGATATTGACCCATGGTTAGAGAGTCCATGCCACATCCGCCTTGCAACCGTTCAAGTCCTCTGGTAAGGTCGCCTAGGTCGTGCAAAGACTAGGGCTTCACTTGGATCCCAAAATAGATTTCCTCCTTCTTCTTCCTTGTCTCTCAAGGAAAACTAATTCTTTTCTTTTTGTTTGATTTCACCCATTTATTCCAAGCGGCACAACCATATTCACCTTCAATTCGATGCTCCTCTTTACTCACAGCACCTCAGTCGTCCACGTGCACCACTCCAGCCACCATCTACCTTCCTCCAGAACCTAATCCAACATAGGCTTTCTCCTCCAACCACGTCGAAAAAGAACCCAATCAGGGCACCTACCTTCTCCACTCCATAGCCATTCATTTACTTCAGCACGCATCGTACAAGCCTTGGCTATACCCTAACTATTATTGCATGTTCGACTTCCTTGGCCAAACTCCGAGAAGTGGCTACGTTCCATAGCTTCTCCTCTGATGAGCATGTGTGGATACATTACCACAGAGAATTGCCCCCTTCCTATGATGCACGAGCTTCATTGTCGACTGACCAGTGAGCTTCCTTGTCCATTAACAGATTAGAGGAACCTAGAGGAGGTGAACTACCTTCTTCAGAGATCCAATAGCATCGCCATTGAAGGGCGAAGGAGGAGCGGATCATGCGTACATGTGTTGTTGGATTGAACATTCTCATCGTTCATCCAATAGCTCAGGAGATGCCATGCAGGCATGCTGAAGAGAGAGGCTCGGTGAGATCGAGCCTTGCTAGGAGTCACCTCGAGCCACCACGTGGCTTGAGGCACCCATATTAGCCCCGAACTGCTACCCTAGCCTCCGCTCGCATGCCTTGCATGTGAGGGTTGGGGAACGTTGCAGCAATACCCCGCCGCTTCTCCATATTAACAGACAGGTCCTAGGAGCACATGCCCCGCGTGGTATGTTTGGATATTTTTCATAGGGTCCCCGCCACTTCTTCTAAATTGCATTCAGGTCTCCGTGTGTAGAAAATGTATTGGGAATCCCCTTCAAGTTTTCAAAATCACAAAAATACCCCTTTATAGGCATGTTTGTGATACTTTCTCTATTTAGTTTCATGCTTTTATTTATTTTTATGCCACAAGACCTCTCTTGCTTATAACTTGAGCATATGGACTCCATATTCAATTATTTCAATTTCATTTTGATGCTTATTTAATGCTCTACAACATGGCATGATTCAATTCTTATTTCGACATTTTAAAAACAATATGAATTATTTAGAGATGCTTAGTTTCATTTTCTTTATTATATAAATACCATTGAGTGAAATTAGAATTATTATGATGCATGAATTGCTACAAGAAATTGAATATAATTACATTGCTCACTTTACTGATCATTTAGGATCATATTTGTGCATGTAAATATGTTTACATTGCATTGCATTATGTCGCATTCTACAAAAATTACATACTGTTCATGCGTCCCATGTCTTGTCTCTTTCTTATTTTAAATCACATTTTTCTTGCATTGTTGTCCTAGTTAGAAGAATTAATCGCTTAATTTGAATATTATTATATGATTAATCAATTTGATTGATCGTGTCCCTGAGTTCGACCCTAACTTCCCATGTTTATGAATTTAAATTGATCCCTCCTCGCAGATACATTTGGGCGCAGTCTCTGACAGATCTATAAGTGGTCATACTACAATTAGGCGATATTAATAATGCCACTTAGTGGTTAAATAGATGGTACTATTGCTGGGGGCACGACATATCTTTTTGATTAATTGGGTTTTAATATTTAATTAAGTTGATGATTCTGACATTTAAATCAACTTGTTTATTTTTTTTCTGCATTGTCTTGTCATGTGATTTTGTTAATTTTATTTCTTGATGTATGTCGAATGGATACTTTTTATGGTAGGGATTGCGGGGACCGATGATGCTCGAGAGAAGCGGAGGCGAGGAGTCGAGAGCTTCTGCTACGATTAGTCGCGGAAGAATCCCTAAAGAGATGAAGAGATTTTAATTAGCCTTCTTTTATATATTTGTGTATATTATTTGTAATAATTACCTTTACAATGGTCCTCATTTGAGGGCTCACAAATGTAAAAGGACACTTGACATTTTGTGGTATATGGAACTTGTTTCACATATCCCCAATTGGGGCTCCACTTGAGTGTTCGATCTAGGGTTAGGCATACGGTTCTCTGAGCTGAAAATCATATGTGCTTGCTAGTAGGTAGGACACACTAATAATCATCAAGGAGATTCACTTCTTCTCCATAGATTCAACTAGATACACAAATAAACATCGCTCTACTTAGCCAAAAATAAACTCCATTCTCCCCGCTAATAGTGGCATGTTTAGGATACAACTTTTCTCAATTTGCATGCATGTAATGTAGATTTAAACCGATCTTTCATAACACATGGAGAATGATGACATTGTAAGTACCCTTTTTCGGGCATACATCATATTTTGTCATTGACATCGAATTTTTCTCGAATTTGCTACTTTGCTTTGAAACCTAGGATGTTAATGGAATTGGGACTGGTCATTAAACGATGATAACTTGATTTGTGCTCACAGTAAATTCAATGGTAGCCTAAGCTAAATATGAGACTGATTAAAGCAAGTTGATCAATAAAATGGAGTAAAATTAACAATTATATGATGGGAGAGCGAACCCCGACGTTGTACACATGATGTATTTTGCATGTTGAGAGGTGAGGATGTATCCTTAGGATAGTTCCCAAAACCTATCATTATTCCTCGCATAGAAGGACTTATATCTTGGATGATCACCAATAAAATAGAAAAGATAAATGACCAATATTTGTCGTCTTCATATGTGAGTTGGTGAAATCAAGGGTGTTTACTTGAGTGGTTGAGCTTGATTTGTGCATTCTACCCAACCCTTTTGTAAACCATGCTCCATTTCTTTCATCTCTGTAGATTCATTCATTTGAAAAGATTCAGCTAACCCTAAATGGTGTCTTAATCCCCATCGCTAGTTCTATATTCAAAATATTTAAGATCCTTTCAGCCTAAGTCTAGGAAGAACTAAGTCTATATGATTGTTTACCTTGGGTCTCTCCATCTTCATTTCAAATTTCTATGCTCAGGCTCTTCTCAGCCTAAGTACAGGGGGACTCGAGTCCTTGTCCATTCTACTTCTTAACCCATTGACCCCTCATGTTGGTCCTAATATCATACTTAGGTTATTTTAACCTAAGTATAGGGGAGACCCGAGCCAGTTACCTTATGTCCTTCTATATTCTAGCACGAGCCATGCCTTCATATTACTTGGCTAAGTATAAGGGGTATATCATATATATTTCATATATACTTTAGCCATGGCTAATATTTTAAAAATTTTCAAACTTTTTGTGGCTAGGGCAAATGTATGTTTGAATTGATTTTGTGTAAAAATGTTTGTAAAATGATTTGAATTTTTTTCTAATTATGTGACATTGTTTTGAAAAAGGTTTGACAATGGTTTGAAAATAGGGATTTTACTTGTTTTGAAAATCATTTGAAAATGTTTTGAAAATCTATATTAGGTGACATGTTTTGTAAAATCTTTTCAAAATTGTGGGTGAAAATGAGACTAATTTGTGCTTCTAAGTACTTCTAACCTTATTCAAAAACCATTGAATTTTTGAAAAATTAAAAAATCACAAAAAAATTAACCAATTAAGTTTGTGATTCTTGACACTCTCTCTATCACTCAAGACTTGAGGAATAAAGAAATTTTGATTTTTGAGGTATTACGATGTCTGAGCTAACCAGCCTTAGTCATTAAGATTTGAGACTAAATAATTCACACTTACCTAGTTTGAAAGATATAGGTGCTATATTGCACACTTCATCTCTATCTTAGAATAGAACTTGCGCCTCACAACACAACTACATTGATTATGAGATGAGTTGAGGTTTCACTTGAGGAACTAGGATGAGGGATTTGAGTCTGGATCTGATTTAATGATGCTCAAGGATAGTATAAAATCTATGAAGGATTCGTGAAACCTGAGTGTCAGCACCTTAAGCTAGTGTGAGAATAAGGTTCTTGTACTAACCTCTTGATTACCTAAATACTAGGGTGTGATTAAATCTAAAGAATTTTTTATTCATACGTGTGCACCAACTTGGTAAAGTAGTGGAGTGATGAATCCCATATTCATCATGTTAAAATTGGTCATTTAGGCTCTATTCCCCAACATTTATATGCATTTAATCATTAATAGAGCATTATTAGCATTCATGCATGTGTGAATAATATTTGCATTTCATCATGCATAAATTGCATTAAAAATCCCAAGTGTAAATTAGCCCAAAAAGCCGCTAACTTCTCCTATTTTTAATTAATTCATCCTAACTCTGATTGACCCCAAACTACCTCCATTGGGTAGATATTACTAACCTTATTAAATAAAAAATACAAAAAATTACTAACCCCAATAAGTGTCAAATAATCCCAAAGTCTAATTTCACATATGATAGACTAAAATGAGCATATCTCCCACATACAGTGTCCGATTTTCATCTACTCACTTTTAAAGTACTCCATTTTCAATTACCTTCAAAACAAGACCAATTTCATAAAATTCGGAGTTCATATGTGAAAGTTGGGTTTTGGGTCACTTTTGCGCATTTTGACTTTTTGCTATTTTTGACCCTAGTTTTTATGTGCATAATTAACCCGAAACTTCTTTCAAATATTCGTCGACCCCGCTGGCATGTCAATCAGTAACATTCCCCCTTTTGATAGTGAAAAGGGCTGTCAGCTCTTGTTTTTCTGGGTAGCGGATTGATGGAGCATATCTTCTGATGCAAGCTCTTGGGTGCCCCACTTTGGGAAGGAACTCTTCTTAAATAAAGACATTGTTGTGGCATAGGAGAAGTAGTAGGTAGAGGGAATCGACGGTTCAAGAGTGAATGGGCTTGTCGAGTTAGGAGAAAAAGCACCGCCAGGCCCACAGGAAGGAGCTGCCGTGGGGAGCAAGCAAACCTTAAACACGGAACTGGAGCCTGAAGAACTACTAATGGAGCAGCAGACACAGAGAAGTCTGTGAGTGAGGTTACCCACAAAGTCGGTTGGTTGTCAGTGAGGTCGTCAAGGTTCAGGCCTAGTAGCGCCCTCCCTTGCATTTCAGATGTTCACTATCAAAAAGCCTCTGTGACATCTTGTTCTCGGACGGTTTTATAGGAAGAGCAACCAGCTATTATGAGTTCTCAATCACCCTAATCGTCCAAAATTAGATATTAGAAAGTGAATTTAAACGGAGCAGTGCTCTTTCTTCTTTATCCGACCTTCCCCTCCCAGTCTTCGCGGGACAGTTGAAGGAGTGACTCTCAGGTAATAGACTCTGGCAATGTTGTCAGACCCTGAGGATGCCTACTTCCTCATGTCCTTGCCTTGCGAGGCCTACCTCCCCATACCCTTTGGACTAGGGCTCGCACCTCAAAGAGACCTTGCCCAGAGGGCCCTACTTGAGAATTCTAAGTCCTATCCTAATAGTCTGGCAGAAGCAGAAAAGAAATCAACAGAGAGCTTTTTTAAGTAACCAAAGAGGAATTGATTAAGTAACCAAAGAGGAATTGATTAAGTAATCAGCTCCCATGCTGCAAACATCCCCCGCTTCGTGCTTTTCTTTCTTTCCTTGTGGGCAGGAAGCACACAAGCTGCGTGCGTTGCGTGATTCCACTGTGTTTTTTGCACGTCGGCTGGGTGGACAGTTAACCGGAAGAGGAATTCGATTCGCCCAGCCAGTAGGCGGGCAGCGTGCTTATCTTGTGTGACAACACTACAGAGCGATTGGCTCTTCTAGTCAAGCAGCTATGTGACAACACTCCAGAAAAAGCGACGCTTTTGTGTAACATGCTATGGTCTCAACGCCCTTACGAGGTAGTGATTAGTTTCACGCGCTCTATGCCCGGCCCGCGCGCAGTTAGGAAGATTGGCCGTTGTTTGTTTATATAGTCTGAATTTGATTAGATTGATATAGTTTCTTGCTTTATATAGTGACTTTTTGATATAGTTATAGAGATGAAAAAAAGAGGTACCACCCATCCTACCCTACGATCTATAGGCAGCCGTCCGTCCAAAAGCCGCCCGAAAAGGTTATTTCTTTTTCATTTGTGTTCTTTTATCAAAGTTTTATTAAGAGACACAAAAATCCAAATCCATATTAAAACCAAAATCAAAGAAACTGACTGAGTCCAAGTGTCTGTTGTCGGTCTGAACAAAAGTTGAGTGTTTCTTACTGCTATTTTATTTTCCTATTTTCTTATTTATTAAAAATCCAAAAAAATTGGATTAGTGTGTAAATAATCTTATTGTATTTTATCGTATTTTTTCTATAATTTTTATCCTCTCTAAAATCATCAAAAAAATACAAAATCCCAAAAACCTGGTTTTCTATACACATGGAGAACCACCAAAAATACCACTTCTCACAGATGACCTCTTTTGCTCTCGGGTCCTTCATGAAAGTTCTAGATCTCGATGAGACGAACAACCTTTGTGAAGGAAAATTTTCAATTCGAGGTCTTCTATTTCTTTTCTATTTTTCTTATGAAATTTTTTTGGGGGCGCCATGTGGCAGCTCCAGGGCGTGCCACGTGACATCCCCACTATCTCTCTCTCTCTAGGTCCTCCGGGTCACGTGCTAGGCACGTGACCCCTGTCATCTTCCCCCAACGCACGCACGAGCTCCTCCCAGCCATTTCTCCTCCGCCATGCACGGCCATCAAGCCGCCATGCATGGTCATTTCACCCCCCCCCCCCTCGCGCGTAACTGACACCACCTTCCTCTTATAAATCTCGTCCTCGCTAGCCATCTGAGGCATCCGTCATTTTTCAACGAAACTCCTTTGGTGGTGACACCCCGGCCATCGTCTACGACGTGATCCGAGGAGCTGTATCCTCGTCGCAACTTCCCCGACGAAGCCCACTTCAGCTTTGGCCGCATTTATTTGCCGTCGAGCCGCCACTCCAGGTACCCTTCACTCATCTCCTACCTCCAGACCCGCTCCACGGCCACCATCCCTCTGGCGTCGCATAAGCTGGAATGCCATCCCCCTGCCTTCGCCTGACTACAGACCATCATCTATATTCCTCCACCTCCGGCTGAATCCACGGTCGGAGCTCAGCTCCAAACCCTCACCCACGCATGAAGCCCCATTCCTCCCTTTGTTTTTCTCCTGCTTCTAACCTTGCAGGTCCAGCGCACCTCCGACACCTCCATCTTCCCGCCTGCCTCGAGCCGCCTCGTCGTCGCGCCCCATCGTGCGACGCTGCCTCCTGTTCCGCTCACAGCAGTTGCAGCTGCGCCTCCTCCGCCTCGACCTCCCTCCATCGGTCGTGTGTCAACCGGCCTAGGGCCAGCCGACCGCGCCCCCTCCCTCGCGCCTCGGCCGCAAAGCGCCGCCCTCCGCGCCCTGTCCTCCAGCCGCCGTTGGATCGGGCGGAGGCCCTTAATCCAACGGCTCCGGGCGTACCACGTGGACGCTCCAGCCGCCCCTCCGTTCCTCAGCTTCGGAGCTCCGGGCCTCTGGCTTGGGTCTCCCGAGTCTCCAGCCACCACCACCTAGGCTCGGGATATCCGAGTCTGAGCCTTGCCATCAAACCTCAGCTTCACCCCCCGAGCCTCAGCCCCGCATCCCCAAGCCTCTGGTTCGGGACTCCGAGCCTCCGGTCCGGAACCCCCGAGCCTCAGCCGCCGCCCAAACCTCCTGGCGCACGTGCTACGCACGTGCGCGGTGGGAAATTTGCAACCACACCCCTCAAAGTTTCAGATATTGCAGAAATACCCCACCAGGGGTAAATTATATCCAGGCCCCTTCGACCTTGCTAAATAACAGATAAGCCTCTCCAGGGACCTCTTTGCAAGAAAAACTTTATTTTATTTACATTTTAGTCCCTGGAATTTCATTTTAGCATATCTTTTCCATACGAACTCCATTTTGAGCATATAATATGTCATTTTGAAGCTATTTTCATGCTCTATCACTTGGCATAATTTGTGGACGGATATGAGACCATTCTGGTTGATTATTATTAGAAAATCAATTTGCTCTGTGCAGACTGATCTACGACATTTTGTTTGAAAAATTAACAGTGGTTTCTGCAGGAATTTAGCTTGAATACTTCTCTCAAGATTAAGTATTATATTATTTGAAGGATTTAATCAGTACAGGGATCTCATTTGAGGAAAGAGAATTATTGGACATATTTTTGAGGAACCAATTTGTATAGGAATATGATTTAATCTCATAATCTTCTGGCTTGCATTTTGGGATTAAGTGAAAATATCTCATTCGAAATAATCTCTTTCGATCTGTGATTGTCTTTCAAGAATTAATTGATAAATTTCATTGAGGATTGAATCTTATACTTCACAGATCCTGAGCATAATCGTCTCTGTTTATTTATTTGCATCGCATCTCCATCATTGCATTGTATATTTTCTAAACGCAAAAATTAATCAACATTAAATAATTATTTAATTTGATATAAGACCACGCAACTAGGAATCACCGTTCCCTGTGTTTGACCTTGCTAAACTTGCCAAGTAAAAAACTTCCGCAACATTCAAAGATTGTGGTGTTTTGATCAACCGAAATTCGCCTCCTATACTACAATTATCAACTATTAAAGAGGCAGGTTTCACGTTTATCAAATGGCGTCGTTGCCGGGGAACGGTGCATTTTTAGGGTTTTAAATCATTTTTTGTAATTAATTTTTGTAAAATTAATTTTTATGTCATTTTTTCTGCATTTTATTCTGCATTTCTCTCTTACTCCGTATATTAACCGCAATTTCTCTCTTTGCAGACTTCTGGGTGCGGAATTTTGAGATTAAATCAAGGATCTGCAAGGAAGATTGAATTTTAATTTTTGAGAGAGAGCTTAGTTTAGGTTTAATTTTCTGCAGTATTCTCAGGGTCCCTCTCTTTGAACCCTTGTAATAATACAGACTGAACTTTTCTATGGAGTGTCGGGTCTGTTTCAACCCCTTCTGTGTGGTTGGGACCCGACTTGAGTGGCGTAGGACTTAGTCACATATACGCTCGTTTCTTTATCATTTATTGTGCTCGTAATTCTTAGGCCACACTCCCACTAATATACGCACTATAGATCGTTCAACATTAGCCAAATTCTGAAATCAATTCTTCCCACTAACAGAACTTTCTGCTTAGGGTGTTTTTCATCTGTGCATATCATTTAGTGTAATTTAAATTCCTTGTCTTGCATCCCGCATGAAGAACGTGAGGATTCGCTGTAAGTCCTTCTCTTAAGCATGCATCATTGATCTACGTTTGCATCAGCTTTTCCGATCCTCCTTTCTCAAAGTTTTACAACTTAGGATTTAAAGGAATTGGGATTGTTCCTTAAGCGTGAATTTTTGTGCTCACATAAACTACAGTGATAACCTTAACTTAAAATCGGGACTGCTAATCAAGGCGAATGTAAATAAACTGACATAAAATTAACCTGTGTTTGGTGGAGAGAACCCCACTCATTGTTTGTAAGGGCTAGAACGCACACTTTGGATAGAGCCACAACTGAGAAATTTTACAGAGACTACTGTTTTTAAAAACAATTAGCTACTTTTCAGTGCGGGTTTCGGGTAGCCGTTTTACGGTCCGACTTCCCTTAGCAGAGTGGGTGGTTTAGAGGACACCGCGGAAGGCTCTGTCCTCAAGTAACACGGGTAGCCATTTATACGGTTCGTACTTACACCTATACTATCTGAGAGTAGGTGCAACTAGTTGTACGAACTCGGGACAGTCTGTGTGAAATATTTCGGTACCTAACAGCTCCGCTTAATCTTCAAGATTGTTTTGTCATTAAATTAAAATTGAAAAGATAAGCGACTGAACCCTGACGTGCCTTCATCTGTGTTGAGTGGTGAACTTGTTAATTGGCTTGTGGTTGCTTTGTATCTGCTTCCTCGTGAAGACTCTCTCGATCCTTCTTGTCTTAGGGCCATCATCTTTTCACTCCTTCGCTAAGGAATCTTTTATCCTTAGCAAAACCTCATTTAACTCCGACACTTAACATTAAACTCTTCCTTTCTGAAGGTGAATCACAATGCCTCCTAAGAGGAACCCTGGAGATGATGAGAACGACAATGACCCTATCCGGGCACTCTTGGCTAGGATAACCGCCGCCAAACAACACAATGAACTACTTAGGACGCAGTTGGCAGTACTACAACAAGGCGAGGCTGCTATGGAAGACACGTATCTTCCGGAGATTGATGAAGACTATAATTGGTTGAGACCTGTCCCCCTGAGGATGCGTTCGAACACAAACCGCATTTCCTTGCACTGTTGCTAAAGTTCGGAGGAAATAATCATGAAGAACCGTATATCTTCCTCCGTGACTTCGAGTTAGTCTGTGCTAACCTCTACCACCCTAGGGTTAGTCAGGACCACATAAGGTTGAGAGTTGTCCCATTCTCCTTGACTGATAAGGCAGCTTACTGGCTGAAAAATCTAGGGCAAATAGTCACTACATGGGCCACATTCAAGACTCTGTTCTTAAAGAAATTCTACCCAGCAGGTAGAATCAATTAGATGAGGATCAAGCTCACGAGTTTTACCCAACACCCGAGCGAACCATTTCATGAAACCTGGGAAAAATTCACAGACTTAGTACAGAAATGCCCAGGACACGGGATAAGTAAAATGATGCTGGTCCAAAGTCTTGTCAGCGGGCTGAACCCTGAGACTCAATGGTTGGTAAGTGCATCTTGCGGAGGAAGCTACATGGGATGCCATGAGGACACCGTCTACAAGGTGTTCGAGAGACTTGTTGAATCCAGTCGTGCACAAACCACCAGCCGGGCTTACATAGCCGGCTCCAAAAAGATGGTGAACAATCTGACGACCGATCAAAGTGCTGATATGGGAATAATAGCTGATAAGCTAACTATGGTCTAGCAGATTTATAAGAAGGTGGATGAGCTCCATAAATCTTCTGATATGGAGAAATTGGCTAAATTGCCTAAGCAAATGGAGGAATTGGCTGACAGGGTATCAAGAATACCAGCCCTGACTTCACCTCCCACACCCATACACCAAATTCACTACATTCAAGCAAGGGGTAGGGCAACATAGCCATTGGGGTGGAGACCAAGTCTTGTCCCATCAAACTGAGGAAACCTCCACTCAGACTGATTTTGAGGAACCTCCACAGGTCATGGAGATAAACGGAGTCTGGTATAATTTGGAACCGATCAACCGCTCAGACCAAAACTCTACTCCGAATCCTCATCCACCGCAAGCTCGACCCACCTACCAGCCTCAACCACAGCAGCGGCAGCAATATCATACGGGTTATCAGAACCCGCAACCTCAGCCACAGCAGAACCAACACCAAGGCCAACAGGGCCAATATCAGCGACCCCAGGCCAGGCAGGGCCAAGGATCCTCCTCTTCTTCTATCTCTCCAAAACTCCAGCGAGTGCTGGATGAGCTTCACAACATGAGAGTCGACATAAATTGACTTTCTCGTTGGAGAGATGAGGTGACCGCACCCCAGACCGTGATTCCAGCTCAAGTTTAGGCTAACCCAAATAGCCTTGGACATAATCAGGTATTAATCCCTGACTATTCCGTAACAATACCTGAAATTGAGCTCTCATCAAATAACAATGCTTATCATATCTCTCTTAGGAACGGAAGGACCGTAATCATGCCTGATCGAGCGAAGGAACTCAGTGACATAGCCCCAATGTCCATCAATTCACACAACCCTGGGAGAATTGACAAAGGAAGATCGGAGGAGGAAGTCCCACCCACACCACCCGAAGAAAATGAAGCGTCAGAGTCTGAGTCTGACGAGGAAACACCACAAAGACATCCGCATCACCTTGCCACCAATTTCCCCGCTTTTAGTCAAAGTCCTGTAAATAATTTATCATTCAATAAAAGTGATGTTTTTTATCACAACAAGTCCGTTCCTTTCCCCCGTGCTCTTACAGCGGGAAAGAAGAACACATAAAAAACCAAAGAAATGATGAAGAGATGGCCCGCATCTGTAAGCAAAACATTAAGGTCACTTTATCCCTAGACGAGATGATAAAAAGAGACTCGGATTTTCAAAAATACCTTAAGGTGAGATGCATGCAAACAAGGGCCAGCAAACAGACCCCTAGCCGAACAAAGAAACACATGCTCTCAGTTGCCACATCTCGTCTTATAAAAAATGAGCTGCCAAGGAAGAAAAGAGACATGGGTGCTCACTTTGTCACTAGCCACATCAAAGAAATCAAGTTTGCAAGAACATTATTAGACAATGGATCATCTATCAATCTCATGCCCACAACCCTATTTGAGCATCTAAATCTAGGTCCTATTAAGCAATCTGCAGTTGTACTTCAATTCGCAGATACATCAATAAAGAGACTTAGGGGAGAGATTCGAAATGTTGTCATCAACATAGAGGGACAAAACTACCCAGTAGATTTTACAATACTTGACATGGATGTCCCTAGAAATTGGAAAGACTCCCAAATGATACTAGGACGACCATTCCTTAGGACCGCAGGAGCTATATTTGATTACACATCTGGGAGAATCCAATTTGGAAAAGTGGAACTGAAAATGAAGCAAACTAGGTTTCAAAGACCTGACACTGAGTCGAGCACCGAGTCTGAAAAATCAGAAACTGAGACTGATTATACAGTAGCAAAAGTTGGGCCCTGGAGTCAAAACCCAACCGCTATAATAGACTCAACCTCATCTGAGGAGGAAATTGTTGATGACTTAGGCTGCTAGCTCATTCATGCATCTACATGTACCCTTGGAGACTCAGAGGCCCCTTTGGACCTGTCAGTCCATTCTCCTTATGGACATTCTCGGAGTAAGGTACACAGATCGGATGCGGCACTTGCCACACCACTTTCCATCATTAGCGGTCTGATCCCAGAAACACCCATGATGGTGGCCGATATTACTGCAAGCATCCACATCACAACAAGAAGCATCACTAAGGGGACCAGATTCGATAAACAGCATTGACCTTCCTGAACTCAAATCATTGCCCCCTACACTTAAGCATACCTTCCTTGCAGGAGAAAAGGGACGGTTTCCGATCATTATCAGTTCACATCTGACCGAAGAGCAGGAGATCCGCCTGCTTAATGTTTTGGAGAAAAACCGCAAGGTTATAGGCTAGAGATTGTCTGATCTTCCAGGGATAAACCCAGCCCTGTGCTCACACCATATTTACCTAGAGGATAATGCTAAACCCTCCCGTGAATGTCAATGTAGATTGAATCCAAACTTACGGGAAGTAGTTAAGACTGATATCGAAAAATGGTGTAAGGCTGGGTTCATATATCCCATCTCAGACTCCAAATGGGTGTCACCTTTGCATGTAGTCCCGAAAAAGTTGGGACTTCAGATTATCACCAATGAGGAGGGAGAAGAGATCACGACATGGGTACCCACGTCGTGGCGTGTCTGTGTGGATTACAAGCGTGTGAATGCCACAACGAAGAAGGATCACTTTCCGCTGCCTTTTATTGATCAAATCCTGGAGAGATTGGCAGGGAGAGAATACTTCTATTTCTTAGATGGGTACTTGGGCTACAATCAGGTAGCCATCGCCTCCGAGGACCAGGAAAAGACTGCTTTTACATGTCCTTTCGGTACATACGCATTCAAGCGAATGCCTTTTGGGCTTTGCAATGCCCTCGGCACCTTTCAGCGATGCATGATTGCGATTTTTGCCAACATGGTTGGGGATTTCCTGGATGTCTTCATGGATGACTACTCGATCCATGGTGATTCATTCGATGATTGTCTAGCGCACCTGGATCGAGTCCTCCAAAAGTGTAGAGAAGTGAATCTGGTGCTCTCTTGGGAGAAAAGCCATTTCATGGTAAAAGAGGGCATTGTATCGGGGCATGTCATCTCCAAGAAGGGAATTGAGGTTTACCCTGCCAAAGTTGATGTGATCAAGAAGCTCGAGCCACCTACAAATGTGAAACAAGCACGGTCTTTTGTAGGGCATGTCGGATTTTACAGGAGATTTATCAAGGATTTTTTTAAAATTGCCCGACTGCTATCTGGCCTTCTAGGGAAAGACACCGAGTTCCTTGTAGATCATAAGTGTCTTGAAGCCTTCGAACTACTCAAAAGAAGGATCATTGAGACTCCCGTCCTACAAGCCCCTCGATTGGCCTCTTCCCTTCGAGATCATGACAGACGCATCTGATTTTGTTGTAGGGGATGTATTAGGACAAGGAAAAGAGGGAATCTCGTATGATATTCACTATACAAGCAAAGTTTTAGACCCTGCTCAGAAAAATTACATTGTGACCGAAAAGGAAATGCTTGTTGTGGTTTTTGCCTTTGAAAAATTTCGATCTATACTTCTAGGATCGAAGGTGACAGTTTACACAGACCACTCTGTCATTCGATACTTAATGGCCAAAAAGGACGCAAAAGCACGACTTCTGAGATGGATCCTATTGCTTCAAGAATTTGATTTGGAGATTAAAGACAAACCTGGTGTTAAGAATGTCGTGGTTGATCATTTATCACGGATCGAATATAACAGAATTCCATAAACTGAATCTATCCGTGAAACCTTCCCAGACGAGGGGAAGAAGTTGACTAAGGAATACGGCATCGAGCACCGTATCGCTACTCCTTACCATCCACAATCCAATGGCATGGCCGAGGTGTCAAACAGGGAGGTTAAAGGAATTTTACAGAAGCTCGTTCGCCCTGACAGAAAGAACTGGTCCCAACTACTGGACCAGGTTCTATGGGCCTACCGGACAGTTTATAAGACCCCATTGGGCACCTCCCCATTAAGAATGGTATATGGAAAACCATACCATTTACCCGCAGAACTCGTACATAAATCAAAATGAGTAATCAAAAAGATTAACTGGAACTGTCACCAAGGAAAGAAGAACCGAGAGATGGATTTTAATGAACTATCTGAAATCCGAAATCATGCTTATGAAAATAGCACCATTTACAAGGACAAGGTAAAGAGATGGCACGACAAGAACATTCGAACCAAGATCTTTGTCCCAGGGCAGAAAGTTGGGATATTTAGTGCAAAATTGAAAATTTTCCAAGGGAAATTAAAATCAAAATGGACGGGCCCCTTCATTGTAAGAGAGGTACACAATAATGGTAGTATTGAGATCTCTGATATCACAGATACCACGCAAACATCTATAGTCAACGGTCAACTACTTAAATATTTCGTTGAATCCAATGAGCAATTAGTACAAGTTGAATAGATCTCCTTCACTCAGGGCATAGATTTTGACGAAAAATTTGATATGCCCAGATAAACGACCTCTCTGGAACCTACACTCTTCTGTATATTCATCTACCTGCTCTCAGTCCTCCAATGCTTAGGGGACCGATTTCATTGTGTATATTTCACTTCTTCGCTTTGTGTTTTTGGCCCATCTATACTTAGTATGAGCTATGTCTACATTTCACTTTGTGCCATGGGGACATAGCACAAGCTAAGTATACGGGGGTGTGTTTGTATATATTTTACCTACTTTATCCATAGCTCGTACTTTAAACATTTTTATCAAACATCGGGGATGGGTACAAGTAGTCTATATTATGTATAATACCCTTTTCAAAAAAAGAAAAGAAAAAGAAAAAATCATCACTCATGGTCCTGCATTCCATCAAGCATTTCATACATTCATTGGTTGTTATATTCCTGACACATTCACCATCACTCAAGGCTTGAGGATTTTTGAGGACACTTGATTTCTGAGATCTTGAGATTCTGAGTTAGCCAGCCTTAGTTATTAGGGTTTTTGAACTTAATTATCCACACTTCCATAGTTTGAAAGATTTGAGCGTTATATTACACTCTTGGAACCAAGAGTTCCATGGAAAATGTGTATCAGTTCCCTTGCCATGTGTCTCTCATAGCGGATCACAGACTTAATGTACTCATAGTAGTTTTTCCTGCAATCCACGACATATTGCATGTATTGATGGTCATCCATTCCTATGAGAATTCCGAGAAGAGGATAAGCAACACTATATCTGATATCACGAGGTGCACGACAAGGCTGTGAAATACTGGCTTGAGATCCTCGAGTTAATGATGACGGAGTAGGGGAAGATCTCTGGAGAGGTGGAGGACCTGAAGGAGGGGGCATGGGCGTATATTCAGAGAAAAAAATAGAAACAGTCAATACTAAAGAAGATGTCCTAGCTCAGCTCGGGTCGGCTATCTTGGCCGTTCTCACCATTGTAGTTGTTATATCCTCCATACCCACTGTAATCATATCCATGTGATGGAGGAGTATACACATGAGGAGGAGGTCCAGGAGGAGGAGCATACGCCTGAGGAGGAGGTCTAGGAGGAGGAGCATGAAAATATTCAGGGAAGACGCTAAATGATCTCTCATCTTGTGAAAATCCATATCCGTCGAGGGGACTTGGTGTTCCTCCACGGTATGAGCTGTCAATTTTCATGAAGCTCAACGAACCTACAGGTGATATCAAATCCCATGTAACTATTTGTAGGTCGATGGTCACATCGTCCATATGCATCATCATCACCATAGAATTTTCGAAATTAATTAATCACCATTTTTTATTTAACATAAATTACCATAACATCTTATTTACTTTGTCTAGAACATGAGATCCATCATTATTTTTTCATAACTTAACTTAATTTCACAAGAATCACATCATAACTCAAAAATCCCATATTAGTTCCCCAAATATCTCACTAAGTTATAAATATCATTTTTAATTCATAGATTTAATTATTTAATCAATATACATCATCATAGAATTTTATTTTCTATGTCTAGAACATGAGAACTGACTTTATTCTTCCGTAACTCAACTTCATTTCACAATATAACTCAAAAACTTCAAATTAGTTCTCCAGATATCTCACTATATTATAGACCTAATTTTTAATCACGGATTTAATTGAATACTGGTTTTTAGTTATAAACCACCATAAAAATCTTATTTTATATGCCTAAAACATAAGATCTAACTTTATTCTTCCATAAATTAACTTGATTTCACAACATAACTAAAAAAATTCAAATTACTTTCCCAAATATATATCTCACTAAATACTTCAAATCTTACCTGGAAAAAACATGAATATGCAACAACAAACAATTACGAACAAAAGCTCTCCAAAATTCATAATTTCAACAAATTTTTGGAGTAAATCTAGATGTTACCTACCTCAAGGAAGGTAATCGTGAGCTTTGTAGAAGAGACTGGATGAAGAATGAGGCGAAATGAGCGATCTGGAGTGCATATCCACATTGGAAAACTCCTCCTGTCGGTTATATATCACCGGCATGCGATATATCGTTGATATTCCAACGAAACTCGGTAAATCGATAAAAGGGTTGATATCGATATCCTATGGCCACCGATACTGATATATCAGCAATATATCGTTGATATATTGCGTTATTGCCTTCTATGATTCTACCATATTATCATTATTCCTATTTTCCAACCGAACAATATAAACTTTTATTCTCCTTATTCTCAATCCTTATTCATGCTTAATCCCGAACCAAACACTTTCTTAATGTATCGGCTTCCCCAATACGTATTTGCATCTTTGATGTATAGGGTCACTTTTCAGTGGTAAACCCTATTTTTGATTTAACTCGACAAATTCTAGCTTTCGGTGTCTTTTTTTAATATATGATGTTTTTTTGTTTGTTGAAAAAAAAACATACCTCAGGGTATGGTTGCTAATTTAGTTGGAGTAATATACTGCGTAATGTAGTTATTTGGACAATTAGGAGGGTTGGAGAGGGTTATAATGATAAATGTCATATGATGTGGCATTGATTATATATTATATTAACTTTTTTATAATTATAATATTTATGTTAATTTTTTTATTTGAATATGATTGGAAAAATATTATAACACAAAAATTGTGCATTACATACAACTAACTCCAGATAAGGGGTATACTATTATCCCAAGATAACCTTAAAACCAAAGAAACCCTTACAAAGTTGTGATAAAAAGACTGTCTCAAACTAAATAATTCCAAACATGGAGACTATTGTGAAGTAACAACTCTGACAATAATGTGATCACATCATGACATTATTACTCACTATGTTCATGTCTACTTATTTTTTTTGTATACTTGAACCAACTAAATGATAATAATTGACAGAACTGGTTCTAAAATAAAGTGGTTGCGTCATTAACTATGCCTGTATCTAATTAGGTCTACCATAGGTAACTCTTAATTATGCTGCTGATTTATTATCTTGGTATAGCCTTTGATGTATTCGAGAGAAGACCCATGCGACATTATCAAATAATATCAAGGGCATATATTTAAAAAAACCTCAAATAAGGAAAAAAATAGAAAAAAGAAAGAAAACAAAAGGAGAGACAAACGATCGTTTTAGCGCGGGTGAGTTTTCGCATGTCATGTAGAGAGAGAAACTCACCGTCTTTTTAGAGAGAGACGGAGAGAGAAGCTGACAATGGACAACTATGTTAGAGAGAGATAGAGAAAGGTGAAGAGAGAGAAGGGGAGGACAGAGATGGGCTCCTGCCACCACCCCGCCCCCATCTCTGCAACATCACTGCTCCACACCTCCCCTCTCTCTCTCTCTCCATCTCCATCCCAAGCCTTTTCTCTCTCCACCTCCACCTGTGCACCACTGTTGAGAGAGAAACAGGCTCCTCTAGAGAGAGAACGAACAAAGGCTCGAGATGGGTTCGTATTTAGAGGCTCTGCCATCCAAGACGTGACCTGACGACGCCCACAGACACAACAGCAGCAGCAGCAGCAAAGGAGAGAGCCCGAGCACTTCGTGATCCCCCCTCCATCTCTCCTCCCGCACTTTCTCTCTCTACACTCCACAACCTACCCGCCTCTCCATTCCCCTCCTCTTTCTCTCTCCAACCTCCCCGGACGTGCTCTCGTAGCTCAATCCCCAGTTGGGTACCTTTCTTTTGGGATGCTGGCCGCCGAAAATCCCACCTGTGATCTAAAGTTTGCTTCCTGAGATGGGTTCGATGGGGTTTTTTGGAACTCTCCAGCCGCATTTGCTTCTGCTTGTTCTGGTTGCTGTTTGGAGATCGGTTGGTGGAGATGCGAGTGGCGAAGATGGTACTGTTCTTGCTAGTTCGTAGAGGGATGTGGCTTGCTGTTGCTTGTGTGATTTTATTTTAATAGAGGAGCACTACCGAGGAATTAAATAATGGGGAGGTTCTTAGTACCCAATCATGAGGAGGGTTTCCCTTTTGATCTTCTCTCTGCATATTATAATCACCTCACTTGCATTTGTCTATTCCATCATGCACCATTTCTAGACCCTTTTCCCCACAAGTCAAAGATCAAATCTTTGCCTGTTCAAGAGACCATAATCATCCAACGGTTGGGGCTTGTGTACTTGATTTGTTAACAAGATCTGTCTTTTTTTTGCGCGTATCTTAAAAAAATGCACTCATTGTATATTGGGTGGCTTGATCTTGAGTTTCTTGAAACTTGTTACACCTCACTCTGTTTAATAAATATATAGATTTGACGTTACTCTGATATTGATATTTTGGACGTGCAGGAAGGACACTAATGGAGATTAAGAAGTCCTTCAGAAATGTTGACAACATCCTATATGACTGGAGTGATGCATCTTCCGACTACTGCTCCTGGAGAGGAGTTTTATGTGACAACATGACCTTCAATGTTGTTTCCCTGTAAGAAAGTTCTGCTTTGATCTACACCCAAAATTTTATTTTGGAATATCAGTTAGCTTATATTAACGGGGTCTAAACTTGTTTGTTTTTTTTTCGGTTTAGAAATCTCTCTGGGCTTAACCTTGATGGAGAGATATCACCAGCCATTGGGAACCTGAAGGGCCTCAACTATATGTACAGCTCCCCACCCATTTCTGTTTATTTTTCTTCTTGATTTAAATGCCTTTCTTAAGAGCTATCCTCCGTTGGTACGTTTTGAGATGAGTATACTGATATCTGAGATCTGGTCTTTTTTACAGTGACTTGAGGGTGAATCGCCTCTCGGGGCAGATCCCCGATGAAATCGGTGACTGCTCCTCATTAAAGTACCTGTAAGTCACCATCATTTTCTCTTAATATGGAATGTAATGTGGTGCCCCAGAACATGCATCACTTGCATTCCATTAAATTACACATCGCTTTCAATTGCATGTTCTTAGATTTTCTTTTTTTCCGCATTTTTTAAGCTTGCCAAACAATTTGAATTTCAATCTCATGCTTCCATTTTCACTTGACTGATCCTCGTCCCTTTGGATGAGGGTTGATGGATAAGGGATAGGGGAACTTTAGCCCATAACAAGAATTTTCAGGATAATGTAGATGCATCATGATTACGCCATCTATTATATTTTTATTATCCCTCAACGAGTGATAAACCCCACTTATCCCTTGTTCCTCCTTACTCCTTAAGCATAGCTTGGATAGGCTCGTATGAGCTATATTTGAATCTTATCATGTTTCAGGGACTTGTCCTACAACAATATATGCGGTGACATACCATATTCGATCTCCAAGTTGAAACAGTTGGATACGCTGTAAGCTGCCTTTTTTTGAGTGTAAACTATAACTAGATGATTAGATTGTTATGATACAAGGTTTGTGTTCAGGGTGTTGAAGAACAACCAGCTGATTGGACCTATCCCGTCAACTCTTTCTCAAATTCCAAATCTCAAAGTTCTGTAAGTTCTGTGATGCATTTGCCAGCAAATATGGAAACCTTTTTATATTAATAAAGCACTTCTTGTAAACATCTGTTACTGCATCTACAGGGACTTGGCTCAAAACAAGTTGAGCGGGGAAATACCGCGACTTATTTACTGGAATGAAGTTCTGCAGTACCTGTGAGTTTTAATTGATAATGCGTGAGAGTTGTGCAAGTTTCTGAATTTTATCTTCTAATCCCAAGATGAACTACACTTGCTTAGGGGACTGAGAGGGAACAATTTGGAAGGGACATTATCTCCTGATATGTGCCAGCTGACCGGGTTGTGGTATTTGTAAGTCCTTTTGTCTCAATATTTCACTATTTTTATGCCATATATTCTCCTTGCATCACACACATTCTGAAATGTTTTGTGATCTAGTGATGTCAAAAACAATAGTTTGACTGGAGGCATTCCGCAGAATATTGGCAATTGTACGAGTTTTCAAGTTTTGTATGTGCACAACCATCCTCCAATCTACTTGTAGATTTTTAAGCTCTGTGCATGGATTTGATTTTATCTTCCATTGCATTTCTTCATTGGTAGGGACTTCTCTTACAACGAGCTCAGTGGTGAGATTCCATTCAACATTGGCTTTCTGCAAGTTGCAACTTTGTAGGTGGCTCGGCATCAAATAGATTCTGATCATTAATATACCAAATCACGTTCTTGATTTTTTTTGTGTCTGCATATGTAAATTGATGTTGCTTTCGTTGCCTCAGATCACTGCAGGGTAACAAGCTCACCGGGCAAATTCCTACTGTAATAGGCCTGATGCAGGCACTTGCTGTTCTGTAAGTTTTCGAGTTAAATTAAGCTTTGCTTAAAACAAATTGCGGTATTTTAAATTCCAAATAATATTTTAACAAAGTATTCTTTTTGGGTTTATTAGCACTTATCTTCTTTCCTTTCGTTATTTATTTTCAGAGATTTGAGTTGCAATCTCTTAACTGGACCGATTCCACCAATTCTAGGCAACTTAACGTATACAGAGAAGTTGTAAGTCTAATGGGTAGTTCGTGCTAATGGAAAAACAATGCATTTCTCCCTTTTCCATTTGATTTAAGGGGCGTAAATCTCTTTTTAGGTATCTGCAAGGCAACAATCTGAGTGGGCCGATACCTCCAGAGCTTGGTAACATGACGAGGCTTCACTATTTGTAAGTGACTTTTTCAAATTCAGGATGGAAGAAAATAGTGCTCTAATGCTCAAAATCCGCTAAACAGAGAGCTGAATGATAACAAGCTAACTGGGCAGATTCCGCCTGATCTTGGCAAGCTCACTGACTTATTTGATCTGTAAGTTTTCTTGGATTGCTGATGGTTTTACCAGTTACAGTAGAAACATCACAAACATTGATAATGCCGACATCATGCAGGAACATCGCAAACAACCATCTTGTAGGACCCATTCCAGAAAATCTAAGTTCATGCATCAATCTTAACAGTTTGTAAGCATCCTTTCTCTCTTGTTGCCATTGAATGTTTCCGAAGAAAAACTACCTACAGTTATTGATCCTAAACTTGATTGTAGGAATGCGCATGGCAATAAGCTCAATGGCACAATTCCTCGTGCATTTGTAAATCTCGAGAGCATGACATACTTGTAAGTTTGTTTTTCTGTTGAATATCATCGACAATATTATCTTTATTTTTCAACTTTTAAGTTAAATAGTTGATTGCTACGATTTCAATCACTTGACCACTTTGAAACTTAACTTGCAAAGCTTGGACTAGTCTAGTATTTGGAAATTTTAAAAAATTTAAACTAAATAGGTGTGACGGTTGATTATTATGAATTTTCACATCCATAAACAATAAATTTGCTTTATTCACTATACATTAAGGTACATTTTGAGAAAAATAAATTTACCCTAGTAGAAGTCATTTATAATAAATATAAGATTTTGCATCATAAAATACCCATCTCTATAATCCAAGACCTTTTGAAAAGCTTCCAAATGTGTTTTTATGAGTTCTTTCAGAAAAGTTACTGCCCATAAGACCTTTTGAAAAAACTTCCAAATGTGTTTTTACGCGTTCTTTTTGAAAAGTTGCTGCTCGCCTTGATTACCTTGTGATCACTGCATAATGAAATATGTGTTCGTCTGCTTGATAGCATGTTCTTTTACATCAGGAACTTGTCGTCAAACAACTTGAAGGGCCCAATTCCTATCGAGTTATCTGGAATCGGTAACTTGGACACTTTGTAAGTACAGTACGCTTCAACCCTTTTTTCCTCTTAAGCGATTCACTCGAGCATCAGAACATGTAACATGCTGTTTCTTTGTTGAAGAAATGGACCAAATTACGAAGTTCTGTAACTATTTGCATCCTTGCAGGGATTTATCTTCCAACAAAATTGCAGGTCCAATCCCCTCTTCCCTCGGTGATCTAGAACATCTCCTAAAACTGTAAGACTTGTTAAAATCTCAAACATCATTTTTCAATAGAAGGCAAAGAACATCTTTGTCCATATTCGGTCCTGAATGCTTTCTTATGAACAACTTCAGAAATTTGAGCAGCAATCATCTCATCGGGTTTATTCCAACTGAATTTGGAAACCTGCGGAGCATCATGGAGATGTAAGCAAATTACTGAGTGAAATATTTGAATGAAAACTGCCATTCTTCCATTTCCATTATTCTAATTGTCGGGTTACTATTTTCCCCATACAATTCCATGCTGCAGAGATCTATCCAACAACCAGCTTAGCGGCCCAATTCCGCAGGAACTTGGTCAGCTGCAAAATTTAGCTTTGCTGTAAGTTCATCGCAAAGCCATCATTTCCCTTGCAAATTGAGAGGCAATGAGAGCTATTGATGCAAAACATATGTAAATTACAGGCGTGCTGAGAACAATAGCCTGAGTGGCGACTTACTTTCCCTGACTAGTTGTTTTAGTCTTAGTTTTCTGTAAGATGGAAGCTTCTGTTGTTTTCCTGACATTTTAAATATCTCAAACTTTTAAACTATGATCATTGTTCAAATTGTTTGATAGGAACCTCTCATACAACAATCTTTCTGGTGCTGTTCCTAGCGTCAACAACTTTACCAGGTTCCCTCCTGATTGGTAAGCTCCTTGAATGTATTTTGTGTTCAAGTATAATTTGCTTTTGCTGCATTTTCTACTGATTCGGTACTTGATTCGGTCATTGTAGTTTTGTTGGAAATCCGGGCCTATGCGGTTATTGGCTCGATTCCTCTTGCCATTCATCTCAACCTTCAGCACGAGGTATACATTTCTATACGCTGCAAAAAATCTGTAATGGCAAATATGGATTTGAACAGCTGTAAATTAACTACGTTGCTTGAACATCAAGCTCCAATATCAAAGGCCGCGATCCTCGGCATTGCGCTGGGGGGACTTGTCATACTTCTTATGATCCTTGCTGCGGCATGCAAGCCACATAGACCTCCCCAATTCACTGATGGTTCTCCTAGCAAACCAGGTGTGCCAAGATTACAAACGACGATCTTCACAATTACGTATTGATGTTGACTGACATTGAAACATTGCATATTGTACGCTTTGCAGTGGGGCTTTCATCTGTCACCTCGGCACCTAAGCTGGTTATCTTACACATGAACATGGCGCTCCATGTCTACGAGGACATCATGAGAATGACGGAGAATCTGAATGAGAAGTACATTATCGGCCACGGGGCATCCAGCACGGTTTACAAATGTGTGCTCAAGAACTGCAGGCCAGTAGCTATAAAGAGGCTCTACTCACACCCACAGAGCTTTAAGGAGTTCGAGACGGAATTGGCAACTGTCGGAAGCATCAAGCATCGGAATCTTGTTTGCCTTCAAGGGTACTCGCTCTCGCCCTCAGGCAACCTTCTGTTCTATGACTACATGGACAACGGAAGCCTCTGGGATCTTCTTCATGGTACGGAAATATTATATCCATAACGATGTCTTCTTGCGAAAGCTAATTATCGTGTTATTTATCAGGTTCTTCAAAGAAGAAAAAGCTTGGATGGGACCTCCGGCTGCGCATTGCGCTGGGAGCGGCCCAGGGTCTCGCATACCTTCACCATGACTGCAGCCCCCGTATAATCCATCGTGACGTGAAGTCCTCTAACATACTCTTGGACAAGGACATGGAACCACATCTCACCGATTTTGGCATTGCGAAGAGCCTATGCGTGTCAAAGACGCACACATCGACTTACGTTGTTGGCACAATAGGGTATATAGATCCCGAGTATGCTAGGACTTCCCGCCTCAATGAGAAGTCAGATGTGTACAGCTATGGCATTGTTCTGCTTGAGCTCTTAACAGGGAGGAAAGCCGTGGATAATGAATCGAATCTTCATCAGTTGGTAAGCTTCATCACAAACCTTTTCTTTCACGCATTAGTTACTGAACAATCTTGATGCATCCCAGATACTCTCAAAAGCCACAGAGAATGCTGTCATGGAAACTGTTGATCCTGAGATTCTCGCTACGTGTAAGGATCTCGGAACTGTAAAAAAGGTTTTCCAGCTTGCTCTCTTGTGCGCCAAAAAACAACCAACCGACCGACCAACAATGCACGAGGTGGCCCGGGTTCTCACTTGCCTTGCGCAGTCTGTCGAGTCACCGAAGCAACACCTCATGCCCATGCCATCCCCACCACCAGTGCCGAGCTACCTAGATGAGTACGCAAGCCTGAATAATCCCAATGCCTTGACTTGCACCACATCTCTGAGCACATCCGATGGACAGCTCTTCCGCAAGTTCGGTGAGGTGATATCGCAGAATTCACATTGATGCATGGACTGAAATTCAACCCCCAGATGAAGCATTTTGTTGAGGCGACATTCAGCTTTTTTTGTGAAATGTAACTCATGATGTGTGTCCTGTCCTGTGGCAAAAGGATCTCTTTCACTAACCACTTGATATATACAGTAGAAATCCACTTTTTGGTTGGCTCTGCAATTCTTCACATGTGATGGACCCGGTCCTGTTGTGATCTCTGTGCTGGTCTCAGATCATGGACTTCAATTGAGTGGTACGTGCCTCAGATCTCAATATAGCCTGCAAATATGTAACAGTTTAACCAGGGTGAAATACCTCTCGGGGTTATCTGATTTTTCGATTCTCTGTTAGAGCAAATGAACTGAAGTGAACTGGATGTCAGTTTTGGTGTTACAGTTGTGGTAGAACTGGAATGGATGGGCTGAAGAGAAATCAAGAATGTGTCGGATGGTTTGTGGGCCTGGAAGTTATTGTAGTGATCAGAGTCCAAGAATCCGACTCATAATGACAATGCTTGGGTGATAAAACATAGGGGAGGGAGACCGATAGGAGCGATCTCGTGCGGAACACCTCTTATGTTCATTCGCCCTGTCAATCTGGAGGAACATGTGGAACACCTTTTCTTTGTGGTTCCTTTGGATCAAGAGGAACACAGTGGTGCTCAGGTGTGCAAGATAGTGTGGAAAATGCTGTGCATGGAGCATACGAATTTGGATCAAGAGGAACACAATGGCATTATATGGATGTGTGAGTTTTAAAAAACCAATAAATTTTGGACGATATCGCCTCAGAGTCTTTTCCAGTATAAAAAAACCTTACATCACTAAAGCCAATATATCACAGGATGTCAAAATGTTCGTGATGTTTTCAAAAATGTTATAGGAGAAGATTCAGAAAGTTTTTAACACACTGAATCGGTTTACCTCCTTAGATGGCTAAACGAACTGACCAGATCCCTTGATAAAGGCTGTGTTATGGTGGATGGTTGTTGGTAATTTCACTTCAGAACCACAATGCTATATTTTATAACTATTTTGATGTTATGATTGTCTAGGCTCATCAAGTCGCATAAGTGAATGTCCTTTCCTCTATCAAAAGAACTCATTTTGTACCATTTGTAATGTCCTGGCTAAGATCCGAGCCGCCATCGAGGAATCCTTAACCTTATTAGGTTGGGACCAACTAGACTTATTGACAACCATTTAAAATGCTTAAACTCAATTTGTCATGCAATAATCCCCCTGGCACTTGCAACTCACTCTCGTATTTTTTAGTATTCTATGTTGGACTTTTTTCAAGGTGTTATAGAAGCAGTTGACTCAACAGGAGAAATAGGTTTCTCAACCAGAGAATGGGAGAAAACATGTGGTGGCTAGTGGTAAATGTGCATAGGGGGTAAAGATGTTCATATAAGGAAAACGGGTCACGGGGTGGCGAAGATGGGGCTGTGATGCAATGGTTGAGCTTGAGAGTCAGAGAAATGCAGTTGAGAGTGAAAACATATTGGTAAAGGGATGGAATCTGTATGGATGGGTCGTCTGTCGTTACCTTACCTGCCTAGGAAAAATATGGGATATGTTGAGGAACATATGCACTATGAGCAGTTGAAGCATAATATTCGATATCCCTTTGAATCCGAGAGTGGCCAGGGAGTGCACTCTTGACAACAGAAGACTCGTCATCCTGAAAAAGATGGATAAAGCACAAACAACCTAATACTTTGGCCAAGACATAATAATGAAACACGTCCTGATAAAAGGACAAATAATAAATAGAGCAACCATAAGAACAAAATTAAACCTGCTCTGAAAAGGAACATGCATTTGAAACATTATAGTACATGTAATGTTGCTCAAATGGATAGTTTTCCTTTCAGCCAAATCATTCTATCCAGAGGTTTAAACACAAGAGATTCGATCCCAAAGATCTAGCGAATGCAGAAAATTCTTTGTTAACAAACTCGAGGTCTTTCTCATTACGACATATGTGAATGGAGGTTTAAATGAGAGCCTTTATTTTCAGAAGAAAGTTTTGATATGTACAAAGGACTTAGAATATTACAGTAGGGCAGGTTGAGCAGCTGACGAGGAACTTTTGAGGGGGAGGTGACAGGGGAATTGAGTGCAGATGGCTTGGCTTCCTCGTTTTCTTTTCAAAGAAATCTAGGAGGGGGCTTGGGCGGAAGTTATGGGGGTGGTGGTGGAGTTTCAAGACGGGAATACAGGCTTTGATAGGTTAAATATGATCATGATCTTTCTCCAGTTACACCGGTGTACCTCTCCTTCCAACCCTCCCAACCCTCCTCACAGTTTACTATTCACAGGGTACCCCAACCCAACCCAGCAACCAAACAGACCCTAGGGTTGGCGTGCTTGCTCAAGTTAAGTATTTGATCGTGGAAAAACTTTTGGGTAATACTTGTGTTAGAGTTATCTTGTTATTTTAGTTATTTATTTATTGAACCATGTAACCCTTCGGGGTTCTTTATGTAATTCTTTTTTTTTTGTTCTTTAGGGTTTCACGCTATATAAGAAACTCTAGACCCATGAAATAAAACAAATCATTTCATTCTCTAATCTTTCTCTACATGATATCAAAGCAATGATCCTATACCAACGTTCTAACCTGACATCCCGCCACCACCTCCAACCTTCTCCTATCGCCGAGCACTAGTGTGGGCCCTTTCCCTCACCTAGGCCCCGGGCAAGGCCCTCTCCCTCATCTTGTGCATTCGGTGAAGGCTCCGTCGGCCCTCCCGAGAGTCGTTAGAACCCCTATCCAGGGTTCAGAAATTCGGCCTAGGCGGCCGCATATGCGGCCGCATATGCGGAGGCGTTACATATAGCGAACCGCATATGTACTGTGCGGTTGTTATGCGCTAAAAGCGCCTACTCGGTCCGCTTAATCCGCATATGCGGCCGCATATGCGATGGAACTTTTCCACCCGATTAAATTGGCCACAACCCGATAAGCCCAGAAACCCTCCGCCTAAAACCCTCGCCAACCTCCGATCTTTTCGCATCGACTCCTCCTTTCCTCCCAAAACCCTCGCGATCCTCGAACATCCCTAAACCCTCCGCCTCTCCGCCTCTCCGCCTCTGGCCTGCTGCACGGCTGCGCCCCTCCGTCTCCGGTGTTCTCCAACTGCACAGTAGCTTCTCCAACAACCCCGCTTTCACCTCCGGTGCTCTCCAACAACAGCAGGTTCCGCCTCGTGCGTGCTCCTCCGCCTCCGATTTTCTCCGCCTCGTGCGTGCTCCTCCGCCTCCAGCAGCAGGTATCACCTCGGTCCTTTGTTTTTTGTCATGCGTTCGGGGTGATTTGGGGGAGAAGATATGACTCCAAGTTTCGTGAGAATTCCCTTTTAGAACAAACGCTGTTACTTAATTTTGCTCTTGATTAGCAAACCAATTTAGCAAACATCACCATTTGATTCGAAAGTCCTTCACCTTGAAATCAGACAATTTCTCCGCAATTTCATGATATGGCTTTGTGATTGCCACGAAGATATTAAGGGGAATTATGCCAAATTTGCAGTGGTCATGATGGGCACGTTGGCGTAGTTTTTCCTTCGCTGACAAACCATGCAATACTTTCAAATACAGTGACGTCTAAACAGTCAAATGTGACAAATAGAGATTGTTTCTTAATTAAATCATTAAATATCAATCTTCATTTTGGACATAAGGGAAAATTTTTTATCGCCAAGCCACTTATCGAAAGCTTTGGAATTATCTTTCAATTTTGTTTTTAGTTAACAGAAATAGTCTTATCACAGAAAAAGTTCCTTACTATCCGTTGAATGTAGCTAGATTTTTCCAAATTATTGTTAGGCCGACCCATGACCTTACTCTATCATGTATTAACTTATTGCTCCCAGCGAATAAATATAGGAGAAAATTGTTAATCCAACAATGCCATTATAATGATAGAGATTTATTACTGCATGCCTACGACCATTAGAACCATAGTATATATTGTACAAATCCCTATAACCACAGCATATCCAGCTCTTTGGACTGGACCCAACCATGCATATGTGTCGGCAGATGTTGATCATTACTGTGTTGTGACTCCATTAACATTCATTCCAATGAGGTTAAACCTTGAACACCTTTTCACAAAAGCAAAGTAGGAGAAAGAAACGATAGAGAGAGAAACGGACGAGAGAGAAGGGGATCCAGCATGGCTTTATTCCAAGGCCAGCACCACTCTTCCAAACTACTCGATGCCAATAAATACATATTCTTTGTGAGTTTATAAAAATGCAACCAACATTTTCTGTTGTTATGCATTTAGTAGATTTTCTGTTGTTATGCATTTCTGTTGTGATGCCAACATTTTCTGTTGTTATGCATTATCCTAAAGCCAACTTTGTTTAGTAGATTTTCTCAAATATCCAAAATCTTAATAAAAACTTTTATTTTGTATAGGTTTTTTAATATTTTTTCATGTGTTTAGGTTATCATGGATTCGGAACCAACACATGTTGAGGAACATGTGCTTTTTACTCCACCTGGGTCTACCGATCCGGGATGGAAATATGCTTATCTCATGGAGAAGACCGATCCGAATTCTGTGACATGTCGCTTGTGTGGCAAGGTCTTGAAAGGAGGAATTAATCGAATGAAACAACACCTTGGACACATCAAGGGGAATTGCAAAGCATGTCCAAAGGCTAATGATGAAGTGAAGAAGGAGATACGTGATTACATTGAGGGAACCGTGAAGAAGAAAAACGAGAAAGCTGTCACTTTGAAAGAAATGAGAGAGGAGGTGGCGATTAGAGCTACAGGCTCTTCCACAACACCTTGTGACGGAACATGTCTTGGAAAAAGACCACGATCATCTGATGATGATATTGCGGCAATGCCAATGCGCCAAACTATTATAAAGGAAACACTAGCAAAGGAAGAACGCGCACGTGTCAACAAATATGTGGCCAAATTCTTCTATGACTGTGATATTCCTTTCAACGTGGCAACAAAGAGCTCCTTCATACGCATGTGTGAAGCAATTGGCCAATACGGAAGTGGGTACAAGTCCCCATCTTATTATGAAATTGCAGAGCCTTTGTTAAAAGATGAAGTGGAAGAAACAAAGGAGTTTTTGAAAAGTCACAAGGATGCATGGAAAAAAAGTGGATGTTCCATCATGACAGATGCATGGACCGACATGAGGGGAAGAAGCATCATGAATTTGTGCGTTAACAGTAGCTTGGGCACATGTTTTCTGAAGTCCGTGGACGCATCAGCTGATGCACATACCGCTGAATATATATCTGCTTTGGTGGAGGATTGCATCAAGGAAGTTGGCGTAGATAATGTTTTGCAAGTCGTGACTGATAATGCATCTGCTAACATGGCAGCTGGGAGGCTCCTCAAGACCAAATATCCAAAGATATTTTGGTCATCTTGCGCTGCTCACTGCATAGATCTCATACTTGAAGAATTTGGCAAAGAGCCGAAGGTTAAAAATTGCATAGCAAAGGCCAGAACACTCACTATTTTCATCTATAGCCATGCAAAGACACTCAGCTTGATGCGGCATTTTACCCAAAAGGGAGAGATAGTCAGACCAGGGCAAACAAGATTTGCCACGTGTTTTCTCACGCTACAAAGTGTCTTCGAAAAGAAAGAAAAGCTGAGATTGATGTTTTCTTCTGATGAATGGAGACAATGCAAGTGGTCCAAGACAAGGAAAGGTGAAATGGTTGGATCAATTGTTCTTAGTACATCTTTTTGGAGCCAAGTTTCCTTGACCTTGAAGGTCTTTTCCCCACGTCCGTCTCTTGCGTATTGTTGATGGGGATCGGAGACCATCATTGAGCTTCGTTTATGGAGGGCTTGAAGATGCGAAGAAGGAGATAAAGAGTCTTTTTAAAGACAATGAGCATTCATATAAGCCCTACATAGATGCCATTGATTCCAAGTCAAAAGGGAGATTAGATAGTTCTCTTCACCTTGCAGCTTACTATCTCAACCCCTATTATTTTTACAGGGATGATAAAGCCATCTCAGAAGATAGCTTTGTCATAGATGGTTTTTTGTACTGCTTGGAGATATTCTACCCTGATTTGGATGTTCAAGATGTCATCACAACAAAAGAAATGGTTCTGTATAAAAATGGAGATGGTCCATTCGGAAAACCATTAGCAATCAAGCAGAGATCCGTCGAGGATGCGTTCGATCCAGGTAGTTACATTATATACATATTTTAAGAATGTAAGGACTAAGAAGTTGACTTCCTAAGTTTTCTTGTAGCTAATTGGTGGTCGTTATATGGTGGTGAGACACCATACATGAAGGCAATGGCGTTGAAGATATTAAAGCTAACATCCTCTTCTTCTGGATGTGAGAGGAATTGGAGCTCTTTCGCAGCGGTACACCCACATTTGTGATTTATGATTATTGATTACCAAAATTGAATGACTGACATTTTGAGTAAATACTTTCGTTGCAGATCCACACTAAAAAGAGGAATAAACTTGAAACCAAGAGATTGAATGACTTGGTTTTTGTGAAATTCAACTCAAAGCTGAAAGAGCGACAGTCGCAACAAGGAAGAGACCCATTTATTTCCAAGGATAGGGCACATGTGGACGAGTGGATCGGACCAGAGGAAGGGGAAGAAGAGGTGTTCCAAGGCTCAGGACTAACTTGGAGCTTGGTGGCCGAGGCAAGTGGAGCAGATGAATTGGTGCAGCATAGGAGGAGCCAAAGGAACATGGATGCATTACCGACTGTGGCGGAGGAAGAAGATTTTATCACGGATTCAGATACTGACAGCGATGATGAAATTCCTCCTGTTGTTTTTGACGATTTAGATTAGGAGTTTGATTATTTTTGTATGAACTATGAACCTCTTTTGAGCTGTTATGAACCTTTTTTGAGTTGTCATTCATAGATATTTTGTTGTGAATCTTATGATCCACTTTTAAATCAAAATAGACAACTTTGGAAATGCTTTCGACCTTGGGTTGAAAATCTTCACATTAAAATACTTACATTTTATTTATTTTAAATATAAATTATCTAGTATTTGAATTTATTGTTATATTGTTAATTATTTTTAATTTAAATAATAGAAACCGCATAGTCCGCATATACTTCCGCATATACTTCCGCCTGCCCGCTTACTCGCTTCAGACCGCCTGACCGAACGAATACCGCATACCGACTTTCTGAACCTTGCCCCTATCACCGCATGCATGCTCCACCGGCCCTCCTAGGCACTGCCAGAAGCCCCTAGCGTCATTGCTCCGCCTCCTAGGTGCCCTAGTGCCTCCACCAGGCCGTCAGTGGCCGTCCAACCCCTAGGCTCTCTCAGGCACTGCCATCGGCCCTAGGCTCTCTCGGGCACCTACAGCGAGATCAAGAGGCCTCTTAGCCCCCCTTGGATGCCGCCAGCACCCTCTCCGGTATAACTAACACTTTCTCGGGTGCCACCAGCACCTTCTTGGATGCAACCAATGCCTGCTACAAGCACCCTCTTGGGTGGAGCCTCTCCTGTGTGACTCCTAGGGCTCATCCAATCCCTATATGACAGTTGAATGAATGACAACCTTACTTTTTTGAACTCTCTATTTGACCACGATGGCATCTCTTTCTACCGAGATCAAGCCCTTGTATACTACATCGTATGTGATGGTACAAGGCACTTCTATCAAACTCAAGGGCACTGAAATCTTCGTGCTCTGGTCTCGTTCCTTTAAGGTGTTCATTGGTAGTCAAAGGAAGATCTATATTCTGACTAAAGATCCTCCAACAAAAACGGACAAAGACTACAACATATGTCTTGGAGACAACTATCCGATCATCATGTGGGATGACCAACAATGTCGAATCACATATTGCTATGAATCTACTCTATAAGGACACAACCAAGGAGATGTTGGATGGCTTGGAACAAACATATTCCCATAAGATGACCAAGTCTTGCCTTGCCAGCATTATATATGTGGATTTGGTCCACGTCTCAAGGAGATTTTACTCTTTTTCGAGTACAACTGACATCTCACCACTATATATAAGGAGTTTGCGATATTCCAGTTTACTTGTTGTATTAAACAGATACATGATCGATATGTTTGGTAGTTGTATCATTTTCTTGTTGGACTACATCCTCGATATCAAGAAGTGACGGAGCAATTTCTGATGTCTGATACTCTGCCATCGATCAAGACTATATTTGGTCATCTTTAGGAACCGGAAACATATGCTGGACGAGCCTCTACTCTGCCTCCCCCAAGCCTCTACTACCGCAAGTTTGCATCATTTAGAGGAGGATGACAGAGCTTTCGAGGAGGTCGAGGATGCGACTCATGTCATGGACGTGACTTGGGTTGTGATCATGGGTGTGACTTTTCCTCTCCTCAGTACCTACAATACATCCACTACCAACGTCAGAATCATCTATCAAAGCAATGTTGGGCAAAGTTTGGCTATCCTCCTCAAGCCAATAGTACCTATGAGAATACCTATGAGATTGTAGAGGCATCTCCCGATCCAGACTCCAACGGTCCAACTTAGTGCTACCGATTATTCCCTTCTGATGCAACTTATACAAAACCCTGGGCTTGGTTCTTTCACAAGTGAGAGCATTAATACTGTTAGTCTGGCTACAACTTCAAGTACACCAGCCGACTATGCCACTACTTCTACTCATGCTTGGATTATTGACTGTGGAGCATCCACACATTTGATAGGAGAAGGTAGTCTACTAACCTTCTCCAAACCCTCTTCATCAGTGAAGTCAGTTCGTGTTTCCAACTGGGCTCATTCCCTTGTTATACGGTCGGAAATGTGACGTTCTCCTCCAAACTTCGACTAGCTGGAGTTCTTTGTGGCCCTGACTTTCCTCTCAAATTGTTATCTATTCATAAGCTCTGTATTGAGTTTAACTGTCGTGTGATTTTTTTGATGAATTCTGTTGTTTTTAGGACATTCGGATGAGGCATATTTTTGGCGGGGAACATGAGAATGATGGTGTTTATTATCTGGATGTGTCCTCTGATTCCAACTTTGTTGATGGTGTATCTATCTCCGATGATCTGTTCCTTTGGCATCTTTGTCTTGGGCATCCTTCTGTCGGGGCCCTCTCCATGATGCTCCATGAACTCTCTATTATGAAGCCCTTTGAGTGCGAGGCGTGTGAGTTTGGAAAACATCACGAGCTTCCTTTCCTACTCGTGATGAGTCACATCGTCACTCCTTTTGCTTTAGTCAATTGGGTAATGTTTGGGGTTCTTATTTGGTCCGCACCTTGAGTGGTCACATATATTTTGTAGTCTTTGTGGATGATTATAGTAGATCTTCTCGGGTATATCTAATAAAGGAAAGTTCAGAGATTAATAAAACTGTCAAGAATTTCTTTTAGCTTGTGTTCAGAAAACTGATAATACTCTTGAATTCACCCAATAGAATTGGGCACCATTCTTTGCTTCTCAGAGGAGTGTGCATCAAACATCTTGTTAGTATACCTCTCAGCAAAATGGGATAGCGGAAAGGAAACTTAGACATCTTCTTGACATTGCTCGGTCTCTACTAACCCATATGAATGTTCCAAAGTTCTACCGAGGAGATGCCATTCTTACTACAAGCTATCTCATAAACAGAGTCCCATCTTCTATCCTAATGGGGGGCACTCCTTTCTCTTTGTTGTACGCCAATGAGTGCCTTTTCCATTACCATTAAGGATCTTTAGGTGCATTGCGGTTGTCCATAATTTTGATGTTGTTGACAAGTTGTCACCTAAGGCTATTAAAAGTGTTTTGGATACTCTCGCACTTAGAAGGATTATAGGTGCTATGATCATGTTTGACATCTACATTATTTTTTTGTTGATGTCAATTTCTTTGAGCATACATGCATATCCTGTCAGTGACATCCCTTTGATCTACCACCACCGATCGTTTACAAATGCAAGCACACTAATATGCATGTTCCTTTTTTGTAGGATAATATGCCTTCTTCAATTGCTCCCACCATAATTGCCCGGATGTGCCTCAGGAACTTCCTATAGCTCTCAAGAAATCAAAGAGGCAATATACTTTTCACCTATCACATTTTACTTATATCGATGGTTTATCTAGCCGTCACAAGAGATTTACAGATGCTCTAATGGCCACTTTTATTCTCTGAGATCATCATAGTGCATTACAGGACCATGACTGGCGACAAGCCATGGATAAGGAGATGGGCACCTTTACATCCTGGGGGCATATGTGATCTTGTGTCGTACCCCTTGGGAGTTATACATGCTGCATGTAGATGAGTCTTTTTCACGATCAAACAGTCACCTGATAGGTCCATTGACAGACTGAAAGCCGGAATAGTGGCTAAAGGCTTCACACAATCTTATGAGTGGATTACTTTAAGACTTTCTCATCAGTTGCCATAATGGGATCTGTTGAGATATTATTTATATTTTATTTTTAATGTATTCTCTACTCTTTCCGTCTTCTTTATGTAATTTGCCCAATATATCTCTCCTCTATACAAGCGAACCTTAGGGTAACATGAATAACCCTAGAAAGACATGTTCTCCCCTACACCCCAAGTATTTGGTTGTGTTACCTTTGTTCACAATCTGACGCCTAGTCGTGACAAGCTCTCCACTCAAGATGCCAAGTATGTCTTTGTAGGCTACCTTTGTACCCAGAAGGGATACCGCTATTTTGATCCGCTTCGATGGAAATACTTTGTCAGTGTTGATATCACCTTCTTTGAGACAGTTATGTATTTTTCTCCTACAGTGACAGATTGATACCAACAACCTCATGCGAGGAGGTATGCATGCCTCCTCTTACACCTGTACCACCTCCACCACCACTACCACCACCTCTAGTACCTACATCTGCTCCTATCGCTATCCCTGAACCACCACCCAATACCATGGTTTAGTCCTTGCCACGTGTCTTTGTCCGTAGATCTCGCACAATTTCCTTGCTTGCGAGCCTTCCCCATGAGCACATTGTTTCTACTGATGGCACTAGTGATTTGTCTATGCAGCATGATTCTTTTCATGATGAGCAAATGCCCTCTCAGGAGGGTAGTTTACAGTTCAGGAGGAGGTAAATGATCTAGATGTGCCTATTGCTCTGCGGAAGCAAAGACGTACTTGTGCTACATATCCTCTTGCAGTCCATGTTTCCTTGGGCCGACTCTTAAAGGGGACCTCAGGAGATTTGTCGTGGGTCCATACAAGACAATCAATGGCATCTTGCCATGGAGGAGGAGATGGTTGCGCTATTGTCATGTGGCACATGGAGCATTATTACAGCTCCTACAGGAGCATTTGTTGTTGTATGCAAGTGGGTGTTTATGGTGAAACATTGAGCAGATGGCAGCATGGATTGCAATAAGTTGAGACTTGTGGCTCGTGGGTTTACCCAAACATATGGGTGGACTATCTAGATACCTACTCTCCAATAGGCACTTGACACTATGTATTCTTCTTTCTGTTGTAGTGACATGAGATTGGCCCCTATATCAACTTGATGTAAAAAATGCATTTCTCTATGGTGACCTACAAGGGGAGGATTACATGAAGCGGCCACCAAGGTTCGTTGTTGAGGGGATTTTCAGAAGGTTTGCAGACTTCACAAGGTGATCCATGACCTTAAGCAGAGTTCGAGAGCATGGTTCCAGAAGCTCTTGGAATTGATAAAGCAACAAGGGTTCGTGAGATCGATTGCCAATCATTCGTTGTTTGTTCATGATAGAGACAGAAAGAAAAGAAAATACATAAAATAGGAAAAGATAAAATAACTCTCATCAATTGTGTACATGATAAGTGGTTGATAACTATCTTACCTATCGCATATATTCTGAAAATACATAAAATAGGAAAAGATAAAATAACTCTCATCAATTGTGTACATGATAAGTGGTTGATAACTATCTTACCTATCGCATATATTCTGAAGGTTCATGTATCACTCTGCTAAAGTCAAGAGGATCTTTTCTGAAGATACGTATCTCCTCAAGTATTGTGCAATGTTACTTTAGAAAAAATGGATCTTGTGAAGCTCCTCCTACATCTTCACTATAAAGGAGTACAATATCATATATTTCACTACTAATCCATTCATGACATTTATAATGTGCATGGCTGCCTCTTCATTGCAAGCATCCCATCTTGGACTTTTCTTTAGTGTTCATCCTCGAGGAGAATGTACTTATTTTTATATGATCCCATGAATCTCATAAGGAGGTAGCTTATAACATCATGCTCGATACTAATGTCTTGCAAGCAAGGGCCCTCATGTGGACCCAACAAGTGACTGATAGAAAATGTCATTAACATCAGAAGTGAGGGCGCGTGTAGAGAGCTTTAAGTCCGACATAGAAGGGTTCCAATTCAGAAAGAAAAGGAATTTTAATGTCAGATAATTTACATGTATTTACATAAAAAGTGGCAAGGGAAGATCATATCAATGTGAGAAGCCCGAGAAACACGTACATGTGGCACAATAGGGCTTTAAGTTCGACATAGAAGGGTTCCAATGGGAGGAGGGACAAACCTTGGAGCATGACAGGAGTTGGCATGTCTTAAAAATGATGCACGAAAAACTACGCATGAAAAGGAGGGTGTGCATGCAAGAATTGTTCATGGGGAAGGTACATGTGTGGCACTAGGCATGTGCATAAATACGAAGTGCAAGGTAGGCAGATAAATACTAAATATGTGTAAGGAGAAGGCACTGTGCCTAAAGGATTCGTGCACGAAATCCCTAGCGGGGGTTGTGTTGGGCAATATAGATCTCAGAATCACCTATGGGCTATTATCATATTCAAGGAAAATTGGATTCACTCTTAGTCTCATGCCTGTTATATATAAAGAGAGCCCAATGCATATATAAAGAGAATTAAAGAGAATTTTAGGGAACCCTAATATGGCTGTTCAGAAAGAATCCAACAATAAGAAAAGTCATATCCTCTACTTTAACCTTCCCCCCAATGAAGATACCAGGTTTCAATTATTAATGTTGGGTGGAGTATTAGTGTATGTGCTATGTAGATGGGTAAATGGATCACTCCATGATCTATTTATCACATCCAGAGTTTAGTCCCACATCTACCAGTCGTGGGACGTAGAGGCTATATAAGATGCCCCAAACCTCATGTATCAGATGAGAAAGTGCAATGCAATAGATGGCCTTTACGGCCTTCTCCCGTGGTTTCATCCCGCTCCTTGGGGAGTAGGGTTCCACATAAAATCTCGCATTCTTCATTGTTCATTATTCTTATCTCTGATACGCTTCCGCATTCAAGTTTTCTAACGTGGTATCAGAGCGGGTTTGATTCTCGAGGATGTATTTTGTATTTTTATTTGAGATTAGATTTTTGGTTCTATGTTCTTGAAGATTTATTAGTTGAAGATTGTTATCTTGTATTATTCAAGTTTCCATTCAATTATAGGGTTTCATTCTGAAACCCTAGTTCCAATCTTCTTGAATTCAGTTCGAGTTCCAGTTCATGGAACTCAACAAGTTTTGTCTTCAGATTTGATGGCTTTGCAATCTTTGTTCAAACCCAAGTTCCATCATGCATCAATGACTTCTAGGCGGAGGTGATGTTGCAGTTCAGTTGCACCTCCTCCTTCCAGCCTGCCACAGTAGATTTCCAGGCAGCAGCAGACGACCACACGGTGAATCCCCTTCGAGTTCCCGACGGCATTGACGTGCCACATAGGGATGAAAACCGATACAGATATATCCGAATATTCGCTTATCGTATTCGAAAAATTATCGGATACTGATATCCGTATCTGATTATTAATCGAATACTGATTGAATATGGATTTCCGCATAGAGATATGGATATGGTAATGGCTTGAATATTCGGATTTGGATATCCAAATACAATATTTAATATTATTTTATATATTAGTTAATATAACATAAGTCACAATCCTATGTTATTATATTAGCATATACATTATATAATACAATATATTAATGATATTAATAACTTTTTGTTTGTTTGGGGATGCATACGAACAAAACTTACGAAATCATATCCCCTTTTTTCTTTCGGTCAAGAATGCAGGTCACCTCGACACTCCTTTTTGCCATGATGCAACTTATTTATATTTCATTACTATTTTTAAAATCATTATGAACTTTGATGAAAATTCAATATTTATTCGTATGTGGTCTTTATTCGATTCGTATTCGGATTCCATGTTTATGGGATTCATATTTGGACTTTACTCTTTATACGATTCACATTTGTATTAGCTCTTTGTTCGAACTTTATTCGAGTTTGCTCTTTATTCAATCCGTATTCGAATTCGATAAATATCCTATTCGGATTTTTAAGGAAATGATTTCCATAATGCATATCCAAATCATATCTGTATCTGTATTCATATTCGACAGAGATGAAGCGAATATGGATATGGAAATTGGTATATCTGATCCGTATCCGATCTGTTTTCATCCTAGTGCCACCTCCTTCTCCAGCGAGGCGCGGCGAAAGCGAGGTTTGCTCCCATCTCCTCCAAGTACGCATGAAGCATGCAGGCGGCGCACACTCCTCTATCAACCCAATCTTGACGCCAGGTCGAAGCAGGTACTCCTCTACAAGGAAGAAGAAAGAGAGATTCTTCCTTCATCTTCAACACATTGGTTGCGGACCAGGGTTTTGCTAGGCCGCACTATCGCCTCACGCGGAGGCACATCAACCTCTCTCCAAGCAGAGAATAAGGCTCCAAGAGGAGCCTCATCTTACGCTTGCTTCGTCGAACAAACGTTCAAGATGGTGGCGAGCATATGCTCCAAGTTGCTCCCCTCCAGGGCGACAACACTTTCCTCCTTGCGCCTCTTCGCCTCCAGGTGGAGGCACCTCCATCTCCATGCAACAACCTCCTTTCTTACAGGAGGATTCACAACGGCAACATGCAGAATCCCCTATCAGGGCCGGCAGCTCCTTGGTAAGAGGGGTTTTCATTACGGGGAACCCTAAATAAGCAAGGGTTCAATTTGATCGTTTTTTTTTAAAAAGGAAAAGGGCTAATTGTTGTTTCAGCCCAAGTGGGTCGTATGTTGTAAACCAAAAAAAGAGGGGGCAACTGGTCCCCAAATTTAAAAAAAGGAAGAAAAAGGGGGGTTGTTTGCAAAAAAATTGAAAAAAAAAGACGTAAAAAATAATATCGTCTTATTTGATTTTATTTCTCTCCATTTTCATGTCTTCTCCCAGCTTTGTCGATGTCATTATTTTCCGACAAGTATGGGAGAAATGGTGGGTATTGTGTAGAGTTACAAGTCGGATTCAGATTCTCCAGACCAGCCAGATTTCTAGACTCTACAATTCAAGTTTCAGACCATGCGGATTGGTTCTGATTCCAAGTTCGAGGCACTCCATATTTGCGTGAATCAATTTCTTCAAGTTCTCCAGAGAGAGACTCCTTTTCAGACACACATGTGTGCGAACATTTTTATGTGGTCCCCATCTTTTGTTTTTGGTCTCAAAGTTTTGTTGTGTTCCATAGAAACTCCAGAGTAGAGATCCCATTTCCTTTGCCATGTGAGCTAAAGTTTTCATGTGGTCTCATAGGGACTCCAAAGTAGAGATCCCATTCTCAGAGCCAGTATGGGAGAGACCCAGTTCTAAGACGATGAGACTTTTCAGACTCCATTCTCCAGCAGCAGTGGACTCCGATGAGGATGTCTCCACATCTTTTTTAGTTCTTCCCTTTCAGAGATGGAGTAGTTATCCACATGATGTGGCGAACCAGAGTTCTCCAGGTGGAGACTCATTCTCAGTTATAGTGACTCTGACAGGTGCATTAACAGAGCACATGCTCTCCGACGAGGAGATTCAGTTTGATTGACACTCCAGCCGTTTGTTCCTCTTCAACTGCACGACATGAGAAGCAACGTCCTCGACAACAACCGACAATGTGTATACGTTGAGTTGATATTATCCGTAGTGTCTTGTATTGTGAGTTGAGTGATTTCTTTCTGTTTGTTCAAGCTGAGCATTGTATGCTCCGGCTTGAGGGGAAGTGTTGGAGTATTAATGTATGTGTCATGTAGATGGGTAAATGGATCACTCCAAGATCCGTTTACCACATACAGAGTTTAGTCCTACGTCTACTAGTGGTGAGACTTGGAGGGCCTGTGTAGGCTATATAAGAAGCCTCAGACCTCCTGTATCAGATGAAAAGTGCAATGCAACAAATGGCTCTTTAAAGCCTTCTCCCCTGGTTTCATCCCGCTCCTTAGGGAGCAGGGTTCCATGTAAAATCTTGTGTTCTTCACTGTTTATTATTCTTTATTTCTAGTACGCTTCCACATTCAAGTTTTCTAACAATGTTGACATGAAATTTTGTTGCCAAAAAAACATCCATATTCACTTGATATATGTTGCCCATGACAAGAAATCTACATCCAAATTTTCTCCCACAACCAATACAATAAGCAGTGCAAGATTATAAAAATATTAACAGCATCAATTAAAACCATGACCCCTTGTAGAATTTGACCACCTGAGAAAAAAGCCCCCCCCCCCTCCCCATGAGTCTATGAGAACTAGTACCCTACTATTTTGGAAGAAGCTCCCTCAAAATTAATAATCATATTTCTTTTCAAGTAAAACAAGCGATACAAGACCCTGTTGCAAATCCACATCCTGAAACAGAGTCAAATTAAGTGAATGTAAGTCTTAACATGAAACTACACCAATTGATTGAATGGATCAAGACAAGGATAATATTCCAGTTTCCGACAAATATCGCATTTAAATATCCATTACTAACATCTAGAAGGAGACTGTCATTATGATGGGGAAGTTTCAATGCTTGCGTGCAATTGGAAAATCTTATGTATCATTACAGTGAACTGTATATTTACATGATATCAGGAGCATCAACAAAATATACAGGGTACCTTCTATTGCTGAAGAATCAAATGATATGTAGAAATTTCAGGAAGGAAATTGGTTACAATCACCAGATCAAAAACTTGGACCTTTCTCGTGTCAGAGAATTTCTTCCAGTTCTTTCAAATTGTTGTCCAGCTTCATATCGTTTTGTTCATCGGTGTCATTTGGCGTCAGATATGCATCTGCAATGGCTTTCCCTTTATCCAAAACTTCACCAGGTACAGTTTGCAAGAGGCTGAAAGCAAAATACTGTGCTTTGAGTTCTCGCAAAAAAACAGAGAACTTAAATGCTCCTATCTAGGAAACAAGATAAAGATGAACCCCCGAATTGTAACATATGAAGCCAAAGGTGTGATATCCACACATATGTCCCTGTAGAATTTTGTAATTACAATATCATCTCTGCATATTTGATATTTACACCAGGACCCCAGAAAAATGCCTACATTTTATGCCATATACCCCACTGTTAGTATCCATTACCGTAAGGCATAAAATGCAATTAGAGGATTTCCTTATGTTGTAGCATTTTTTATACCTTCTTTCTTCTTCGTCATCTCCTTCCAGATAGTAGTTCTCTCCCCTTCCTCTCAATCAAATCACCCCCACCCCCCACCCCCACAAACCAAAAGGTGGATTAAGTGGGAGGCAATTTATTTCCTGCAATATTGGAAATTAGAGGGATCTCGACAGGATGAAGGGACCACATGCTACAGAGAATGGAATCACACCATGGGGCAAAGCCAGGGAGAATCATGCTTCAATTGCTCTCAATGTCTGCGGAGGAGGATCCGTGGAATTGCATATTTCTTTGGGGGGATGCAATGGTGCGCCTGAAGTTCAAATGCCAGTTGATGCTGCCAACAATGAGAATATTAAAAGTTGAGAGACATGAGATAACAACTTGATTCTATTATGCAACCATAGGGATCCTTATATAGGTGGAGGCATAGGGTTAGGGTTACAAAGAGAGACATCCCTTGAGTCAAAAGACAAGTGAGACCATGAGTGGATGGAACAAAACACAACACTCAACACTCCCTTCCAAGCTGGAGCATATATGTCAATCATGCCAGCTTGTTACAACATTTTTCAAATTGTGTACGAGCGAGTAGTTTGGTAAACATACATCAACCTCTTTGCATCATGGCTACAGTGTAATTATCAACTTACACATGTTTGGTATGTTCGTGAAACATATGGTTGTTCGCTATATGCATTGTTGCTCGATTATCGCACCTGGGCTCCATAATGTCAGTGGGAGTGATATGACAATCTATGAATACAAATCTGACACATACTATTGTTGTTCTATGAGACATAGCTCTGTATTCACACTTAGCATTTGAGCAGGGAAAAACCATCCTCCTCTTAGTTACAAAAGTTCCATTCTAAGTATAGAACTCAGTAGTAGATTTTTAGTCCAACATGCAACCTATGTAGTCTGCATCAGAATGGGCTATGAGATAAAAATGTTTTTAATATAAGGCTCTTTTCTAGAGAGGGCTTGATATATCTCAAGTCCATCATGCATGCTTCAAAGTGTGTTCAGGTAGCAGAATCCATGAACTGACTTAGCTTACCAACTGCAAGCGATATATATAGTAGTTTAATGGTTCGATACAGTAATTTTCCAACTATCTATTACGATGTGTACCTTCAATCATTCCCGGTTCATAGATGTGTACCTTGGGATCCATAGGTATTTGTGTTGGCTTATATCCCAATATCCCTCTCTTGGAGTAGATCGATAGCATACTATCATTTGGGAGATAACTAGGCCCCGCCTAGATCAAGCTATTTCAATCCCAATGAAGTATCTTAAAGACTTCAAATCTTTGATAAAAAAAATATTAGGCTAGTTGATTCTTCAACTTTGCAATGTCAGTGGAGTCATCTCCAGTGAGGATGATATCATCCACATAAACTAGCATGCCATAGTTCCTTTTTCGTTCTTCTCTGCACAAATAAAAAATGATTTGCTGATGATCTAGAAAGATCCATGCTTTCTAAGACCTCAGATTCTTTTAGAAATCATGTTCGAGGGCTCTGTTTAATCCCATAGATGGCTTCGCGTAGTAAACATACCTTTTTACAGTCTCCTTAAGCCTTAAAGTCTGGAGGTTACTACATATATACACCTTTTGTAAGTCACTGTATAAGAAAAAACTCTTCACATCAAGTTAGTGCAAAGTCAATCAAGTTGTATGGCTACTAATATAAGGATTCCTATTGTTCAGAGACAAGCAACCCATGAGAAGGCATCCAAGAAGTCAACACCATATGTCTAGGTAAATCCCTTGACAACTAATCGAGCCTTCCACCAAGCAATCGATCCACCGAGATCGAGCTTATATTTGATTGTAGATAGCATTCAGATTCAATCACCTTGTTGTCACTAGGTAGATCAACTAGCTACCATGTGCCACTTAAGATAAGAACAATCATCTCTTCCTCAATTACCAGTCGCCATCACGAGTCACAAAGTGCCTCGTTATAATTATGAGGCATATCTATGGCAGATAGAGATTCAACAAACTATTTGTAAGATAATACAAGGCCAAAAAAGAAACAGTGGTTGAAATATACGATGTTTGGTATATTGTAGTGTCCTTTTTCGGGGAGCCATGGGCAAATCTGTTGTATCGTTTACTTGGTTGTCTCTTGACCCTGTTGTTCTATGGTAGGAGAAATGGTGTGATCCGGTAAAACATTAGTCGAAGGATGAACCTTGGTGAGAGGTAGTGTTGGCTCGGAAGGGAGGTGTCTCCGCTGCTACTAAATCATGTATTGATCATCGAGTGGAATGAGAACATGAATAGGGGCAGACCTAAGATCGGAGGAGGCGTTGACACGTGTCCCGAACCTATAATAGAAAGGAAGTGACTCAAAAAAATAACATATGCACTAATGTAGTGCTTCCTTAAGCTAAGACTAAAGCAATGATATCCTTTTAGATTTCTGCATATCCTAAGAACACACATTTAACTATTCCAGTTGCTATTTTTTTCTTACCATGACCAAGAATATAAACAAATGTCATACACCCAAATACTTAAGGAGCACGGAACACTTCTTTTCTTGAGTAGAGGATCCAAATGAGAACTTAATCATAAATGAAAGTAGAGTATATACGATTTATGAGAAAAGTATCAGTAAGGAATGCATCCCCCGGTATGTAGATGGAACATGATAGTGGATGAGTAAGGTTTTGGCAATATCAAGAATGTGTCGATAATGTCATTCAACAATGCTATTTTGTTGTAAATTACGTGACAAGTGGTATGATTAATGATCTTTTGAGTAGAACGAAAAGACTGCATGCAACATGAAAGGAACTCTCTATTATGATCAAGCTGAAGAGTCTTATCACTGGCACCAAAATGAGTTCTTATTTCATTAATAATTTGATTATAATGGAAATAGACATAAGATTCATTTTTAAACAAAAAATTCCTTAATACACGAGAGAAGTCATCCATAATAACACGATAATAAATTATTTCCCAAGAGATCAAGATATTGTCTAGGTCCCTACACAATCAAGGTGAACAAGCTCAAAGGACGGTGCAAGGAACTATTCCAGAAGAATAAAATGAACATTTGTGATTCTTTTCCAGTGGGAATACCTCACACTTTAGGCTAACAGTAGGACGGAGATGGAGTTAGACCCGATGAAGTTTTTGGAGGAACGGATGACCTAAGCACTGGTGCAATAGAGCACCTAAAGAAACAAAAAAATAAGTCTGAGAACATGCAATAGCAATGGTGGATTGAACAAGATGGTAGACACCATTTTCTTTACGATCGCACAATCATTCTCCCAATCAAGATGTCCTAAAAATACAAGAGATAACATCAAATATAGCTTAATAGTTGTGCTACTTGCAAATGTGATTAACAATCAATAGGCTGATAGGAAACTCGGGAACAAATAAAACATTGTTGAGCTTGATGTTAGAGGTATATGCATGTTTGATGTAGCAGACGGCTTCAGTATGCCCCGGTTTACTACAAAAAATGCATTGCATGGTGATGTGTCCTTACTCCGGCATAGAACGACCATGACCACAACCCATGTATGAGCCACAATCTCGTTGTCCAGATGAAGTAGCAAGAGCATTGATCTGACCCTGGACGTCTGGAGTAGTGATGATGTGGGCAACACAAGTCGACAGCTACTATTATATGCCTCATCTATAGTTGGTAGAGTGCTAGTTGTGATCATCTAGTCACGGACGATAGTATTGCCACGTCAAGCCCTTCACGGAATAACATAGTTGTCATTTGTTAAGCGATATTCCTTCTGCTTGGGACGTGAACATTCTGTAACACAATCAATATATATTTTAAATAAAGATTTCAATAGAGAGATGTATTAGGCAGGGTCAATCCTTTTTGCTTCAGGTTCACCATGTCAAAGTATGGAACATTCTGTTTGAGTTCCATTCCATGTGACTTTCAAGGAAGTCCACACATCAAAATAACCCTCATCGTATACCATCTCAACTGTAATTCTGCTAATCATATTGATCATGATCCATGAGCAAACCATCCCATGATCCTTGTTCCAAGTGGTATGTATGCCTATCTTAGTTGTAGGCTCTGACTCTATCATACCCTTTGATAATCATCAAGAACATCCTCGACCATTGGGATAATTGGTCATGGATGCTATCTCGAATTATGGCATCTTCTTTTACATTGTCAGTGTGCTTGTACAACAACAACAACAAAGCCTTTTCCCACAATTAAGTAGGGTCGGCTACATGGATTCTTCGCCTCCATTCAGATCTATCTTGGGTCAATCTCAGGCTTATATCCAAAAAGCTAAGATCCCTTCGTATAGTCTCTTTCCAACAATTCTTGGGCCGTCCTCGCTCTCTCTTAGCCGGCTCAACATCCCAACACTCGCATCTCCTAACTGGTGCATCAGCTGATCTTCTTTGTAAATGACCAAACCATCTTAAGCGGTTTTCTCACATCTTATCCTCGATCAGAGCTACAACAACTTTCTTTCTGATTGCATCACTCCGAATCCGATCTTTACGTGTGTGTCCACACATCCACCTTAGCATTTTCATTTCTGCTACAACCATTCTCTATACATGTCTATGGTTCACATGCCAACATTCATATCCGTAGAGCATAGCAGGTCTTACGGCTGCTTTGTAGAACTTTCCTTTGATTTTTAAAGGAATTTTCTTATCACAGAAAACAACAGAGAGGTTCCTCTCCACTTTAGCCAGCATGCATTTATTCTATTAGTAACATCTCCATCAATTTCCCCATCATGTTGCAAAATAGATCCCAGATATCTAAAAAAATCTCTCTTCCGAATGTTATCGTCACCAATCTTCACATCGATTCCTTCGCCATTGCTTCCATCAAAGGTGCACTCCATATATTCTGTCTTAGCCCTACTTATACGAAATCCTTTAGTCTCCAACTCATGTCTCTAGACCTCAAGCTTCTCATTTACTTCATCTTTAGTCTCGTCAATCAACACAATATCATCAGCAAATAATATGCACCATCATGAATGTGACTTGTCAACTCATCCATAATCAAGTTTCAAATTAGATAGTAACTATTTAGATCATGCGTCAAAGTCATCGTGCTTGTAGAAATGAAAAACTAGATAGTAACTATTTAGATCATACCATGCAGGATGAGATCAAGTTTCATCAATGTAAGTTGAGATAGATTGGTTAGAACCCATGAGGGTTGGAGAGGCGCATGTAGGTGCAGTGAAGGTGAAGTCGGAGATGCTGACAACATTGAGGGATGGGGTACGACAAGCGGCGCATAAGAACGTGGGCATGGGGCCGAAAATGGAGGGTAGTGATGAGGGTAGATGTGACAAGAAGCGCGTGGGCATAGAAGTCATGGGATCAGAGGTGGAGGGAAACATCTAGGGGAGAGGAATGGTAGAGGCATGTGGGTGTGGAGGCTGTGGGGCAAAAAGTGAAGGACACCGATGAGGGTAAGGCGTGACAAGGACTTTGTCACTGAAGAGGGATCAATAGCATAGAGAGAGTGGGGCATGGAGTATATGATGGGGTGGATCAAGAGAGGAGTGGGGGGGGGGGGTGGGGAGGGGGGCCTTGTCTAATATTAAACTTAGAGAGACGATATAATGACTTCATCTATTTAGTGTTGCAAAAATCAAGCATTCGGTATTCAGAGGGAATAAAAGGTGACTAATCGGAATTGTTCCATTAGGAATTTTAGTTATGTTAAATATAAAAGTTATGTCTCATCTTCTATATTTCTACATATATGGTTATTAATAAACAATATTAAAGTTCTGCTTGATTTACATTGAAATTGTACATATCTAACTTTTGCTTTGCAACAACAACAAAGCCTTTTTCCCGACAATTAAGTAGGGTCGGCTACATGGATTCTTTGCCTCCATTTAGATCTATCTTGAATCAATCTTGGGCTTATATCCAAAAAACTAAGATCCCTTCGTATAGTCTCATTCCAACACTACTTGGGTCGTCCTTGCCCTCTCTTAGCTGACTCAACATCCCAAAACTTGCATCTCCTAACCGATGCATCAGCTGACCTTCTTTGCAAATGATCAAACCACCTTAAGTGATTTTCTCGCATCTTATCCTCGATCGGAGCTACACCAACTTTCCTTCTGACTGCATCATTCTGAATCCGATCTTTACGTGTGTGTGTGTGTGTGTCCACATATTCACCTTAGCATTTTCATTTCTATTATTGTCATTTTCTGCACATATTTATGGTTCACAAGCCAACATTCATATCCATAGAATATAGTAGATTTTACGGCTGCTTTGTAGAACTTTCCTTTGATTTTTAAAGAAATTTTCTTATCATAGAAAACAACAGAGGTTCCTCTCCACTTTAGCCAGCATGCATTTATTCTATTAGTAACATCTCCATCAATTTCCCCATCATGTTGCAAAATAGATCCCAGGTATCTAAAAGAGTCTATCTCCCGAATGTTATCATCACCAATCTTCACCTCGATTCCTTCATCATCGCTTCCATCAAAAGTGCACCATATATTCAGTCTTAGCCCTACTTATACGAAATCCTTTAGTCTCCAATGTATGTCACCAAACCTCAAGCTTCTTATTTATTTCATTTCAAGTCTCATTAATCAACACAATATCATCAACTAATAACATACGCCAAGGTATCTCATCCTGAATGTGACTTGTCAACTCGTCCATAATCAAAGTATTCTTAAGGCTGTGTTGTAAATATTAAATATAGAAGGGTTAACTAATTTTTTTGGAAAGCCAAAGAACGATCATCAATACTTAGATCTCCACTTAAATATATTATAAAATTATCGGCAACAATTTTTTATTGAAATCCAAGGAAAAGTTCATGGCATGGCTAAGAAGTCGGAATCATGGGTTTGCGCATATAAAGTCTTTAGATTGAATCCAAACTCTTTGTTGAACGGTATGTGGGCTTTATATGGATCCTATGGTTTATGCCTTAGAGTTCCTAGCGATAAAAACGAATCCAATTGTAACATAGGACATTTATTTTAACGAGTCTAATCTCTACAGACAATCTTGTATAAAATTTCCACAACCATAATTTGGCAAACCCTAACAAAACCATCATTGGATTTCGTCAATCAAAAGGCCCAGTGGATTATGTTGAGTGATTCGTTCGTTAATGTGTAAATGGATCTAGGGATGAGGGACCATTTACCCATCGTTTATATATTGTACTCATCCCCCCTTATTGATAAGAGAACATAATGAAGAGAGACCTAATCTTGTGAGGAGATTAGGGTTAGCGTGCCCCAATGGTTTTTCCCTGATCGAAGGGTTTTCCATGTAAATCCTTGTCTTTGTGTGTTGCTTTGATCTTGATCTTGTTTTCTACATGGTATCAGAGCCATTTTTTTGTTGTGATCGTGCCTTTCGTTGCAATCATTGTGGTGTTGCCGTTCATGCACCCTCCTCTTCATGGTATACCACGCGGGATCTATACGCCAACAAGCAGCAAATGTGGGTGAGGAACAAGAAGGACGACTTCGGTTTCCAACCCACGCGGGCTCCAGTCCCTGCTGCCCTTGGAGAGCGAACATCCCCTGCTCCCCTTGTCGTTCCGGCCCTTGGCGAGCGGCCTCCTGTCCTAGGCGCTCCTCCGCGAGCAAGCACGTACTCTTGCACCTCTGCCCTGCGCGCGAGTGGCCCCTACCCTGCAGCCTCCACCTTGCACGCGTGCAAGCCCTTGCTTTTGCACCTTTGCCACGCGCGTATGCAACCTCCTGCACCTCTGCCCTGCACGCGTAGAGCTCGTGAGGGGCATTCTAGGGCTTCGTGGAGTAGGAGGCATATACGCTCCAGCGCGTGGCCATTTCCATCATCGATTTGTGATGGTTTCACAAACTGCTATGGTTTTTTCATCAAATGGTCCATAGTATGCTCCTGAAGATCCCACACTTCCAAAGCCTTGGAGGGGTCTCATTAATTGTAAATCCAGTTATCTTTATTTCTGGAATCCGGAGACAAATGTTACTCGGTATGAAAGGCCTGTGGTGAAGCATCCGGCAAGTCAACTACCGCCGCCTCCTCCTCCAAAGCCAAATGATGTGGCCAGTTTAGGAAATAATGCATCTCATGGGTACGGTCAAGGATACAGTTCACGAAATTTAAGATCTTCTGCTAAAGGTTCTTCAGATACATGTGGCAGTCTATCTGTAGAGGTATACAGGCGTCGGCATGAGATAACTGTTTTGGGACATGAAAACAACTTTGCTCTTAATACAAGACGAATTGATAGGAATAATCCAGACATTACTGAGTGGATCATTGATAGTGAGACTTCTGACCATATGACAGATGATCCGTGAATGTTTCATGACTACGAATTATCCTCGGGTAGAGAGAAAATTACTGTTACGGATGGATCTCCTGATATCGTCGCTGGGAAGGGGACCATATCTGTTGTAGATCAGTTCCTCCTTCATGATGCTCTGCATGTGCCTAATTTTCCTATAAATCTTCTGTCTTTCAGCAAGATCGCAAAAGAATTGAACTGCAAGTTAATTTTTGACCAGAGGTCGTGCAATCAAAAGTTTCATAAATTTTTTTGACCCTCAATATAGAGCTAGAATTAAGAAACTAAGGACGGATAATGCTGGGGAATACTTAGAAGGATCTCTGTCTATTTTTCTTGATAAGGACATCATTCATGAAATTTCATGCAGTTATACACCACAACAGAATGGAGTAGCTGAAAGAAAAAATTGTCACTTGTTGAATGTTACTAGAACACTCTTACTTTATTGAAATGTTCCAAAAATGTTTCAGGGAGAGACTGTCTTAACTGTAGCTTATGTAATAAACATGACGTCTTCTAGTGTGATAGCAAAGAGAACTCCCTACTCCATTATTCATCTCGATAACTCTTCTTTCAGTTTGGACGCTCAGGTCTTTGGATGTGTCTGTTTTCTCCTTAACTCTGGACCTGGTATGCGAAAGTTAGATCCACGAGCTATGAAATGCAACTTTCTTGGTTATTTTGGAACACAAAAGGGATACAAATGTTATGATCTAGTGGCTCGTCATCTTCATGCGAATAAGGATGTCACTTTCTTTGAAGATGAGCCCTACTTTCCTCATAGTTTTTCTCACGGGGAGTATGCCAATATAGATTTTGAGAAAATTGAGAGGAGGTTTACTTTCTTGACGATATACAGGAGAATATCCATGTAAGGGATGGCAGTGAGAAAGATAGAAAAGAAGATAACGAGGACAGAAGCAGATTTGGTCAGACTTATAGCAGATGAAAGGAAGCGGATAAGGTGGTGGAGATTGAAGGAGAAGTGATATAAAACCATGATTTCACTATAGTGGAGACTGAAGAAGAAATCATACAAAGCCATGATTTCAGTCTCTCCTCAAATTTGGGACACAAAGACTCTGTAAGTAGTCCTATCACTTCTGATATTCCTGTTGACAATTTTGAGCCTTTAGTGGATGATTGCCCCATTGCTGTGAGAAAAGCAGTTAGAAATGTTCGAGCTTCTACTTGTTATCCTGTGGAAGACTTTGTTGCATACACCAAGATGAGTCCAAGCTACATATGCTTTATTACCTCTCTAGATGCTCATCATGTTCCTAAAAATATTAATGACGTCAAAAATGATCAAAAATGGGTCAATGCAATAAGAGAATAAATGGAAACCTTAGTAAAGAATGATACTTGGGAAATTGTTGATGTCCTTAAGGGTGCTCATCTTGTTGAGTCCAAATAGGTATATACAATTAAATATGATAGGATGAGAATGTTGACCGATTCAAGGCTCGTCTTGTGGCTAAAGGATACAGTTAGAAATATGTGATTGACTACCTTGAGACCTTTGCTCTTGTCGCTAAGATGAATACAATTGGGATTGTTATTTGCCTGGCAGCTCATTTTTCATTGAAAATGCACCAACTAGATGTGAAAAATGTTTTCTTGAACGGCGATCTCAAAGAAATGTAAATGAAAATACCGCCTGGGTTTGAGAATGATGGAAAGTGTTGCAAACTAAAGAGGTCATTGTATGTACTAAAGCAGTCTCCCAGAGCGTGGTTTGAACATCTACGTGTGGTCGTGATTAGGAAAGGACATCCCAAGTGAATGGAGACCACACTCTGTTTGTTAGAAGGAATGATGACAAAAGGTGTATTCTTTTAATGTATGTGGATGACATGATTCTTACAAGTGATGATGAGGTGGAACTTCTTAAGATAAAGAAAACACTTGCAACTGAATTTGAATTGAAAGACTTGGGGAAGCTAAAGTACTTCCTAGGTATTGAGCTGGCTCAATCTCCAGGATGTATGTGTCTAAGTCAAAGAAAATACGTTCTGGATTTGTTGAAGGAATGTGGCATGTTGGGATGTAAACCTACAACTATCCTTATTGAGGCAAATCATAAACTTACTAAAGAAGATGGTGAGCTCCTGGATGATGTAGAAAAAGGAAGATATCAAAGACTAGTGAGAAAGTTGATTTATCTTACCCTTATGAGATCAGATATTACCTAGGGATGAGCATTGGGATGGGTCGGCCTGGCCCAGCCCGAAGCCCAGCCCAAAAAGCCCGGCCAGGCCCATGCCCAAATGAATATCGGGTCGGGCTTGGGCCCAATATCTAGGCCTAAATTTTTTTGGGGCCGGGTTCGGGCTTGGCTCGGCCCAACCCGACCCGGCCCAAGGGCCCGGCCCAAAGAGGGCCCGAACATTTCCCGCATCCTACATACATGAAACTCCCACCTATTTCATGTGCACTCTCTTATTGTATCCTGTCTTCATACAATGTTTATAAATCAAGAAATTCAGGCATGTCACATGAGTTGATGATCATTGTATTTCAATTAAGATTTAATTTTCCTTAATTAGTTTTTGGTTTAAATTCTGTTTGTTATTATTGAATTTGTCAGTATTTATTTTTTCAATCAAAACATTTTCTATCATTGTACCTTTACCCGATACGGACCTTATGTCCATTTTTTAACATGTAGGGTCTGGTGCACCTATTGTTGTTAACTGGGTAAGTTTGTTTCACTCTTTCAATTTCTATACATAAGAGACAATCATGATTTCTAGCATTGAGTGCATGTGTGGGAAATGAGAAATCTTCAGATTTGGTAGAATTAAATTTTAATTATTTCACAAGTATTATGGTACATGTTTTAAATAATTTTGGAGATTAACTTGAAAGAAAAGACTCAAAATTAATAATATCTAATTTGTGGATATGGGTCGGCCCGGCCCAAGCCCGGCTCAAAGGAATTGGGCCGGGCCTGGGCTTGGGCCGAAAAAAAAATTTTACGGGCCTAAGTCCGGCCCACGGCCTGAATTTTTTAAACAGGCTTGGGTTTGGGCCCTTCAACGCCCGGCCCAGCCCGGCCCATGCTCATTCCTAATATTACCTACACGGTAAACTTGGTGAGTCAATTCATGCATGCTCCAATCACTTCTCATGGCAATGCGGTGAATAGAATTGTAAGCTACAAAAAAAGATCACCATGAAAAGGGCGTATGTTCAAGAAAAATCCCGAAGTTACAATTGAAGGATACACGGATGCTGATTGGTCTGCTTCTGTGGATGATAAACAATCCACTTCAGGCTATGTGATATATTTGTGTGGAAATTAGGTTACTTAGAGAAAGCAGAATGTCGTTTCAAGATTGAGTGTTGAAGCTGAATATCGTAATCTTGCAAATGGTGTCACTGAAATCATGTGGCTAAACATTTTGTTAAATGACGTGGGCATCAAAGTGAGTATGACGATGAAGATGTTTTGTGACAACAAAACTGCAATAAGCTTGGCCAATAATCCTGTAATGCATGATAGAATAAAGCATGTGGAGGTAGACATTTCATCCGTGAGAAGATTGATGCAGAACTGTTGTGCCTTCCTTACTTGAAGTCTACTGATCAGGTTGCTGATCTTTTCACAAAGGGGTTGCCTACTGTGCAATTTGAGATGAATGTAGGCAAGTTGGGCATGGCAAACATGTATGTCCAACTTGAGGGGGAGTGTTGAGTGGTTCGTTCGTTAATAGGTAAATGGATCTAGAGATGAGGGACTATTTACCCATCGTTTATATATTGTACTCATCCCCCTTATTGAAAAGAGAACATAATGAAGAGAGCCCTAATCTTGTGAGGAGATTAGGGTTTATGTGCTCCCTTGGTTTTTCCAAGATCGAAGGATTTTCCGTATAAATCCTTGTCTTCATGTGTTGATTTGATCTTGATCTTGTTTTCTACATATTACATTTGCAGGAAAGTAATATTCGCTTACCTGTCTAGCGCCTCCACAGCTGCAATAATCTTGCCTCTCATAACTTCAACTGTGGCATTTGGATCCTTCCTAGATGCATGCAGCAATAAAGAATCAAGATCCTCCAAGGCTCTGCAGGATTAAACTACAAAAATAACAACTCGCACTGAAGTCTGAATAGTAGAGATTCCAACGCAACAAATATATTCTCCAAACAGACTGATGGTTCCAACTCAAGTGGTATTTACCTCAGGCATTGTTCCACAGCATCAGAAGCTGCCTTCCCTTTACCATCATCTGCTGCATATTGTGCAACCTATAATTTTGAAGAATGAAGAGAACTTTAAATTGCTAGAAATAACCAAGGTACGCAAAGGCTGCAATAGAGCGATCAACAATGGGTAAGCACAAAGCTTTCACAAGGTTCTAGAAATACTCGCTGAACTCCTTTCTGTATGCTTCTTTCAGTTAGGATTGGGCCTGAAATTACTTTGGTCCCTTCTCCAGGTGGTGATAAAACATACCCTTAAGCGTGAGTAATGTCTTCGCTATCACACATCAAACATGGTTATTGTACCCCGAAATTATTGGATTGCCTGGTATGGCAACATTAGATGTAAAGCCTTGTGTAACATGGGACTGAATAATGAGTATGTTCCCATTTCAGTTGGTGGTGTCGCCCACCCTTTATTAAATGAGGCACATGACCCGTTAAGCCCAGAGGATTGGCCAACACTTAATTTCGGAACTGGATCCCATTTTGGGTTGGTGGTGTTGCCCGACCAGCTCCTGGGAGGTGAAGGAGCTTCTTCCTCCTTACTCGATGCTTTGTTATGTTTGGCTGCAACTGATAGGGAGCCGCCTCTGAAATTGCTTCTAAAAATACCTCCTGGTGTATCGGCCCTGGTTCCTTGCCTTTCCGCCTTTGTTGCTGATCTCTCAGTGAACCGTGTTATGGAAAATGAGCTGGAGGTTTTGCTTTGTAAGGGCTACCCATTGGTTTCTCCTTCGATCCATGTTGAATCTCTTGTTGTCCTTGACCGTGCAGTTGCCGACCTGGAAGCTGCCGTGGAGCACGCCTCTCCTCAAATCCTCCCTTTGCCCATGGTGGTAAGTGGGGATTCTATGCCAGTATCCACCTTTGCTTCCTTCGTAGCAGAAAGGGGAGTTGGAGGGGAAAGACAAAAGCACTACCGAAGAAGGAGAAGTACGAGGACAGGTAATAATCAGAGAATGGCTATCTCGGACCATAACATCAAGGTTGCATTAGCAACGGGTGTGATCTGTACTTCGAGATCTCCACCGTTGCCTAAAGGAAGGTTTTAACGTGGAATGTGAGGGGTCTGTATGACCCGGAGAAACAAAGTTCTATTGGAGCTTTGTTCAATGAATGGGGCTATGACCTGTTGCAATAATCAAAATTGTCCTCTTGCTCCCCTTTACGTCGGAGGTCTTTGGGCGCTGGCTCTTCGAGAGAATTCAAATCTTTAAAGATACCTGTTGGAGTATTTGGTTGTGCATCATACGTATGGGAGATGGGTAATGGATCTTGGAGAGGATCCATTTACCCCATCCAGAGTTTAGTACCACATCTACCACCTGTGGGATGTGGAGACTCCGTGGGTACTATATATAGAGCCCCGCACCCCTGTAGTCCAATGAGAAAAGACAATAAAGCATATGCCCCTTTGAGCGCTTCTCCTGTGATTTCATCCCGCTCCTTACGGAGTAGGATTCCACGTTAAATCCCGTTGTTCTTACTCTTCTTTATCTTTTTCCATGTTCGATTCCGCATGTTTATTTTCAAACATGGTATTAGAGAGGGTACGATTCTCGAGGTTTTCATGTTCTTAATTTTATTCGAGATTCTATTTTCATATTGAAGATTATTTTGAGAAGTGTTAGAAAATAGGAAGCGGAAGCGAACATGGAAAAAGATAAAGAAGAATAAGAAGAACAACGGGATTTAACGTGGAACCCTACTTCGTGAGGAACGAGATGAAACCACGGGAGAAGCCCTCAACGGGGTGTATGCTTCTATTGCTTTTCTCTCAATGGACTACAGGGGTGTGAGGCTCTATATATAGCACCCATAGAGTCTCCACATCCCACAGGTAGTAGATGTGGTAGTAAACCCTGGATGGGGTAAATGAATCCTCTCCAAGATCAATTTACCCATCTCCCATACATATGGTGTACAACCAAATACTCCAACAAGAAGTTCATTAGAGATTCAGTTTTAGGGTTCGTTGGAAACCCTAATCATGCTTCCAAAGCACGATATGCTATTTCTATATGTTCTGGAAGTTGGCATGAGGATTGTTTCATTTTTCAAAGATGCATACAATGGTCTGCTTCGAGGTCTTCGTGCATCCTCCAGGCTATTTCAGGCAAAACCCTGATCATCTCGCCGGCTAGGGTTTCCTGATGGAACCCCAAATTCTGGAAGTCGGCACACTTGCAATCTCATGAGTTGAGGCTCCAGCTTCAAGATGCAGATCACGGCTGCATCTCTATCCTCGGTAGATCCCAGTGACGTAGGTGGTGAATCCTTCAGCGTAGGCAAAAAAAAGGAAAAAAAGGGTGATTCGGCAGCACTATGTGCAGGCGGCGCAGGAGGTTTTCTACTCCTCTTCTTCATCCAGGCGCAACAGATGATGCGTTCCTCGCTGCCTGGCGGCGCAAAGATCTTTAGATACAGATTCTCCGAGCATCGCGCGATGCCTCCCTCGCCCAGGCAACGATTCTTCTGGAGCAAACACCCTCCAGCTTCGGCGGGGCCTCCGTGGCGCATCTTTCTCCTTCCCATCACGCGGTGGCACTAGCTCAAGTCCCTCGCGCAGGCCCCTCGCCTCTCCCATCTTCGTGCACTGCGACGCCGTCAGGCGGAGCCGCTCCATGCTTTTTGGCGCAGATGGCGCCCCTCCTCCATTGGCGACAGCGCGAGGTGCTCCCGATTGCGTGCTTCCCCAACCAGGCGGGGACCTTCCCCTACGCACGAAGCCCCTCTCCAGCGTGCACACAAGCCTCACCCTCCAGAACAACGAGAGGGCCCCTCTCCTCTCAAGGTCTTTCATTATTTTATTTATTCTGTTCGAGATTCGATTCAAGCGAGGTTTCAATTCATTATGTTTATCATGTTCGAGGATCTGTTTTGGAATGTCATATAGATCTATCTCCAGGCGGAGATCTGCTCATGTTCATGTTTCTGTTTGGAACCCTAGCTGCCATCCTCTTCATCCCGCGCAGCATCTTCTTCGCGCGCTCCACGTGCAGGCGGCATGTGACATGGGCCTCCAGCCACAACCATAATCGTAGGGCTCCACCTCCATGCTGCATCCTCGGCGGTGCTCCATGCGCATCTCAAGTTCCAGGTGGCGCCTCGGTGATCTCCATCTTTTCATATCGAAGCCAGTCACGATTTCTCCTTGTCAGGGTGCTCCAGGTTTCCCACGTCGCGGCGACGCAAGCTCGCAGGCAGAGCCCTCCTTCTGGCCCCCAATCCTCCAGCTACTTAGCGGCGGTGCGTAGCACTATCTCCAGCTGATGGCAGACGGTGCAAAGACAACACCCAGACGCGTCTCCAGTCCTGTGCACGAACCTTGCGCACGAAGCCCTAGCACGAACCCCCACCCCCCTGCGCAGGCGACACGATTCCCTGGCGACGGTCCCTTCGTGGATCCCGCATATCCTCGCTCCAGCATGCGGTTGCGCACCGTCCCCTCCGACCTCCTCTCCAATTGCTTAAGACCGCGTGAATCCCAGACGATATCTCTTCACCTTCAGGTGGCACGATCATCCAGGCTGGCGTAGCGCTCCAAGCAGCGCTAGGCTTCGGCGGCACCAAAGATCCCTTCGAAGAAGCCCTCCCCCGCAGCCCTTGCCTTCTCACCAACAACGGCGGGGGGGGGGGGGGGGGGGTGCAAAAGAAGGCTCCATCAGGGGCGGCTATTTGTGTGTGTGGGATTTCCAGAACCCTAAATAGGGTTACCGAGTGTTGCGGGTCCTATACAAAAAAGGGGAGGGGGAAGCCCAAGGGGGTTGCGGAAAGAAATTAGGCCATGTGGGCCTTGTTATTAAAAAAAGGAGGGGGAGTGCGTGAATAAAGAAAAGAGTAAGAGAGAGATTGGTATTCAAAAAAAGGCGTGTATAATAAAAAAACCGTACGCTAAAGTCCTGCAAAAAAAAGAATAGCCATAAAAAAATTGTCTACGGCTTATTAAAAAAATGAAAAGCCGTTAAAAAATGGTTAAACGGCTTTAAAAAAAGTAAGAGTCGTGTTAAAAAAAATTGAAATGGCCAAATGTTATTCATGATTCGAACAACCGAAAATGTGATGGCTTATTTATTTTTCTCCCCAGCTTTATCTTGTCTTCTCCCAACTTTGTCGATGTCATTTCCCGACAAGTATGACAGAAAGAGAGAGTATATGTAGAGTCGCAAGTCTTCTCCAGATTACAGATTTCTCAAACCAGCCAGATATTGTTCAGACTCTACAACGGATATTCAGACTTGACGATTGGTGTTCCGAGTCAGTTTCAGACACGCACATGGATGCGGTCTTTTCAAATGTGCAGATGTTTGCCATCTTTTGTTCGTGGTCCCCATCATCTTTTCTTGTTGTTGTTGGGCCAGAGTTTTCATGTGAGCCATAGGGACTCCAGAGCAGAGGACCATTCCCTATGCCATTGAGGGCAAGGGTTTTTATGTGGTATCATAGATACACTAGAGTAGTGTACCATTCTCTGTGCCAGATGGGAGAGACCCAGTTCTCTGACGAGGAGACTTCTTTCAGACTCCATTCTCCAGCGACCGTAGACTCCGACGAGGATTGCACTTCCACTACCTTTTTCAGTTCGATCCTTTTTTAGAGATGGAGCAGTTGTCCACATGTTGTGGCGGGTCAGAGTACTCCGACGAGGAGACTCATTTCCAGTTGCAGCGACTCTGACAGGCGCAGTTCAAAGTACATGCTCTCCGACGAGGAGATTCAGCAAACTCACACTCCAGCCCATTTGTCCTCCTCACCTACACGACATGAGAAGCAACGTCCTCGACAACAGCCGATAGTTGTGCGCGTTGAGTTGATATTGTCTGTAGTGTCATGTAGCGTGAGTTGAGTTTCTTTCTGTTTGTTCAAGCTGAGCATTGCATGCTCCATCTTGAGGGGGAGTGTTGGAGTATTTGGTTGTGTGTCATATGTATGGGAGATGGGTAAATGGATCTTGGAGAGGATCCATTTACCCCATCAAGAGTTTAGTACCACATCTACCACCTATGGGATGTGGAGACTCCGTGGATGCTATATATAGAGCCCCACATCCCTGTAGTCCATTGAGAAAAAGCAATAAAGCATATGCCCCTTTTGAGGGCTTCTCCCGTGGTTTCATCCCGCTCCATACGGAGTAGGGTTCCACGTCAAATCCCGTTGTTCTTATTCTTCTTTATCTTTTTCCATGTCCGCTTCCGCATGTTTATTTTCTAACAATAACGGTTCTGTAGGTGGATTCATGGCCTCAAATTTCAGCGAAATTCGGTCGAATTTCTGTCGAATATCGATATCCAGTCGAAATCGAAATTCGACCGAAACGACCGAAATGACCAAAATATGGGGGTCCTAGTACAAAAAATGACCGAAATTCTGGTCGAAATTCCATCAAAATTCTGTTTTGGTCGATACCGAAATGGTGACCGAAACCGACATTTAGGGCCTTGGGTGGATTGATATTAGCCTAGAAAGACTGGCTCTTCAATTGTATCTCGGAATTGAAGGAAAGACATGTTCTTACCGTGCTTTTAAAGAACATCCAATCGAGCACACAACTTGTGTGTCTATGGCCCTTGTGATCACGCACTTAGGCAAGACCCTTGGTCAGACCTCCAGTGTTAGAAGTGCATTTCCTAGGGCCTGTTTGGTTGCAGGGTTGGGCAGGGTTGGCCCAACCCTGGTTACTATTCACAAGGGTACTTCCTCCTCACAGATTACTATTCACCCAGCCCAACCCAGCCCAACCCAACCCTGCCCAACCCTGCAACCAAACAGGCCCCTAGGGTGGCTTGGCTGGTCGGGGTGACTTCAACATTTCTCTGCTATGTTCAAACCATCCTCACTTGAGAGGGGTCAAGATCCAAGGTTAGCTGACTTTGTAGAGTTGATTAGTGACTTGGAGCTTGATAAATCCTTGATTTATCATCATTAGATTGATCTATTAACCCTCTACCTTAATCAGTTAACTTGATCCTTAATTAATTCATTTTAACAATAGATCATGTGTAAATAATTAACCCTAATTATTGCATATGTTTTTTATTATTAAAAATCAAATAAAAATAGTTTAGTATTGTATATAATATAGTGAATATTATTCATAAATAAAAAAATAATTCAAAAAATAAGAAAATAAAATAAAAAAAGTATTTTTAATTCATTAAAAATGCATGCAAAAATATTAGTGTATATATGACTTATTTTGATTTCAAGTTGTACCTGAAAACTATAGATCCTTAAAAAAATTACAACTTTCATGTTTAACACTTTTTCTAACTTAACTTCCAATTTTTTTTATAGATTTTACACTGAGGTATTGATTTTTGAATTATTTTGATTGGGCCACATAGTCCAATCATTTGTCTCCACGTTGACGACCCTTAAGGGCCTCCTGCCTCTCTTCCTAGTTGTTTAATCTTCTCGATCAGACGACCGATAACCCATCTGGGTCGCCTTACTTCTAACTGCTTGATCGTTTGATCAAGCCCATCATGTTCGTCGATGCGCACCTAATTCTCAGTCGTTGGATCCATGATCCAACAACAAATGTGCATCGCCAACCTCCTGCGCCTCTTCGCCAAGCGTCGCAAGACGCAAACTACCCAACTTCTCCATTTTTCACCGACCACCTCACATACAGTAACCACCTAACACCATCACCCTCTTGCTCCTCATTCTCATCTCTCCTTCGCCTTAACCTCCAAGCTATCTATCGTCCTCACGTGCGCTTTCTAGAGGTGGTCAAAACCATCCCGGTAACTTTCGTGAACTACCCATCTCCGTCGATCAAAATCTCGCCTCCGGTCAACTACCAATCCGATCCGCCACTTTGTGCAACTACTCCTAGCCTTATTCCAAACCTAAGTGACAGATAACGGTCGAAGATGGGTGTGACGACGGAGATCAAATTGTTGATGAGATCCAAGGCCATCATAGCCTTGTTGTAGACCATAATCGATACTGCTTGAGCTTGGTTTCTTAGCTAGAAACCACACACAAAGATCAGAGTGACCTTGCTTCACCCCAAGCTCGTGTTCCTCCCAATTCTTCTCCATCTTCTTCCTTCCACTTCCAGGTAAGCTTATATAACCCTCGTTTCTTTGCCATTTTCCAAATTTATTCATTTATGCTCACACACTATTTCATCGATCCAAACACACTCATATCTTCGCAATTCATCCCCAATCCATACGCAACAATTGATTCATCAAGTCCTGATCTAGATAGCACACTTCATATCGATTTGCCCTTCGTTTTTCTCAAATGAAGAACCCAATTAGGGCTAAGTCCTAAGCACTTCGATTCTCCTCCAATTCATCCCTATGCCACCCTGGTTTGCTTCAGATATTTGGACTAACCCCTACAGGTACCTATTGGCTTCAATGGATGGAGTTTTGCCGGAGCCTAGTCGAGCATCTCTGCCTCCAATGAGCATCCTCCACCTCGCCATCTCAGCCATCTCCAGAGACTCCTTTACTCATGATTGTCTTCGTCGGGTCATCAGTGAAGTGCTTGGACTTTCAACGATTACTGAGGACCAAGAAGGAGAACGCAATGCTTCATCGGAGAACCTCTCATGCTCTGTCGTGCATGGGAGGAGCCCGTCAGAGGAGGAGGTACAATTGTCGTAGGACCTTCTTGATCCTACGGTCCTCCTTCATCACCAAGGCACCACTTCCAAGTCAGAGCCAAAGAACCCGACCTTGCCACATTTCTCGAGCCTCCGCATGCGACCCGGGTCTAAGCACACGTGAGTTCCCTCACGTGGATTGGAAATTTTGTGCCACACACCCAACAGCTTCAATTAATTACAAAAATACTCACGTGCTGGGGGTATTTTATAAAAGCTAAGTATGATTTTTGTTATTTGCGTTTAGGTCCATCTAGGGACTTTTTTGTTACGTTTCAATAGTTTTTAATCAATGTTTCTTCACTTTATGCCTCTGTTTTTAAAACTAAGTAACTTGTGAACCTTATATCCAATTTAACCGATATTGGTATCGTTGGAAAGATAATTTGATGCTCTTTAATATGGTGTAATGAGTTTTCTGTTTTGAGTCATTATTCACACATTAAAAATCAGATAACTCTATGTATCGTTCCAAGTTGAGTTAGTTACCATTTCTTCATCATTAATACCATGTGTGATCCTAGTGATGCTCTGATTCGCTTGAAAATTCCCTGATTTAAATAATTAATTAATTGAATTAGGAGTTAAATAATTTGCATTAATTTGGGATAGATTGATTAATACTTGGAGTATAGATTAATCTCGTTATTCTTAATTGGATAAATTTGGACTTCATTGAACTGAAGTTGTTTCATTTATTGTATTAATTAAACAGAAGCATTTTAGTGTTTATTGTGTTTTGTGAATTTGTGTGATCATCATTATTGTCATTAACATTTTGTTCATCCTATGTGATTGCATTAAAAATTCATTACATCCCTTATTCACTTAATTAATATGTTTAAATTGTAATTAGATCATCTAGTTAGCTCATGCCCTTTTGTTCGACCCTGGACTTATCCAAGTATTTGATTTAGCTGAGCCATACTTCACAGAGGTATCTGCTTGGTTCTAATAGATTTCTTAACGACCATAGTACAATGAATACATTTTAGAATAGCCATTTAGATATCCACCAGGTGGCACTGTTGTTCCTCGGTTGATCCGCACCACACACATAACTCTTTTGTCTTTTTCTATCTTTCCCTATACCTCTCGCTTAGGAATTCTGTCTGATTGACTGGTTTGCTCCCGGGAAAAAAAGTATGTACCTTCCCTCTTCTATTTGATTTCCTGCGTGATTAGATTGATTTTCAGGACTGGGGTAAGCTGGCCTGATTAGTTATTTAATTAGGATTAAAATATGTAATTAAGTAAGATTTGTGTTATTTAGGTTATAATTGATTTGTGTTGTTTTGATTCATTTTTTCTTATTTATTGTGATTGTTAATTTGATTAGATAAATATCTCTTGAAAATATCTAACCACAAATTGTTTTGATAAAGCCTACAGAGCTGATTGTGGAGAAGTGGGGCGAAGGCTCGAGCTTGAGCTGGAAAGAGTCAACTTGGTTGCATTTAAGAGATTAATTAGCTACTTAAATTAATAATTACATTTATTTTTTGTTGTAATTATTCTTGTAATTTTTTTGTAATAACTTTAGGTAGTTGCTTATAGTTGATATATTTTCTATCTTTTATCTATTTTCTATTCTTTCCGTCTTCATTATGTAATTTATCTAACGGGTCTCTCCTCTATATAAGAGGACCCTATAATCTCATGAGAATGCAATTCATTATTTTCCCTCAATATGGTATCAGAGCGATGGTCCTAGACCGTTCTCGTACCCTACAGTACCCTAGCCACCCCCTGCTCCCTACCTCTCTCCACGCGTCGTCGCCTCCCTTCGCGTGGTTGCCACGCCGCAAGCCCTGGTCTGTGTGGCACGCCGCCTCTCCGCGTCATGTGCCGTCATCTCTCTCCTCATTGTGGCCCCATCTTCTTCTCCCTTCTCGCTCTACCACCCTCCATGGCTAATCGCCTGGGTACCCTGTCGCCCATCGACACCTTGTTGTGAGAACAGGATTGCCGCAACAACATCCAACCACCATGCATGATGCCTCCAGAGGTCCCAACGACCCCTTTCACGTCACCCCAGGTGCTTCCAGCCATCGCATGCTGCCCCAGGTCACTGTGCAGTCCCTTTTTGCACCGACCCAGGCCATCGTGTGATGCCCCAGGTACTTACAGCAACCTCTTCTGGCTGCAACCACCACCCAACGGGCTCACATTCAACCTTTTATCTATGTTTCTCTCCAATATAGGGTTTCAAAACCCCTATTTTGTCTAACTTTTTTTGAAAAAGGTGAAATCAGATTGTTGCAGCCTCCGTTGGGCCCCGGCATGGATGAATACTACTTAGGGGATGATTGTGTCTACACCCACAACCACTCCCCTGATGTCCATGAAAACACTCTACTGTCAATCTACGGTCCCAGTCGTCTCCCAATCCGGTATTATGTAGAAAACAGAGTTGATAAGCCCATCCCCATGTTCCTTTAAAAGTCTGACACCCATTGTAAAGATGGATGGCACAAACTACTAGTTATATGTGACGCATTTTATGAATCTCTTGTAGTGTCATGGCAAGAAGCATATTCTGATGTAGGAGCCGGCTAACAAGACAGAGACCAATACCTCTTGGGAGGCAGATAATACCTATGTAAAAATATGAATATCCGATATTGTTTTTGTTGAGATGGCAAATGACATCTTGAGTCAGCCCACAACAAAGGAAATATGGGAAAATCCTGGTAGCTATGTGCTCTCAAGCGAGGAATGAGTCGAAGATCTTATAACTCCAATATGATATTTTACAAACAAATGGGGTGATCGTCCTCTCCATGCCATGTACACATCTCTTAGGGGTATGTTTGAGAGACTTCATAGCTACATACCTCTGATGACTACACTAGCAGCATAAGGTCTATCGGGATTCTGTTATGACTGCGATCTTTCTATCAACCCTTAATCCCGAGTATGATTTAGCTCGCTCTCAGATACTTATATATGCTATTATTGTAGATTTATATTTGTGTTTATATATTGTTTTCTTAATATTCTACTTCTTCTGTCTATCTTATGTAATTTACCCATAGGTCTCTCCTCTATATAAGAGAGCCTAGGGTTCATGAATAAACATCTCTTATTTTTCCCAACATGGTATCAGAGTGGTGGTCCTAGATCGGAGCTCTTATACCCAAAAGCCCTAACCCTAGCCACCCTCTCGTCCCCATCTCTGCACGCCACAATCCGCGTGCAGCCACCCCGTACCACCTCGCGCGTCGCCTCGCGTGCAGCCCGTGCGTCCCTATGTGCAAACCTACGCCGCCAGTGCCCTCCTGCGCTTAGCCCCGCGCCTCCCTGCGTATCCAGCAGTCTCTGCACCCCAGCGTGCAACGCATCTGCGTGCGACTCGTATTCTATTCGTCTGCTTTTCCGTCGACGTCAGTTCCTAAGTTTATTTGATGGATTTGGGTGCATAGGTCTACATATGCATTCCAATCCACGTATGATTGTGTAGACATTCACACTTTCGTCTACAAAAACCCTAGTCTTCTACATCCGGCAATATATCTGAGAACAAGGTCGACGTACCCGCCAAGGTGCTTTCAAATGTCCAACGCCTATTGTCAAAATGGATGGGAGTAACTATGAGCTCTGGGCTATGCAGTTCATGAGTCTCATGAAGTATAATGGTAAGAAACATATTCTTACCGAATAGGAGTTAGTGGAGAAGATTGGGGTTAACGGCTCGTGGGAGGCAGATGATGCATATGCGAAAGTCTGGTTATCCGGTACTTTGACGATTGAGATTGCCAACCATGTGCTACATCATCCCACCGACAAGGCGATGTGGGATATCCTCGCCGCAATTTATTCGCATGCGAGAAATGAGACAAAGATACTACAATTACAACATGATATTTTCACTATCAAGCAGAATGGAAGGCCACTACATTCTTTGTATACATCACTGCGTGGAATGTTTGAGAAACTACATACTTTTATGCCCCTCACATCTACTCCTGAGCAACAAAAGGCGTATCAGAATGCTACTATGGTTGGTGTCTTTCTTGCAGCGCTAGACCCCGAATATGAGGCGGCTCGATCACAGATCCTAGCAGATGCTACCATTCATCCTATGGAGGAGGTGTTCAGATGACCCAGTAGGATTATTGGTCCATCTTCTGCTCCGAGTCAGACTTCTTCAGCGATGGCTGCCTCCCGAGGTAGAGGGTCTTGAGGCTCTTCCCAATATCGTGGACACAGACCTCGTGGAAGGGGAGGTTGTATTCGTCAGCCATGTACTTATGACCATCGGTCTGGACATACAGAGGATACATGTTATTCCAAGAATGGCTTTCCTGCCTCTGCTCAAGTGGATGAGCAGCTTGAGCTCCCGGATGTTGCCACCCTGGATCAAAGATTTGATGACCTTGTGGCACGATTGAGGGGAATTATACCTCATGCTAGTCCCATGCTTCTCTATTGGCTTCGGGAAATCACCCACATGTCGTTGCTTCAACATCTTCTAGTACCTCAGGTAGTACTTATGCATTTACTAGTTGTAGTGGATCTGACGTATTGAATGGATCATGGACTCCGGTACTACACATCACTTGTGTAGAGACAAAGGTCAACTTACAGCATACAAATAGGTCCCTCTTAGACGGACTGTGGTTATAGCAGATGGGACTCATTCCCCCCATCACTGGACAGGGGGAGATTAACTTGACACCATATATGCGTCTGCGGAATGTGTTGCATGTGCCTGTTTTTCTAAGAATTTATTATCTATTAGTTAGATTACGAAGGATCTACATTGTCGAGCTATTTTTGACCCATCTTCTCTTGTATTTAAGGGCATCCTTACGGGCAAGGTGATGGCACTGGTCGTGAGCTCTATCGTTTGGTTCGAACTCCTTATGATGGCATTTCCTCCCATTCTTCTAGACCCATTTCACCCTTTACGTGGCACTTGCGCTTTGGTCATCTCCTGCTCCAGAAAATGTGTTGTGTTCTGCCTCAGATTTATCCTCACTCGTCCTGTCAATGTAGGGCATGTTAGTTGGGAAAGCATCACCAGTCTGCATTCCCTAGTCGTAAGAGTCGGAACAATAGGTCTATTTTTGAGTAATTTCATATAGATATTTGGGGTCCCAGTCATGTTCCTGATCATCAGGGATACATGTTTTATCTTGTTGCTGTTGATGATTTCTCTCGTCTGTCCTGGGTCTTTTTATTAAAGAATAAATCTGAAGTTGGAAATGTTATTAAGAACTTTATTAACGAATCGCAGAATATGTTTTCTTTGTTTGTGAAATATGTGAGAACTGATAATGCGTTGAATTTCTGTACTCATAACCTTTCCAATTATTTCCAAGATTGACCCAAGATAGATATGAATGGAGGCGAAGAATCCATGTAGCCAACCCTACTTAATTGTGGGAAAAGGCTTTGTTGTTGTTGCTGTTTGGTATCATTCATCAAACATCATGTGCCTATACTTCCCAGCAAAACAACATTGGAGAGAGGAAGCATCATCATTTACTTGATGTCACGAGAACTCTTCTCATTAAGAGTCGTGCTGCATGCCCTCGTCGATCTTGGGTGAGAAAATTCCTTTCTCTCTTGCATTTCCTGACAAATAATTGTTATCACTTACTCCTCACATGTTTGGTTCAGTAGAAATATATTTTATGTTTATGTATATATTTATCTATTTCTCTTTTTCTCTGTCTACTTTATGTAATTTACCCATATGTCTCTCTCTATATAAGAGAGCCTAGGGCTCAAGGAATAAATATCTTTATCTATTTTTCCCAACATGGTATCAGAGCGGCGGTCCTAGACCGGGGCTCCTGTACCGAAATCCTAACCCCAATCCCCACCTTAAGCCTACTGCCACTGCCGCCGCCCAGGGCCCGCGACTCTCCGCCTCGCTGTCTAGGGCCTCGCATCCCCGTCGCCTCGCAGCCCCTGCTGCCTCGTGGTCCTGTCGCATTATGCTGCACCACCTCGCAGCTACGCCGCATCAGACATAGCCGCCTTGCGACCCCACCATCTCAGACCTTGGGTCTCGCTGCCACGCTCCCGCTGCCAAGGCCCTGCAATTGCACATCCTACGTCTAGAGGTGTTGTCGTTTCCTTCCTTGAAGGGCTCCCTTTCGTGGCTCTGTCATCCTTCAGCTACTAACACCGCATCTTCGTGTTAATGGGTTTGGTTGTGTAAGTCTACACATGCAACCAAACCCCTTCATGTCAGTGTAAACCAAAGTTTATCTAGTCTACAACCCTAGTCGTCTCTAGTCATCATGTCAGAGTAAGGTAGATATCCCTACCATGGGTGCCTTCATAGGTCCTGCGCCTATTGTGAAGATGGATGGGTTGAACTACAAATTATGGGTCATGCAGTTCATGAGCTTAATGAAGTTGATGGGTAAGAAACATATTCTTACCGAGGAAGAGCCGAGGGAGAAGACAGGGTTGAATGCCCAAGTCTGGTTGTCTGGTACCTTGATTCCAGACATTGCAAACAATGTCTTGCATCAGCCTATTGTCAAAGCCATGTGGGACATTCTTGTTGCCACTTATTCACAGGCCAAGAATGAGACAAAGATTCTACAGCTTCAGCATGACATCTTTACTATAAAGCAGAATGGTTGACCCGTACATGCTCACTACACTGCATTGCGGGGAATGTTTGAGAAGCTTCATAGCTTCATGCCCCTCACAACTACTCCAGAACAATTGAAGATCTACCGAAATGTCACAATGGTAGGAGTCTTTCTAGCCTCTCTGGATTCATAGTATGAGGCTGCTTCTTCTCAGATTCAGGCAGATGCTACCATTCCTCCCATGAAGGAGGCCTTTCGTAGATTGATCCGGATCAATATCTCCATCCCTGCTCTAGTGCCAAATTCTTCTGCTATGGCGGTCTCTCATGGAAGAGGTGGCCCATCTCAATTCCTTGGACGAGGACCACGTGATAGAGGTGGTCGTGGTCGTGGACTACCTTGTACCTACTGCCATAACACATGCTATTCCAAGCATGGTTTCCCAGCATCTGCATGTCTAGCAGAACAGATTCAACACCATGGCCCTCCACTCGCATCAGATCAATGGTATGATGAACTTGTGTCTCGACTACGAGATAGTATGCCCTCAGCTAGTACTCCTTCACCTGTTTCAGAGAGCAGCTCTGATGTTGTTGCTATTGCAGGAGCTAGTACCTTAGGTAGTGTTCCTACTTCTACTTCTCATCATGATTCAGGTCTCTCAGAATGGATAATAGATTCAGGTGCAACACATCATTTGGGTGAAAACAAAAATCAGCTCATATCCTACAAGCAGGTTTCTCCAGGAAAGACAATGGTCATAGCAAATGGGACTTATTCTCCCATCACTGGACAAGGGGAGATTATCTTAACGCCATCTATGAAGTTGCAGAATGTGTTGCATGCCCCCAATTTCTTTAATGAATTTACTGTTGATTATTCAGATAATTAAGGATTTACATTGTCAAGCAATATTTGACCCATCATCTCTTGTGTTTCTCGACATTCTTACGGGAAGAATGATTGGTTGTGGCCATGAGTAGGGCGGGTTGTATCGACTGGTCCAAACACCATATGTTGGAGCATCCTGTCATTCTATTGGGCATGTCTCTCCTTATTTATGGCATCTACGCCTTGGTCATCTTCTACTTCAGAAAATGCGTTAAATCCTTCCACAGATCTCATCTCGTTTGTCATTCAATTGTGAAGCATGTCAGTTAGGGAATTATCATCGATCTGTCTTCCCTAGTCGTTAGAGTCGAAGCAATAGCTACCCTTTTGAGTTTTTCCATGTAGACATTTGGGGTCCAAGTCGTGTTCCTGATCATCGGGGACACATGTTCTATTTAGTTGATATGGATGATTTCAGTCGTTTGTCTTGGGTTTTCTTATTGAAGAATAAATCAGAAGCAAGCAATGTTATTACGAATGTCATTAAAGAAGTGCGGAATGTTTTTCCACCTCTGTCAAAAGTATACGAACTGATAATGCTCTTGAATTTCGTACCCATATACTATCTCAATTCGTTTCATCACACAACATCCTTCATTAAACATATTGTGCTTACACGCCCCAACAAAACGATGTCGCAGAAAGAAAGCACTGTCATCTTCTTGATGTCACTCGTACTCTCCTTATCCAGAGTGGTGCACCGCATTCATTTTGAGATGATGCGGTTCTCACAACATGTTACCTCATTAACCGTATGCCCTCTTCGATGCTGGGGGAGAAAATATCTTTCTCCCTTGTTTTCCCTGATAAAGAGTTGTTCTCTCTTACCCTCGTGTTTTTAAGTCTGTTGCGTTTGTCCATCAGTTGTCTCTAGGGATTGACAAGCTCTCTCCTAGAGTGGTCAAATGTGTTTTTGTCAGGTATTCTAGGACTCAAAAGGGTTATCGTTGCTTGATCCGTTACACAGGAGGTATTATGTTTGTGCAGATGTCACATCTTTTAAGTCAGTCACGTTCTTTTCTCCTACAGGCGAAATGTTGACACCATCAAATTCAGATGATGAAATCTATATTCCTCCTCCACCCGTATACCCACCATCAACTCCACCACCATCACCACCTCCACCTTCACCACCATCACCTCCACCAGCTTACCTTATCCCATTGTTTTGGCTCCTCCTCTACCATATCACTATAGTTATTCTGACAACAGTAATCCTAATGATGGGTCTGATGATGTTTCTCAACAGGGGTTCTTTCAGGAAAGGGATGAACATGCATGTGGCACAGATGATGCAGACTTGATTTCCCTATTGCTCTGAGGAAGCAGAAGCGTTCATGTGCTTCATATCCGATTGTTTCTCGTGTCACTTTAAAGCGTCTGACAGGTGACTTTAGGAGGTTTGCAGTAGTTATGTCCGTTGTGGACATACCACGAACATATCAAGAGGCATTGAATGATAGTAGATGATGTCTTGCTATGGATGAAGAGATGGCGGCTCTTCAGTCGAGAGGTACTTGGAACCTTGTTCCAGCTCCCATTGGGGCATCTATAGTAAGTTGCAAAGATGGTAGCATTGATAGGTACACGGCTCGACTGGTTGCCCGCATGTTTTACTCAGACGTACGGAGTAGATTATCTTGACACATTTTCTCCTGTTGCTCGTCATTCTACCTTACAGATTCTTTTATCTGTTGTTGTGGTTCGAGATTGGTCAATGTTTCACTTGGATGTCAGAAATGCCTTTTTGTATGGTGATCTTCAGGAGGAAGTCTACATGCAGCAGCCACCAGGGTTTGATGCTGAGGGAGAGTGTTCACAGGTACGTATACTTCATAAGGCAATCTATGACCTTAAGCAGAGCACTGATAGCTTGATTCCAGAAGCTCTCAGATTTGTTTGAGAAGCAATGGTTCAAACGGTCAAATGCAGATCACTCTCTTTTCGTACATAGGACCTCCAGAGTTACAACTGTTCTTATGGTGTATGTTGATGATATGCTTATTAAAGGAGATGCTATGCAGGGAATAAAACGAGAAAAAGAACTTCTGGAGAGTGAATTTGTTACCAAGGATCTAGGAGCTCTTAGATACTTTCTGGGACTAGAGTTTGCCAGAAATCAACAAGGGCTTGTGATGACTCAGAGAAAATATGTCACTGACTTGCTAAGTGACACGGGTATGCTTGGATGTCGACCGGATACTACACCCACGGATCCGATCATGAAGTTGTATGATGATGATACTGATGAGGTTGACAGGAGAAGATACAGAGAACTGGTGGGAAAGCTCCTTTATGTAACCACTACCAAACCTGATATTTCATTTGCAGTCAGTCGAGTGAACCAGTTCATGGAACAACCTCGTCAGGTACATATGGATGCTATACAAATGATACTAAGATATCTTAAATCATCTCCAGGTGCAGGGCTGCTATTTAAAAAGGATGGCACTATTACTATCTCAGCATGTGCATATGCAGACTATGCAAGGTGTCCTAAGGATAAAAAGTCTACATTACGATTTGCTATATTTGTTGGAGTCACTAGTGTCATGGAAAAGTAAGAGGCAAACCATTGTTGCTAGATCTAGTGCTGAATCAGAGTATAGAGCTATGGCACAAGCATGTACAGAAGTGATGTGGGTCCGAGCAGTCCTGACAGATCTAAATATAGATGTTCCTCTTCATATGTCGCTAAAATACGACAATCAGGCCGCCTTATTCATTGTTAATAATCCTGCATTCCACGAGAGGACAAAGCACATTGAACTTGATTGCCATTACATATGGGACATGATCCAGAAGGGCTTCATTTCTACATTGCATGTCAACTCAGGAGATCGGACAACAAACATCTTCACCAAAGCCCTATTTAGAGGGTCCTTCCAGAAGTGTTCATCCAAGCTGAGCATGATAAACATCTATACTCCATCTTGAGGGGGAGTGTAGAGATATATTTTATGTTTATATATATGTTTATCTATTTCTCTTTTTCTCTGTCTACTTTATGTAATTTACCCATAGGTCTCTCCCTATATAATAGATCATAGGGCTCAAGGAATAAATATCTTTCTCTATTTTTCCCAACATGTTCGGTTGCCTTTGTCCATCAGTTGTCTACAGGGCTTGGCAAACTCTCTCCTAGAGCATTCAAGTGTGTTTTTATCAGGTACTCCAGGGCACAAAAAGAGTATAGATGTTATGATCCAATGCACAGGATGTATATGTTAGTGTTGATGTCACCTTTTTCGAGTCCATGGTGTACTTTTCTCCTGCAGGTGATAGGTTGACTTCTTCAAACCACGATGATGAAATCTACGTGCCACCACCATCATCACCAACTCCTTCACCCACCACTATCATCACCACCATCACCGCCACTGTCACCTCCTTTTATTCCCTCAGCCCCCATTGTCCCTATCCCACCGTTGTCGCATTACTATACTCGCTGACATACTTCTGCTCATGGTCATCGCCCATCATCTAGCACGCATGAGGTATGTTCTGAATACATAGTTTCTAACGATGGGTCTGATGGTTTACTTGAGCAGGGTCCTTTACAGGGGACAGAAGTGGAGGTTGATGATCTAAACTTACCTATTGCGCTTCGGAAGCAAAAGTGAAGTTGTGTGTCATATCCATTAGCATCTATGGTCTCCTTTGATCACTTGACTAGGGATTTCAAGAAATTTATAGTTGCACTATTTGCAGTGGACATTCCACGGAATTATCAGGAGGCTTTGAAAGATAGTAGGTGGTGATTAGCTATGGAAGAAGAGATGGTCGCCTTACAATCATGTGGTACCTGGAGCATGGTTGTACCTCCTGAGGGAGCTTCTGTCGTCAGTTGCAAGTGGGTGTTTACTATTAAACATCATGCAGATGGGAGTCTGGATCGGTACAAAGCCAAACTGGTTGCTCGTGGGTTTACTCAAACGTATGGCGTGAATTACCTAGACACATTCTCCACAGCAGCTTGTCATTCTACTCTACGAACTTTTCTTTCTATTGGTGTGGTACGTGATTGGCCTCTTTTCCAGCTTGATGTTAAAAATACCTTTTTGTACGAAGACCTGCAGGAAGAAGTCTACATGCAGCAGCCTCTAGGGTTTGCTGCTGAGGGGGAGTATTCGCAGGTTTGTAGACTTCATAAGGCAATATATGGCCTTAAATAGAGTCTTAGGGTATGGTTTCAGAAGCTCTCGGACTTAATTGAGAAGCAGGGGTGGGTCAAACGCAGATCATTCATTGTTTGTACAGCAAATACCTAGAGGCGTGGTGGCCATTATGGTATATGTTGACGACATTAAGGAATTTCTGGGCCAACAGTTTGTTACCAAGGATCTTGGTACCATACAATATTTCTTGGGCTTAGAGTTTGCTAGAAATCAGCAGGGTCTTGTAATGACCCAACAAAAGTATGTGACAGATATGTTGGCTGAGACGTGAATGATTAGATGTCGACCTGTTACCACTCCTATGGACTCTAGTATGAGGCTATATGATGATGATACAGAGGAAGTGGGGAAAGGAAGATACAGAGAAATAGTTGGGAAGCTCCTTTATGTTACTATAACCAGGTCAAATATCTCATTTGCAGTTAGCCGAGTGAGTCAATTTATGGAACAACCCCGACAAGTACATATCGATGATGTATATATAATCTTAAGGTACCTAAAGTCTTCTACAAGTGCAGGATTATTATTCAGAAAAGGTGCAACACTTACGGTCTCTGAATGAGTTGATGCCGACTATGCAGGATATCCAAAAGATAGAAAGTCTACTTCAGGTTTTACGGTTTTTATAGGTAACTCTCTTGCATCGTGGAAGAGTAAGAAGCAGACTGTAGTTGCCAGGTCCATCGCTGAGTCTGAATATCCGGCTAGGACACAAGCTACTGCGGAAATGATGTGGATCCGAGCTGTTCTAGCAGATTTACACATAGATGTACCTATTGTTATGCAACTACAATGCGATAACCAGACAACCATGTTCATTGCAAACAATCCTGCATTCAGAAAGGTTTTATCTCTAGCTCTCATGTTAGCTCTGGCGATCAAACTGCAGATATTTTCACTAAAGCATTATTCAAAGGCTCCTTTCAGAAATGTGCATCCAAGCTGAGCATGATTGACATCTATGCTCCATCTTGAGGGAGTGTAGAGTTATTTTTGTGTTTCTATATTGTTTTCTTAATATTTTACTTCTGTCTATATTATGCAATTTACCCATAGGTCTCTCCTCTATATAAGAGATCTTAGGGTTCATAGAATAAACATCTCTCTTATTTTTCCCAACAATTATACCGCCTATGAAGGAGGTTTATTGCACGTTGAGTAGACTCCCGATGTCGCATCTTCTCAGACGTCATCCGTTATGGCTGCTTCCCGTGATAGAGGTGGTTTACCCCCAATACATAGGACGGGGCATACGTGATAGACGAGGCTCGCAACTACACCAGCCGTGTACATATTGTTACAGGTCAGGCCATTCAGAGGATACATGCTATTCCAAGCATGGCTTTCTACCATCAACTCGTGTTGTCGAGTAGGTTCAGACTGCTCTCGATTCTACTGATCATCGTTTTGATGACTTTGTTGCACAACTGAAGGATATCATGCCCCCAGTTATTGGCTCTTCGAATTTTCTATTGACCCATTAGATGTTGTTGCCTCTGCCTCCATCACTACATGTAGTACTCATGCATTTACTAATCATTCCTGATCAGACCCTTCAGAATGGATGATGGACTCTGAAACTTCTCATCATCTTTGTGGAGATCGCTCACACTTCAGTTCTTATAGCTCTGTAGATCAAGATAGATTTGTGGTGATTGTTGATGGGACACATTATCACATTTACCAGATGCATTGGGGTCCATTTGACTCCCTAATGCACCTACAGAATGTTCTTCATGCGCCTAAATTCTCGATGAATTTATTGTCTATTGGTCATATTACAAAATATTTGCATTGTCGTGCCATATTTGACCCTGCTTCTCTTGTTTTTCAGGTTATACTCACGGACAGGGTGACTGTATGTGGTCGTGAGCATGGAGGGCTTTACAGGTTGATCCAATCTCCTTATGATGGTGCTAGCTCTCTTTCTGCTAGATTGATTTCTCCTAACACTTGGCATCTCTGATTTAGTCATCTTTCATTGCAGAAGTTTTGTTGTCTCATTCTTGGAATTTCTCTCAAGTGCTTTTTTCAATGTAAACCATGTCAACTTGGAAAGCATCAATGTCCTAGCTTTCCAAGTCGTCGGGGTCGTAATAGTCAGATTCCTTTCGAGCTTTTTCATTTCGATATGTGGGGTTTGAGTCATGTCCTAGACCATCATGTGCACATGTAATATTTGGTTGATGTGGATGATTTTTCCATATTATCATGTGTCATTTTGTTAAAGAACAAGTCTGAAGCTAGCAATATGATTCAAAATTTTGTGACTGAAATGAAGAATCTTTTTCTGCATCTATTAAACACATTCGTTGTGATAATGCTCTAGACTTCTGTACTATTCAACAGTCTCAGTTTTCAGCTCTTGTAGCATTATTCATCGGACTTTGTGCCCTTATACTTCACAACATATGTAGTTGTTGAATGCAAACATCGTTACTTTCTGGACATCATCAGGATACTTCTTATTCAGAGTCAGGCTCCTTATTCCTTCAGGGATGATGTTGTGATGACATCATGTTACCTCATCGGATGCCCTCTACCATTCTGGTGGAAAGGCTCCCTTTGCATTTCCAGAGAGGGGCCTTTTCTCTTTTATGCCACGAGTCTTTTATTGTATGGCATTTGTTCACCTTCTCAATCTAAGGTCGTAACAAGCTCGCTTCTAGAGATGTCAAATGTAAGTTTGTTGGGTACTATCGTGCATAGAAGGTTTATAGGTGTTTTGATTTTGTACAGGGAAAATACCACGTTAGTGCTGATGTTACTTTCTTTGAGTCCACTATGTACTATATTCCTACAGGTGGCAGGTTGATTCCCTGAGTCTGGAGACGAGGTTGTTCTTCTACCACCTCCTTTACCTATAACATAGCATATTCCCAACGCTCTAATGCCTCAGACAACATCCAACACACCTCAGGTAAATTCTAAAAAATTAATTTCAACTCATGGCATCGATGGTTTGAATGATGAGCAGGAACATATACATGATGAGCATGGACCACCACAGGAGAATGATCTAGAGTAGTCAATTCCATTGTGTAAAGGCAAAAGTACAAATATCCACTCGTTGGACGCGTGTCTTTGGCATGATGATCGAAGGACTTAAAGAAGTTTGTTGTGGGATTATCTACTATTGAAATGCCATATACATACCAGGCAAGGTTGCAGAAAGCGGTAGTCGGTACTCGGTCGACAGGGTCACTGACTAAGGATTAATCGGTAGTCGGGCGACTTATCGGATTAAATCGGCCATTAGTCGGTTTTAGATTTTTTTAATTATTTTAAATAAATAAATGAATTTTTATACACCTAATGGTCTAGTGGTAGTACAGTGTGTCTACCATACAAAAGACCAAGGTTCAAATCCCACTCTTGCAGTGGTTGCGTTAGGTAGTAGACGGCCAGCATAAAAAATAGTCGAATCTTTCAACATGGATTTGAGCAAGAATCCATGTAGCCGACCCTACTTATAGTGGGAGAAGGCTTAGTACATTTTTTAAATGAATTTTTATACACGTTCTTATATATTTACATTGATTTGTACATTTTCTATACTATTATAATGAAATAAAAGAAGTATTTATCTTTAAATATAACATTAAGCATATTAGAATTAGCTTGCTTTTAAAAAATCGAAAAACTAAAAAATTAAAAATCTCTATGTAAAAGTCAGCCTTGTAGTCGGTCAACTAGGTTGACTAGTCAGCCCGATTAGTCGGGTTGACCGACTAATAGCTGACTAGGCCTAGTGGAGTCGGTTACCCCACCTACTCGACTAATCGGCCTAGTCGGTCAAATTTTACAACAGTGATACTAGGAGGCCCTCCAAGAGAGGCATTGGTGACTTGCCATGGAGGAAGACATGGTTGTGCTCCAGTCTTGTGGGACATGGAATCTTGTTTCTTCTACAAAAAGGGCATCTGTTATGAGTTGCAAATGGTATTCACTATCAAGCATAGGTTAGATGGTTCTACTGATCGATATAAGGCATGTTTGGTGGCCAGAGGATTTATGTAGACTTGTGGGTTTGATTACCTCGACACTTTTTCTCCAATTGCTAGAAATTCCAACATGTGGATTATGTTGTTAGTTGTGGTATGTGATTGGTCTCTCTTTCAGCTTGATGTCAAGAATGTTTTCCAATATGATGATCTATAAGAAGAGGTGTATATGCAGCAGCCACTTGGGTATGCTGTTAAGTGGGAGTATGTATGTCAGCTCCAAAAGGCTATTTATGATCTTAAGAAGAGCCCAGTGTCTGGTTTCAGAGGCTGTCAGACCTGATTGAACAGAAGGGACTTATACGGTTGTCCACAGATCGTTCTCTCCTTGTTCAGAGGACTAAGCAAGGTACAATTGTAATCTTGGTGTATGTTGATAGTATTATTAATACTGGAGATGATATTCAAAGCATTATTGTGGTCAAGAACTTTCCGATATAGAAGTTTGTCACCAAGGACTTGGGAGAACTATGTTATTTTTGGGTATTGAATTTGTTAAAAATCAGCAGGACCTTATCATAACCCAAAGAAAGCATGTAACCGACCTTTTAGAAGCAGGGATGACAGGTTGCAGATCGGCCTCCACATCGATGGACCCAAATATAAAATTACATGAAGATACCATTGAAGAGGTAGATTAAAAAATGTATAGAGAGCTAGTTGGGAAACTTTTCTACATTACAATCACCAGTATATCTTTTATGGTAAGCAAGGTTAGCCAATTTATGGAGCAACCAAAACAGGTGCATATGCATGCAGTGTACATGATTTTGAGATATTTGAAATCATCTCAAGGCACATGTCTATTATTTAACAAGGGAACCTCACTGTTTGTCATACCTTGTGCATATGCAGATTATACCGATTGCCCCAAGGATAGGAAACCTACCTATGTTTGTAAGAGATTTCCTAGTATCATGGAAAAGCAAGAAACAAACTGTAGTAGCGAGATCTAATACTGAATCTGAATATATGATCATGGCACAGTGTAGTGCTTAAATGATGTGGGTTAGTTCTGTTATTTCTGATCTGAGCGTCCATGTACCTCATCCCATGTAGTTGTTGTGTGACAATCAGGCAACTCTCTTTATTGCAAATAATCCATCTTTTCATGAGAAAGCAAAACATATTGAGGTGGATTGTCACTACACCCGTGATATGATTCAAAAGTGGTTTATCACCACTTCTCATGTTAGTTCAAGAGATCAGATGATAGATGTATTTACCAAAGCTCTTGCCTGAGGACATTTTCAAAGATGTTCCAAGTTGAGCATGACAGACTTCTATGCTCTAGCTTGAGGGGGAGTTGAGAGTTTTATGTTACTCAATTTTTTGTTTATTTATTTTTATGTCCTTACTATGTAATTTACCCATTAGGGTTTCTCTCTTCTATATAAGAGAGCCTTACAACACTATGGAATAACAAGTTTTTTCTTTCACTTAACAATTGTACCTTAAGGTTTCAAATTATTTAAGAAACCCTATCCTAGGAATGATATTCATTATATTGCATTTTCTTCCATACGGTGGACTATCATGATACTTTCTCTCATGTAGCTCGTCACCCCATCATTTATATTCTTCTTTCTAGTGTAGAGGCGAGAGATTGGACGCTTTTTTTATGTTAAAAATTCAATATGGAGACTTGCAATAAGAAGTCCATACGTAGCTATGTCATGGTTTCAGTACTAAGGAGTAGTACCAAAAGATATGCAAGCTTTATAAGACTATATGGTCTTCGGCAAAGCTTGAGAGTATGGTTCTATAAGCTTTTAGACTTGATAGAACAACAAGGCTTTAAAAGATCAAAAGCAGATCACACACTCTTTTTACACAAGACACCTCGAGGTATTGTCGTTATCATACTATATGTTGACAACATCATTATTACATGAGATGATTTGTAGGGGACTAATCAGATAAAGGAGTTCTTTAGACAACAGTTTGTTACCAAGGATCTTGGAGAACAACGATACTTTCTTGGACTTGAATTTACTAGGACCCAAAGAGGACTAGTAATGAATCTGAGAGAGTATGTTATTAATCTCCTTCTGAAGACAGGGATGGCAAACTGTAAACATATTGCTACTCTTATGGATCCCAGTATGAAACTCTATGATGATGATACTGATGAGGTAGATAAGAGGAGATACATAGGGTTCGTTGGGAATCTCATATATATGGCTATCACCAGACCAGACATTTCCTTTATTATGAGCAAAGTCAATGAGTTCATGGAGCAGCCACGTCAGGCACATATGGATGCCGTCTCCATGATCCTAAGGGATATGAATTCTTCACCATTTCATGTTTACTCTCAGTAAAGGCATATCTCTTGAGATCACAACCTATGTAGATGTTGATTACGCAAGATGTCCTATAGATAGATAGGAAGTCAACTTCAGGCTCACTTGTCTCATGGAAAAGCAAGAAACAAACTACTGTTGCTAGGTCATGTGTTGACTCTGAATACATAGCGATGGCGCAAAGTAGCACTAAGATGATATGGGTTAGGTCTGTTCTGACGAATTTAGCCATTGACGTACCTTTTCCTATGCAACTGCTATGTGACAACTTGTATGTATTATTTATTTCTAGTAATCCATCTTTCCATGAGAGAACCAAACACATCGAGACGAATTGCCACTATATCATAGACATGATACAAAAGAGGTTCATCTCTACATCTCGTGTTAGCTCGGCAGAACAAACAACATTTATATTCACTAAGGCACCAGTCAGGGAAACATTCCCGGAATGTTCATCCAAGCTCAACATGACAAATATCTACACTCCAAATTAAGAGAGTGTTAGGGAAAATCGTCTATGTTATTTCTTGCATATGTTATTTCATTTTCTATGTATTTCCATCCACCTCTATGTAAAAGATCCATATGTTTGTTTCTTTCCGCAACATGGACATGGCCTTCATAGATGTCCTAAACTGAAGCGCTATGAATTCATCCAAAGTCAATGAAAGCATGCCGAACAGGGATTGACGACTATCCAAAGTGATCCATGAAGTCTCAGTTTGGAATAGAATGTTGAACTACATCTTGATCCATGAATATGAACTTCCAAAAATCACTAAAAACTACAGGCATTAGAAATATGATGAAACAAAGCATGATTCTTAAGAAAATATAATTAAAGGACCAAGACTCACCGCACGAATATTAACACGCAAAGATGCCGCTGGACCAGAGCGCAAAAATGACCTAGAACTTTCAAAATCAGGTGTCTCAATATCAAATAACCTTTCTGCAAGAACAAGAAAATTATATAGTTAGTCCTGTATTAACAAAATATGGCGTGATTCAGCATCCAGATAAGCCCAATCAATTCTCGAGTTGCTAAATCCATTGTCATGTGAAAAAAACAGGATATCTGTTATATTAAATTTTTGAGGTAGTGTTTCTGAGAAAGCAAAAAAAATGGTTGCTGGACTTGATCGTCTTCCCGTCATACTTTTTATAAGGATTACAAACGGAGGGAAATTTCTAAGTAGTACCTCGGGATTACAAAAATCCCTAGGTAATACAACATCATTTTTTACCTAGGTACTACAGAGGTGTCTCATTATCAAGATGTGACACTAGCTACTGTATTTTTTATCTGGGTACTACAAGTGTACCGCATCCTGAGGCTATGACACTAATATCGCACATCAGGAATACGATATCCAGTAAATCCCTTGCTTAAACCTAAGCATATCATTGCCCCCGCACTTCTTCCTCCGCCACTTCTTTTCATGCATGTTCATCCATCCTCAACTTGGACGACCCATGCGACCTCCTGCTCCGCCGCCTCCTCGACGGTTGTCCTCCTCCGACCCCTCTTCCGCATCATTGGCACTCTTCCTGTGCTGTCGCCGCTCCTCTCAAGTCCTCCTTTATTTCTCGAAAGCTTAGGTAAAGCCCATGAGTTTTTATGTTGCTAGATCTATGATATATCATACATGTTTTTTTCCCCAATTTCATGATTCTATAGTGTTGAGTTATATGTAGCCTCACGTATTAGGTCGAAATGGAGTAGATCTATTGTATGTTCCATTTGAAGGGTTCAATTATTGGTTCTTTGACAGCCAATGTGCGTGGTTTTAGCTTAATGTCGACCATGACCTTTGATAAGTTGTTGAACCTATTCCATCGGAAGTTCAACCTGGACATGAACAATCAAAAAATCAAACTATCACATCGCATTCCACGCGATGCAGGCGAAGAGCCTACGTTGACGTCTATCGTCGATGATGATGATGATGTACAAGGAGTTTTTGTGTATGTCGGACTATTGGGAAATCAACATCTACTAACATTATTACTGAGAGTCTATCGGCAGGCGAAGTGTCGAATGTTGTCGATGCGGACGATAACCTTGCTTCCGGACCCTCCGCTTTCGGGAGCATCGATGATCCAATATGGCAGCCATCTACAGATCATGAATGGCGCATGAGTGACGCGCTGCTGAGAGAGGTTAATCATGCCTTGGATGACTTCATCCCTTAGGGAACCGATGATGAGCTGGAAGAGGACGTTGAATTTGATGTTGAAGATAATATCGTAAATGAGGAAATGAGAGCCGATGAATAGATTCCCAAACCAATTGTTCCCTATTTACCATTTTTTTGGGTGAGAGGATTTGAAACTCGTTCAACATATGATGATGACATTCGAAAGAAGTCTGGGCTTGACGGTGTTGTTGATGAAATACGTAAAGGTAGAATCTTCAAATGTAAAGATGATTTGATGTATGATGTTAAGAAACATCATATCCTTGTACACTACGACTTCATGGTTAAAGAATCTACCAGTTTGATATGGTCTATTTTTTGCACCAACCGATAAAAAGGATATGTTTGGTAACTACGTGGTCATTATAGGAAATTCGATGGTTTGTGGGTGATCTCTAAGATAATCGGCCCACACACTTGCATAAACCCAACAATTAATCAAGGTAATCCTCAATTGCACTATAAATTCATGTCTAGATCACTTTTATCCCCGGTGAGGGGTGACCCTACTATTCGGGTATCGAGCTGTAGAGCTCACATTCACGAGATGTACGATTATTGGGTAATGAAAAAAGGGCATGGGATACTCGAAGGAAAGCAATTGGAATAATATTCGGTGATTAGAAGAAGTCTTATATCGAAATGCCTTATTTTCTGCATGCAATGAAGGCTGCCATTCCGGGGACAAGTAGATATCGATCATACCCGACCCTTGGAAACCACGTTGTCATATATTTCAATGATGTTTTTGGGCATTTGTCCCTTGCATTGAAACTTTCAAATATTGTATGCCTTTGATTAGTATTGATGGGACTCATTTGTATGACAAGTACAAATAGAACAGAAATTGTTGATTGCTTGCACGGTGGCTGGAACATATTGCTCCTCTAGCATTCGGAATTGTTGATGAGGAATATGTTCCTACATAGAAGTGTTTCCTTTCGTTGATACGTATCAGAGTAATCATTGAGCGTGCATGGCCAATATGTATCATTTCTGACCAACATCTTGGTATAAAATCTGCAATGAATAACAATGATGTTTATTTATTAGAACCTTTCGCATACTGGTATTTTTGTTCAAGGCATGTCGCAAGCAACGTCAACAGTGTTTTTAAGAATAGCTCTATGAAAGAGTTGGTACAGGCAGTCGCACTTCAAACGACTAGAAGGAAGTTTGCATATTTCATGAGGAAATTGCAGGAGTAGAATACAGATGCAGGTAGATGGTTTTCAATGCACGATTGTCGCAGGGAGCAATGGACTTTAGCATATTATGGTGGTTATAGATTTGGGCAGATGACTACAAATCTTAGTGAAAGCTATAATGCAATTCTTAAGGATGCTCGATGTTTGCTGATTTCTGCACTAATCGAGAAGACCTTTTATAATTGCATCTTATACTTCAATGAGCGAGCAGATGAGTCTAGTGACGCCCTCGAGGTAGGGAAAAAATATCATGTATTTTGCAGCATCAGAGCTGCACCATTGGAGTGCAGTTGCGAATGGACACAGTAATCCATATACAAAGACAACCAGACATATTGTTTGAGGTCTTGAGTGGAGTTCGATGTATGCAGTATGGTCATCGAGGTCGTAAACGGTACACGGTGAACTTGGGGCAACAAACATGTACATGTAATATATGGCAAATTTATCGCATCCCATGTTCTCATGCTATTGTTGTCATTTCAAAACATCGAGCAGAGGTTGACACTTATGTTAGTGAATGGTACACAAGGGAGAAGTAATTAAAAGTTTACGAAGGATGATTTTTTTCCAATTGGTGATCGGGATACGTGGGCCCCATTGGAGTATCCAGAATTACGTCCTGATAAACTGTGTAAGCATAGCAACGGTCGCCTGCGATCAATTAGGATTCATAATGAAATGGATATTAAGGATGTCATTTGACAGAATACTTGTTTATTTAGTGGTGTACTTGGTCATACAAAATGTGGTTGTCCTGATAAAAATACGCGGGCTTCTCGAGCATCCACCTCTAATGCGCAACCCTTAGAAAGGAATAAAATAAATATGACACATGTGGAGGTGAAGGTCATAACAAATGAAAATTTCCTGATCTGAGTAATTTTTCCTTCTTTTTAGATGCATTATGTTGATAATAATTTTTGTTACTTGATGCATATTTAAGCCTTCTCAATGCTTTCTAAATTGATAAATTTTGATTGCAGATGGACCACGAACCGCTTGATCCATCTGTTTTGACCCAGCAGGAGCGACATCGTTAGCATTGCGTTTGGGTGGGTGAAGTAAGCTATTTAATAATTTCAAATTAGTAATTGTTTTTCTAATATATCTTGACTCTTCATATTATAGGTAACATCATGGTTGCATTGTCGACGACGAGAAACACATGTACGCATCCCTTTGGATGACCGTCTACTTCCTTGCGTAGCTCAGACGGGATTTGGATGCATTTCAGAATTGGAATTTATCACGCTAGATTGTCATTTGATTACAGCCTTGGTGGAGCGATGGAGGCCTGAGACGCACATTTTCCGCATGACTAGTGGAGAGATGACCATTACGATGCAGGATGTCACTTTCATCTTGGAGCTACAGACGATGGACCGGTGGTTACATGAGACCACCCCTGGAGCGACGTGGACTGACACATGCAAGCAGCTTCTAGGTGTCAGGCCCCTACCTTCTAATATTGTTGTCAGCAGAGTTTTGATGAGCTGGTTATTTATACATTTTGTAGAGTTGCCACCAGATGCTGATGAGGTGGTCTTTCAGAGGCATGTACGAGCATACATTTTACAGCTTTTGGGAGGTGTTTTATTTACAGACAAATTGGGATCATTGATTTCTATGATTACACTGCCACATCTTAATGATCTACAGTACTCTAGGATGTTAAGTTGGGGATCCACGGTCCTTGCCTTCATATATAGGCATCTATGTTTAGTAGCAGATATGACGACCGATGAGATCGGAGGCTCGACCATATTGCTTTAGTTGTAGGCATGGGAACATTTTCCACACATTACTCCAGTGATCAGGGAAAGAGCGTAGTGGCACGACCAACCACAAGGAGTTCGTTGTTGCGTTCGCGCATCGTCGATAACCAACGCACGTCGTAAGACTATACCGCGACACTTTCGACATGTAATCACCTGAGCAGATAAATAAGTGGAGACACATTCATTCAATTTTCTTCAAATATATGCCATTAAATTACATATCGTTTTTCCATACAGGTGATGTAGACGCCATATGATGATGTTGTACTTGCACATCATCTACTTGTCTACTATCTGGAGGAGCATAATATTTGGAGGGCACGAATCACGTTGATATACTTCCACATCGTGGAATATTATTTTTCCGACCGCTTTCTTCATTAATTTGGCGGTCGTCAGGACATTCCAGCATCGTGCTTTATCTTCAAGGACCTCCACGCCATCGACTTGAGAAGGAAAGTGCATATTGATTGGAGGTCCCGACATTGGGTGCAGACAAGTGAGTGGGATGATCGAGTGGATAGAGTTGTTACCCTCAACCAATCCAATGGGATCATTGTGACTCCAGGCTATATGGATTGATATAGACTGATTACAAGGAGATTTGTGGGTCGGTCGGATATTGTTTTGGCAAGCAACGTAAGAATAATGTTAGTTTTACATGAATATTTCCGTAAGAATAATCACTATTTGTATTCTTCTTTTTTGATGCAGATGTCCAGGTGGGACCGCATATACGATACCAAACACTAGGAGTGTCGGGAGATTGCAGTCTAAGCAAAGGCAGAAATGGAGCAATGGTTGGCATTTCAATTTACGGATGCGATGACGATACACGGGGACCATGCTGACCAGGCTCAGGTATAGGCAAGATGAAGAAGGGTTAGAGGGAGAGGAGGCAGGGAAAGAGCGCATCATTCACATGTTGTACCAGTGGTAGAGGAAGACGTAGGGGCGGTTGCAGATGATCCATCCTCGGATTTGGAGATCTAGTTCGTCACACCAGCTATCGAGCGACCGAGTGAAGACATGCCAACACCGCAGGCACCGATGAGGCTGGACGTGGACGTAAGGGGTACTCAACCCATTTACTGCACACTTATACCGCCATCAATACCATACTTCGAGGACGACGGTGCAGGACCCTCCCAAATAACGATGATTAATGAGGGCAGTCGTTTACTACCTTTTGATCCACATTATACAACGAGAACATATCAGCGAAGAAGAAGGCAATAGAATTACAAATCGATATTTTTTTACTATGGATGTTGTCAAGTAATATATGATGATGTTCATGGAAACACCTATTGTAAAATTCTACGTTACTGAAATTACTATGTATTTGAATGTTTAAGGGTCAATCATGTGTGTATTTTATTGACTCCAACGTTATTATGGGTGGGAGTTCAACAAAACAGATGTACGTCAAAACTTCCTGGAAATGATGTGTATGATTTTGTGCATTTTGTTTATTCCAATGTCAATGTGGATGAATGGAACTATTATGAATTTTTGCATTTACTTTATTCCAATTTCAATGTGGATGGGAGTTCAACAAAACAATTGTATTTTTTCAAGGAAATGAAGATCTATTACGAATGAATGGCTCTATGCCAAAACTTCTTGGAAATGATGCAATTCTAGAGAGTTTCTCCCATATCGCACACCTAAAATGCGATATAAGGGAAACTTCCTGGAATTGCATCGTTTGCAGGAAGTATATCACGTGTACGAAGAGCGCGTAGTGTTTTCCAGGAACTTTTAGGTATATCGCATATCAAGTATGCGAGATACTAGAAACACCCTGGAATTGAGTCATTTCCTGAAGTTACATAATATATCGTATTCCTGATGTGTGATACTAGTGTCGCAACCTCAAGATGCGCTACAATTGTAATACCCAGATAAAAAAAACATTAGCTAGTGTTGCATCTTGAGACTGTGACACCTATGTAGTACCTAGATAAAAAAAGATGTAGTACCTAGGGATTTTTGTAATCCCAAGGTACTACTTAGGAATTTCCCTTTTTACAAACATTTCATCCAGCATTACATCTCCCCATCCCTATAGCCACCCAGGTAGCCCACAAGTTTTTACTAAATTGCACCACATTCTCATAGCAGGGAGTAGACTAAAATTCATGCCACTACTCCTCTACGTAGAATCTAGATCACAACAAACAATCGGTCTCTCACTGCCCCCATACTAACATGTCCAATAACCTCCAGGATCCATCCCTCCCTGAAAGAGTGATATGTTGATATGATATGTCCCATAACCTTTACTTTGTATTTAAATTTTGAAGCATTCTCTTCATAAGTTTGCCAATAATAAATTAAAATTTTTGCAATAAGCTTAAAAATTCTCAAAAGACAAATATCTCCACTATAGAGATATATTTTATATTTCTGCACTCTATTATCTATTTTCTTTTCCTTTTGTTTGCTTTATGTAATTTGCCCATAGGTCTCTCCTCTATATAAGAGAGCCTAGGGCTCAAGGAATAAACTCTCTTATTTTTTCCAATATGGTCTCAGAGCGACGGTCTTAGACCGGAGCTCTTGTACCTGAAACCCTAACACTAGCCCCCACCTCCTACCCTCTCGTGCGGAGCCGCCTACCCGTGGCTAGACCTTCGCTCGTCACCCGCCTTCCAACGGCCGGTCCTCATGCGGTCGTACTCGTCGCACTGCGGTCGTAGCCACCGCTCATCGCTTGCCTTTCTGTCGTCGCACCTCCTGCAGTCGAAGCAGTCGCACACCTCTCCCTAGGACGGTGTCACCCCCGCTCTGTCCTAGTCGTGCTGCCGCCTCTTTGCTCCTCTACTGGTGCATGCATCAGGGTTCTTTTTCTTGATGGGGTTGGTTGTGATTTGAGTCTACACATGCAACCAATTTTCTGTATTTTAGTGTAGACGACACATTCTCTAGTCTACTACCCTAGTCTTCCTCATCAGGCAACATGTCGAAAAGCAAGGTAGATATCCCAATCACATGTGCCTTCAGAGTTCCTGCATCGATAGTAAAGACGGATGGGTCGAACTACGAGTTGTGGGTCATGCAGTACATGAGCCTAATGAAGTCGATGGGTAAGAAGCATATACTAACCGAGGAAGAGCCGACGGAGAAGACAGGGTTGTATGCCTCATGGGAGGTTGATGACGCATATGCTCGGGTCTGGTTATTTGGTACCTTGATACCGGAGATTGCAAATGATGTCCTGCACCAGCCCACTACCAAAGCCATGTAGGACATTCTTGCCATGTATTCACAGGCCAAAATTGAGACAAAAATTCTACGGCTTCAGCATGACATCTTCACTATAAAGTAGAATGGTCAACCCTTACATGCTCACTATACTACATTGCGTAAGATGTTTGAGAAGCTTCATGCCTCCCACGGCTACTCCAAAGCAATTGAAGACATATCGGAATGCTACGATGGTTGGTGTCTTCTTAGCCTCTCTTGACTCACAGTATGAAGCCGCTTCCTCCTAGATATTGGATGATGCTACCATTCCTCCCATGGAGGAGGCCTTCCGTAGAGTGAGCCGGATCAATATTTCAACTCCCGCTCTAGTGTCGAATTCCTCTGTCAAGGTGGCCTCTCGTGGAAGAGGAAGTCCATCTCAGTTCCATACACAGGGATCATGTGGTAGAGATGGATGTAGTCGTGGACCACCTTGCACCTATTGTCACCTATCTGGTCATACAAAAGATACATGCTACTCCAAGCACGGTTTCCCAGCATCCGCCTGTGTAGCAGAGCAAGTTCAGACTTATGCCACTCCATCTACATCAGATCAGCGATATGATGAACTTGTGTCTCGACTGAGAGACATCATGCCCCAACTAGCACCACTTCACCTGCTTTAGAGAACAGTTTGGGCATCGTTCCTACTGCAGGAGCTAGTACCTCAAGTATTATTTCATGCCTCTAATTCTTATCACGGTTTAGATATCTCAGAATGGATCATAGATTCTGGTGCTACACATTATTTGTGTGGAGATAGAGATCAACTCACAACCTACAACAGGCTTCTCCAAGAAGGACCGTGATCATAGCAGATTGGACTCATTCCCCAATCATAGGACAGGGGGAGATCACCTTGAACCCCTCTATGCGGTTGTAGAATGTTCTGCATGCCCCTGATTTCTCAATGAATTTATTACCTATTACTCAAATTACTAAGGATTTACATTGTCGAGCAATATTTGACCCATCATCTCTTGTGTTTCAGGACATTCATACGGCAGGGTGATTAGATGTGGCCGTGAGCAAGGTGGTTTCTATAGACTGGTCCAAACATCATGCGTTGGACTATCCTTCCATTCCACTGGACCAATCTATCCCTTCCTATGGCATCTCTGCTTCGTTCATCTTCCACTTCAGAAATTGCGTCAAGTCCTTCCCCAGATTTCACCCCACTCGTCATTCAACTGTGAGGCATGTCAATTAGGGAAGCATCATCGATCTGTCTTCCCTAGTCGTCAGCGTCGGAGCAGTAGCTCCCTTTTTAAGCTTTTCCATGTAGACATTTAAGTTTCAAGCCGTGTCCCGGTCATCAGGGACACAGATTTTATTTAGTTGTTGTGGATGATTTTAGTCGTTTGTCTTGGGTTTTCTAGTTGAAGAATAAGTAGGAAGCTGAAAATGCAATTATGAATTTCATTAAAGAAGTGCAAAATAATTTTTTCCACATCTGTCAAAATTATCAGAACTGATAATGTGTTGGAAGTATGTACTCTTCTTCATCTAACATCATGTACATATACATCTCAACAAAACGGTGTTGCTGAGAGAACACGTCTGTCGCCTTCTTGATGTCCCACGTACCCTCCTGATATAGAGTTGTGCACCTCATTCATTCTGGGGTAATGCAGTTCTCACGGCTTGCTATCTCATTAACAGTATACCCTCGTCGATGCTGGGGGAGAAAATACCTTTTTCCTTTGTTTTCCTAATAAGGAATTGTTCCCTCTTACCCCTCGTGTTTTTGGATCAGTTGCATTTGTCCATTCGTTGTCTCCAGGGATTGGCAAGCTCTCTCCTAGGGCTGTCAAACGTGTCTTTATCGGGTATTCTAGAACTCAGAAGGGTTATCGTTGTTATGATTTGTTACGCAGAAGATATTATCTCAGCGCAGATGTCACATTTTTTTGAGTCTGTCATGTATTTTTCTCCTACATGTAACAGATTAACACCTTCATATTCAGATAATGAGGTCCAGTGTTCACGAAATCGGTCCATGCAGTCGCATATGCGTGTGCGAGGACTCTAGCGCACTGATTTCCTGAAGCCCCTTATTATACGGCCATTGTGCATATGTGGTCCTCATATGGAGGTTGTGCGGCCGCATATACGGACCGTGCGCCCGCTTCTTGCGTTTGTCAGGTTTCTCTCCTTTGTCGGGTTTCCGAATCCCAATTTCTAGATCTGGTTGGTATTTAGCATGAATTATACTACTATATGGACTATATTTTAAATTAAATGCTTAATTTCACACAAACTTTATGATATTTAGCATGAATTATATTACTATATGGACTATATGCCAAGGGGGTAGTATTTACATCTTAGACTAATGATTTACCATAGCAAATGATTATATTCTTCTTTTTCTATGTTAACATCTTAGACTAATGCATCCAGTTACCATAAAATTATTTTTTACATAATAGATCATATAATACTTTGTTGATGATCATATAGTACCACAATTATACATAGGTTTAGTTCAGTTGTAGTCAAATTCGTACATATTTATTTTTTTAAAATAAAAAATTAGGAAACCACGTAAAACCACATATACCCGACATAATGCTTTATCGCTATTCAGTGACCGTCCAAATGCATACGCATACCGCTTTCTTGAACCTTGATGAGGTTTATATTCCACCTCCACCCATGCACCAACCACCTTCATCACCACCTTCACTGCCACCTCATCCATCACCTCCATCAGCCCCACCCCATTGTTTTGGTTCCACCACTTCCACATCACTACAACCGACGGCATGCTCCTACTCATGTTCATGGTACGTCATCCAGCACGCCCCAGGTTTGTTCTGACAACATTAATTCTAATGATGGGACTAAAGATGTTTCTCAGCAGGGGTTATCCTCAGAGGTTGATGATCAAAAAGGTGGCAAGGATGATGATGATCTTGATTTACCTATTGCTATTAGGAAGCAAAAGTGTTCATGTGCTTCATATCCGATTGCTTCTCATGTCACCTTGGAGCGTCTGACGGGCGCCTTAAGGAGGTTTGTTGTTGCTTTGTCCACTGTGGCAATACCACGGACTTACCAGGAGGCATTGACTGATAGTGGGTGGCGACAAGCTATGGAGGAGGAGATGGCGGCTCTTCAATCAAGTCTCAAGAGATACTTGGAGTCTTGTCCAGGCCCCCACTGGGGCGTCTATAGTAAGTTGAAAATTGGTATTTACAGCGAAGTAGAATGCAGACGGTAACATTGATCAGTATAAGGCTCGACTTGTTTCACGTATCTTTACTCGGACATATGGGGTGGATTATCTTGACACCTTCTCTCTAGTTGTTCGTCATTCTACCCTACGAATTCTTTTATCAGTTGTCGTAGTTCGAGATTGGCCTCTATTTCAGTTTGATGTCAAGAATGCCTTTTTGTATGGTGATCTTTAGGAGGAAGTCTACATGCAACAGCTGTCAGGGTTTGCTGTTGAGGTGGATTGTTCACAGGTGTGTAGACTTCATAAGGCAATCTATGACCTTAAGTAAAGCTCGAGAGCTTGGTTCTAGAAGCTCTCAGATTTGTTTGAAAAGCAGGGGTACAAACAGTCGAATGAAGATCATTCTCTTTTTGCACAAAGAACCTCCAGAGGTATGACTACTATTATGGTGTATATTGATGATATACTTATTACAAAAGATGCCATACAGGGAATAAAAAGGCAAAAGAATTTTTGGGTCGTGAATGTGTTACCAAGGATCTTGGAGCTCTTAGATACTTTATGAAATAGGAGTTTGCCAGAAATCAACAAGGGCTTCTAATGACTCTGAGGAAATATGTCACTGGTTTGCTAAGTGACACGAGTATGCTTAGATGTCGACCTGCTGCTACACCCATGGATCCAAGCATGAAGTTATATGATGATGATATTAATGAGGTTGACAGGAGAAGATACAGGGAACTAGTGGAAAGCTTCTTTATGTCATTACCGGATCCGATATTTCATTTGTTGTAGGTCGGGTGAGACAGTTCATGGAACAACCTCATCAAGTACATATGGATGCTATACAAATGATACTAAGGTATCTTAAATCATCTCCAGGTGCAAGGTTGCTATTTAAAAGAGGTGGCACTATCACTATCTCATCATGTGCAGACGCAGATTATGCATAGTGTCCCAAGGATAGGTAGTCCACATCTGGATTTGCTATATTCATTGGAGATTCACTTGTCTCATGGAAAAGCAAGAAGTAAATTGTTGTTGCTAGATCTAGTATTCAGTGTTCAGAAAGGCGGCCCAGGCGGCCGCATATGCGTAGTCGGGCACTGGACCAAACCGCATATCCAGTATTCGGTCCATATGCGGTTTGGGCGAGTATGCGACCGAGTAAACCGCATATGTGACCGCATACTCGGCAGCCTTTTGTATAAAGCCCTTTCATACATGCTTCATCTTTTAGTTGTCGGAACTGGTAGCTACTGCTACTGCAGTAAAAAATAAATGTTACTAATGTTTATTAGAAAAGATTTTTATGTTGTTTGTAAAAAAATAATTTTTCATTTTTTATTTAAAATAAATGTTACTAATTCTTTATTAGAAAAAATTTTTATGTTGTTGTTTGTAAAAAATAAATTTTCATTTTTATTTAAATAGAAGATTTTTATTTAATTTCTATGAATGTCGTTTTATGCATTTGTTTAGTTTATATTCAATATATTTTTATTTTAGAATCAAATACATCTTTTTTATGAAAAATATATCTATGAGTTGTTTGCTTTCTTCAGTCAATACTTTTCTCAATTGTTAAGAAATTTTGTAATAGAAAATTACGTTAAATCCCCCCTAGCTAGCTGTCATCTCGTCAATGCTAGATAAAAGGGAATCTGGTTATTTAATCAATTAAAATATATTGATTCACAATCCAATTTTCATTTAGCTAATTCCTATAGAAACATAACAAATGTTTCTATGATTTATTATTGTTATATCTCAAATATTTTTTTCTTATATTATCATTCCTATAATAAGTACGCCAACAAATTTCACTTTTATTTTTTTATGATTCACTCTTTTATCTAAAATGGTCATTTTTTAAAAAGTTTTCTCTGAAATCATGTCGTACTAAAAAGTCTATGCATATATTTCATCTATTGTTATTTTTTCGAAATAGAAATCTCTAATATTTGAATTCAATTTATTACTTTAATTATTTTTAAATTAAAATAATACAAACCGCATAATCCGCATATACTTCCGCATATCCGCTTACTCGCTTCAGACCGCCTGACCGAACGAATACCGCATACCGACTTTCTGAACCTTGCTAGTATTGAATCTGAGTATAGGACTATGGAAGAAGCATGCACAAAAATGATGTGGGTTCGAGTAGTCCTCACAGATCTACATATAGATGTTCCTCTTCCCATGTCACTGAAATGCGACAATCAGGCTACCTTATTCATTGCTAATAATCTTGCATTCCACGAAAGGACAAAGCACAATGAGATCGATTGCCATTATATACGTGACATGATTTAGAAGGGATATATTTCTACATCCCATATCAGCTCAGTGGACCAAACGACATACATTTTCACCTTACTCAGAGGGTTGTTTCAAAAGTGTTCATCCAAGCTGAGGATGATAGATATCTATGGTCCATCTTGAGGGGGGTGTAGAGATATTTTATATTTCTGTACTTTATTATCTATTTCCTTTTGTCCGCTTTATGTAATTTGCCCATAGACCTCTCCTCTATACAAGAGAGTCTATGCCTCAAGGAATAAACAACTCTCTTATTTTACCAAAAAAAACGAGCATATTATTTAAAAAGCTACTCAAAATGGTTCCAAATTACTTGTATTTAGTGTTGGAGGATTGCATTCAAATCAGTGTTGTTCTCTTCTTCAAATATTCCCAACTTTATTTAAAAAATCCCCATTTCTTTCTGTATTTTTCTACTATGGAATGTGAAAGAAAAAAGTTGTATTCCAAGTAACCCTATAGTTCTCTTATATAGGAGAAAGACTCCAGAGAGAAATTACATAAAGAGGATAGAGAAATTAGAAATATACAAATAAAGACCAAAGATAGAATTCTCTCAACACTCCCCCTCAAGCTGAAGCATATGCGTCTATCATGCTCAGCTTGGAACAACCACGGTGAAAGGGATCCCTCGCAAGAGACTTGGTGAACATGTCTGCAATCTGATCTCATGAAGCAACATGTGAGATAGAAATAAGCCCCTTCTGGATCAAGTCACGGGTATAATGTCAATCTACTTCGATGTGCTTTGTTCTCTCATGGAAGGCGGGATTATTGGCTATGAACATAGCTGCTTGGTTATCACATTTGAGATGCATTGGGAGAGGCACCTCAATAGCAAGGTCAGTCAGAACAAACTTAACCCACATCATTTATGTGCTCCCTTGGGCCATAGCTCTATATTCTGATTCAACACCGGATCTAGCAACTACCGTCTGTTTTTTACTCTTCCATGAAACAAGTGAGCTACCAACGAATACAGTATAGCCTGAGGTTGACTTCCTGTCTTTGGGACACCCAGCATAATCTGCATCTGCACATCCAGTAACTGATAGTGATGTATCTCTTCTGAACAAAAGACATGCTCCTGGAGAAGACTTCAGATATCTCAGAATCATACAGACTGCATCCATATGAACCTGTCTCAGTTGCTTCATGAACGGGCTAACCCTGCTTACAGTAAATGATATGTCGGGCCTGGTAATAGTAATATATAGAAGCTTCCCCACAGCTCTCTATATCGTCTCTTATCTATCTCTTCAGAATCATCATCATAGAGTCTAGCATTAGGGTCCACCGGTGTAGTGGTCGGTCTACAACCTGTCATACCCGTCTCATCCAGAAAATAAGTGACATACATCCTTTGCGTCATAACATACCATGTTGACTACGGGCAAACTCCAAACCAAGGAAGTAACGTAGCTTACCAAGGTCCTTGGTTATGAACTATCATCCAGGGAAATCCTTTGCTACATGAATACCATGTTCATCATTGCTAGTAACAACTATATCATCCACATAAACCGGAATAATAACTGTACCTCTCTGGGTTCTCTTGATGAAAAGAGAATGATCTGCAGTAGATCTGACAAATCCATTATGTTCAAACAACTTTGAGTGCTTCTGAAACCAAGCTCTCGGACTCTGCTTGAGGCCATATATTGCCTTGTGAAGTCGGCACACCATATTAGACTCCCCCTCAACAGAAAACACAGGTAGCTGCTACATGTAGACTTCTTCCTGCAGATCGCCATACAAGAAAGCATTCTTTACATCTAACTGGAAAAGCGACCAATCACGTACCACATCAACAGCAATGAGAATACGCAACGTAGAGTGACGCGCAACATGGGAAAAAGTATCCTGATAGTCCACCCCATACGTGTGAGTGAACCCACGAGCAACCAGCCTTGCCATATATCTATCAACAGTACCATCATCCCGGTGTTTTGTAAACACCCACTTGCTCCCAACAACAGAGACACCAAGGGGAGCCTGCACAATACTCCACGTACCTCTAAACTGTAAAGTTGCCATCTCCTACTCCATAGCAAGGCGCCAGTGACTACTCTTCAGCGCATCCTGATAAGAGTGTGGTATCTACACTGCAGACAACCCCATAATGAACCTCTGAAATTCCTCAGAAAGGTGATCCAGTGACGCATGGGAAGCAAGAGGATGCATAGTGCATGCATGCCTCTGCTTTCGTAGAGCAATGCGAACAATCAGATCATCAGTGCTCACAGAAGGGGTTGCATCGTCAACATCCTGCATCTCAAATTGTTCATGCAAATCACCATTACCATTAGACAAACTCAATTGTTCAAAACATACCTTGGGCATACTAGATGATGGTTGAGGCACGAGAGCACGAGGTTGATGTTGGAAGACCTGGGGAAAGAATGAAGGTGGAGAGGACTATAGTGCAGGTGGTGGTGGTGGTGGCGGTGGCGGTAGTGGTGAGTGATGTAACTGTGGTGGAACTGGTAGAGTGGAGATCGGAGGTAAAGGCATATAGACCTCTTCCCCATCATTAGAAGAAATAAGCTTGTCACCTGTAGGAGAAAAATACATAATAGATTCAAAAAAGGTGACAACAGCGCTAACATAGTACTTCCATCGAATCGGGTCGAAGCAACGATAGCCCTTTCGGGTCTTAGAGTATCCAACAAACACACATTTGACAGCTCTAGGAGAGAGCTGGTCAATACAAGGAGACATCTAGTGAACAAAAGCACAGAAACAAAAACTCAAGGCGTGAGAGAAAAAAGATCCATCTCGAGAAATGCAATCGAGAAGGGGATCTTTTCACCCATAACAGAAGAGGGCATGCGATTAACAAGATAACACGCAGTTAGAACCACATCCCCCCAGTATGAATGAGGAGCACGACTCTGAATCAAAAGAGTCCTTTTAACATCCAAGAGGTGACGGCATTTTCTTTCAGCCGCCCCATTTTGTTGGGAAGTATATGCACAGGAAGTTTGATGAACAATACCATAAGACGCAAGAAATGTGACAAGTTGTCTAGTACAAAAAAGCATTGTCAGAGCGCGTATATATTTGATTTTTGCAGAAAAAATGTTCTTTATTTCAATAATGAAGGACTGAAATAGGACCAGCATCTGACTTATTCTTAAGAAGATAGACATAAGATAACCTTGAAAACTCATCAACAGCAACAAGATAAAATCTATGCCCCTGATGATCAGGGAGACAACTTGGACCCCAAATATCGAAACGAAACAACTCAAACAGACCATGAGACTTTGACCTGGACAACTCTGAAATGTAGATCGATGATGCTTCTTAAGCTGGCAAGCTTCGCACTGGAGGTGGAGCGAGGTGAAATTTATAGAAGAACATGGCACAGCTTTTGCAGAGGAAGATGACAAAAATGAAGATGCCACATATAAGGGGGCACAGAATTAGTGTGAATGGAAGAAGCACCAGCATATGGAGATTGCACTAGTCTGTAAAGCCTCGTTGCTCATGGCCAATACCAATCACCCTGCCCATTAGAATGTCCTGAAACACAAGAGCAGAAGGGTCAAAAATGGCACGACAATGGAAATCCTTGGTAATTTGACTAATAGGCAATAAGTTCATTGAAAAATCAGGTGCATAAAGGACATTTTGTATATTCACTGCAGGAGTTAATTGCACCTCCCCCTGACCAGTAATGGGGGAATGTGTTCCATCCGCTATCACAACAGATCGTCCAGGCTACGTTGGGCCAAAAACAGTAAACTGACTTATATCACCACAAAGGTGATGAGACGCACCTGAGTCCATAACCCATTCTACCAAATCTGCCCTGTGACAACTAGTGAAGGCATATGTTGTACCTGAGGAGGACGCAGCCGAGGTAGCTACCTCGGAGGATCCTGAAGGTCCTGAAGGAGTATTGGATGGTCCTGGAGTGGGCATCATCTCCCTGAGTCTAGCTACAAGCTCATCAAATCTCTGATCAGCAACTGGAGGGGAACTCCCAACCTGTTGAGTCTTTTCTGCAACTCTAGCAGAAGCAGGAAACCCATGCTTAGAATAGCACGTTTCCTCAGAAGACCAGTTAGGTGGCAGAAGGTACACTGCTGACGTGATCGACCACCTCCTCCTCTGCCATGGATAGAACCTCCTCTACCACAAAACGAAGTAGGATTCCCTCTACCGCGATATGCAGCCATAGCTGATGATGTCTGAGACTGCACATTACCACAAGAGGAAATAGACAGCCTGTTGGGCCTACGATATGCCTCCTCCAGTGGAGGTATGGTAGCATCTGTAAGAATCTGAGCACAGGTTGAGTCATATTCAGGATCAAGAGCCGCTAGAAAAACTCCAGTCATCACAAAGCCTCTGTACGTCTTGAGATGCTCTGGAGTGGCAGTCAAGGGAATGTAGCTGTGTAACTTCTCAAACATGTCCCTCAAGGAAGTGTAGAGAGTATAGAGGGGTCTACCATTCTGCTTCGATGTAAAAATATCATGTTGAAGCAGTAATATCTTCAATTCGTTCTTTGCTGGAGAATATGTCGCAGCGAGAATGTCCCATATAGCCTTTGCAGTAAGCTGACTCAATATGTCATTCGCTATCTCTGCAGACACCGTCCCGGATAGCCATACCCGCGCATAGGCATCATCTGTCTCCCATGAGACATTAATCCCAGTCTTATCACTCGACTCCTCCATCGTGAGGATATGCTTCTTGCCATTACACTGCATCAAACTCATGACCTGCATGGCCCACAGTTCATAATTCGTTCCATCCATCTTTGACGATGGGGGTTGGACCTTGGAACCCCCCATGGATGAAATATCAGCTTTGTTGTCACCTATGATGACTATCGCCAAGATTGGGACTAGATCTACATCTACACGAACATATGTGAAGATGGTTGTGAGTGTAGACTCATTCTACAGCCTCTTCTATTCTTTGAGACTGCCTTCGGGTTGCTAGAGTGTTTTAGGCGATTGTTTCACACCCTAGAGGTCCAAAACAGGGACCTAAACTTCACGCATGGCACTAGTGCGCGCAGGGCACTGGTACGCAGAGCACTGGTGCGCGCAGGGGCGCACGAGTGCGCTCGCAGGCGAGCGCGCAGGCAGCCACACACGTGCAGGCAGACGCACGCACAGGTGCGGGACACACAGGAGCGCTGGTGCATTGCGCGTGCTGATGCGGAGACGAGGTGTAGATGTGCAGGAGCGCTTGTGTGCAAAGGCGTGGAGGCACGCACGCTCGGAGGTGCGCGAAGGAGCGGAGGTGCACGCGAGGCACGGAGGCACGAGGTGCGTTGGGAAAATGAGAAAACTTATTTATTCCAACCGTCCTAGGCTCTTTTATATAGGAGAGCAGCCTATGGGTAAAATACATAAAGAGTCCAACAGAAAATAGAAATATAAGAAAAGTACAGAAGTGAATAATATATCTCTACACTTCCCCTCAAGGTGGAGCATAGATACCAATCATGCTCAGCTTGGACGAACACTTCTGGAATGGCCCTCGAAGTAACGCCTTGGTAAAAATGTCTGCAGTTTGATCCTCTGAGCTAACATGGGATGTAACAATAAACCCCTTCTGAATCATGTCATGTATGAAGTGATAATCAACCCCAATGTGTTTGGTTCGTTCATGAAATGCTGGATTATTTGCAATGAATAGAACCGCCTGATTGTCACATTCCAGAGCCATAGAAAGCGGAACTTCTATATATAGATTTACAAGCACAGCCTTTACCCACATCATTTCTGTACTGACCTGGGTCATAACCCTATATTCGGACTCAGCACTGGACCTTGCTACAACCGTTTGCTTCTTGCTTCTCTATGAGACTAGAGAATCTCCAACATACACAGCAAACCCTGTGGTGGAGTTCCTATCCTTGGGGCACCCTGCGTAATTTGCATCTGCACAAGCTGATATAGTAATCTCATTGCCTTTCTTAAACAGCAGACCCGCACCTGGAGATGACTTAAGGTACCTGAGTATCATATGTATAGCATCCATGTGTACATGATGTGGTTGCTCCATAAACCGGCTCACTCGACTCACAGTAAAGGAGATATCGGGCCTTAATAGTAACACAGAGAAGTTTGCCCACCAGTTCTCTGTATCTTCTCTTATCCACCTCATCAGTGTCATCATCATATAGTTTCATACTGGGATCCATAGGTATAGTGGCAGGTCGGCAACCAAGCATTCCTGTTTCACTTAACAGGTCGGTGACATATTTCATCTGGGTCATTACCAACCATGAGGATTCCTGGAAAACTCTAGTCCCAGAAAATATCTAAGGACCCTAAGGTCCTTAGTAACGAATTCACGACCCAGCATTTCTTTTGCCCCCTGGATTCCCTGTTCATCATCACCTGTAATCAGAATATCGTCTACATACAACATAATAGCAATAATACCTCTGGGTGTCTTCTGTACAAACAGGGAATGATCAGCATTAGAACGTCTATACCCTTGTTTCTCAAATAGGTCTGAGAGCTTCTGGAACCAAGCTCTGGGGCTATGCTTAAGGCCATAGATAGCCTTACGAAGTCTGCACACCGTATGACAATCCCCCTCAACAGCAAAATCAGGTGGTTGTTGCATGTAGACTTCCTCCTGTAAATCACCGTATAGGAATGCATTCTTCACATCTAACTGGTATAGCAGCCAATCACGAGTAACTGCAACAGAAAGGAGGATCCAGAGGGTGGAATGGCGAGCAACCGGCGAGAATGTATCAAGATAATCCATCTCATATGTCTGTGTGAAGTCACGAGCAACAAGGCGAGCCTTATATCTGTCAATGCTACCATCTGCAATCTGCTTAGCTGTAAAGACCTATTTACAGCTAATTGTAGACACATCAGCAGGTGCATGAACAAGGCTCCAGGTACCTCTGGACTGAATAGCTGCCATTTCTTCTTCAATTGGCCAATCGTCATCGACTATCCTTCATTGCATCTTACTAATTCCGTGGAATATCCACTGCTGACAACGCAATGACAAAGTTCCTGAATTCTCCAGTAAGACGGTCAAACAATACAGAAGATGTTATAGGATATGACGTGCAGCTCCGCTTCTGCTTTCGTAGAGCAATAGGTACATCTAAATCATCTGTCTCCTCAGTTGGCCTCTGTAGCACATCCTGCTCAGGAAAATAATCAGATCCATCAATAGTAATATTTTCAGAACATACCTCAAGCGAGCTAGATGATGAACGGTGACCATGAGCAGAAGTAGGCCTACGGGTATAGTGGAATGGCAGTGGTGGAATAGACACAGTGACAGGGGGTATAGGAGATGATATCGGTTATGGTAGTGGTGGTGGTGGTGGCATGTATATAGCATCAGTAGTGTCAGAGGGAACCAGCTGATCACCTGTAGACGAGAAGTACATAATAGATTCAAAAAAGGTAACATCAGCACTGACTAAATACTTCCTGCGCAATGGATCATAACACTTGTACCCCTTCTGTGTTCTGGAGTACCCGACAAAGACACACTTGACGGCCCTAGGAGAGAGCTTGTCAGTCCCGGGGGACAAGTGGTGAACAAAGGCTACTGATCCAAACACACGAGGAGTAAGGGAGAACAATTCTTTGTCAGGGAAAATAAGAGAGAATGGAATCTTTTCACCTAAGACAGATGACGACATTCGATTAATAAGATAGCATACCGTAAGAACAGCATCACCCCAGAAAGAATGAGGGGCATGACTCTGTATAAGAAGCGACCTGGTGACATCGAGTAAATGACGGTGTTTCCTTTCAGCAACCCCATTCTATTGGGAAGTATACGCACAGGGTGTTTGGTGGATAATCCCTTGAGATGAAAAATAACTGGATAGGGTATGAGTACAGAATTCCAGGGCATTATCACTTCTCACAATCTTAACATATGCAGAAAAAATATTACGAACTTCATTAATGAAATTGATGATAATATTCCCCGCTTCAGACTTATTCTTTAACAGAAATACCCACGACACACGAGAGAAATCATCCACAATAACTATATAAAACATGTGTCCCTGATGATCACGAACACGACTAGGACCCCAGATATCGACATGAAATAACTCAAACTTGAAGTTACTACTCCGACACTGACGACTGGGAAAAGTAGACCGATGATGTTTTTCCAACTGACAAGCCTCACATTGAATGGACGTGTGAGGTGAAACATGAGGTAACACATGACGCAGCTTCTCAAGCGGTAGATGTTCAAAGCACATGTGCCACAATAATGGGGAGATAGGTCCAGCAGGTAGAATTGATGTTCCAGCATAAGGAGTCCGACTAAGGCGATAGAGGCCGCCTTGCTCATAGCCACGCCCAATCACGTTGCCCGTAAGGATGTCCTGAAAAACAAGAGAGGATGGATAAAAAATTGCTCGACAATGTAAATCCTTTGTAAGTTCGCTAATGGATAACAAATTCATCAAAAAATCAGGTGCATGTAACACATTCTTGAGATGCATGGATGGTGTCAATCTAATCTCCCCCTGATCAATAATCGATGAGTGTGTTCCATTAGCAATAACCATTGTACGGCCTGGAGAGACATGTCTATATCCTATAAGTAGACTTTGATCACCACACAGATGATGTGTGGCACTAGAGTCCATAATCCACTCTAAAGTATATGATCCACTACTACTAGTGAATGCATAGGTGCTATCTGATGTACTGGTGGATGCGGATGCAGATGCAGATGCGGCAACATCGACGTAACTCTCAGAAGTAGATGTTGATGCAGTGGGACCAGATGGAGGAATGATGCCCCTCAGACGGGATACAAGATCATCAAAGCGTTGATCCGTGGATGATGCGGCTGGTGGCTCGATCTGTTCAGCGACTCGTGCAGAAGCCGGAAATCCATGCTTAGAATAGCATGTGTCTTCGGTATGTCCAGAACGATGGCAAAAAGTACATGATGGACGAACATGGCCTCCTCTACCATGAGGTCCACGACCACAGAACTGATGATGACCTCCACGACCTCGATTGGTTGCCATGGCTGAAGCAGTCTGACTCATAGCAGACGAAGGGACGGTGATACGGCTCAGCCTATGAAAAGCTTCCTCCATAGGAGGAATAGTAGAATCCGTCAAGATCTGGGAATGTGTTGCCTCGTATTCTGGATCAAGGGCAGCAAGGAAAACACCCACCATAGTGGCATCCCGATAGGTCTTTTATTGCTCTGGATTGGTTGTCAGAGGCATGAAGCTATAAAGCTTCTCAAACATTCCACGTAAAGACGTGTACAGTGAGTGGAGAGGCCGTCCATTCTGCTTGATTGTAAAAATGTCATGTTGAAGTTGCAGAATCTTCGTCTCATTCTTTGCCTGTGAGTAGGTAGCAGCCAGAATGTCCCACAGTGCTTTGGCAGTGGGATGATGGAGAATATCGTTAGCAATCTCAATTGCTAATGTTCCGGAAAGACAGACTTTGGCATATGCATCATATGTCTCCCAATAGGCATTAACCCCTGTCTTCTCAGCAGGCTCTTCCTCAGTAAGAATGTGCTTCTTACCAGTTGACTTCATCATGATCCCGAACTGCATGGCCCACAATTCATAGTTTGAACCATCCATCTTTACAATAAGCATTGGACCACTGAAGGCGTCTGTAAAAGAAATATCTGCCTTGCTTTCTGACATTATGATATAGGAAGACTAGGGGAGTAGACTGAATAGATGATTTTGTCTACACCGACATTAACGGTTTAGTTACATGTGTAGATGCAAGCAACCAAACCCATCAATCAGTAAACGCGCGCGCGGAAAGGACTGGAGTTGCACGTCGCGCGCGTGCTAGTCTAGGAATGCACGCGCACGGAGATCACGCGCGCACAGATGCGCGTGCAGGATCACGTCACGAGGATGCACAGGCGCACGCAAGCAGATATGCGTGTAGAGGATCACACAGTGCGTGCACTAGCGCGCAGATGCGCGAGTGTAGCGCACAGAAGACGCGCGAGTGCTGCAATTTCTACGCGCACTGGAGATGCAGCGTGCAGATGACGGAGGCGGCGCACAGGAGGTTGTTCCTACGCGTGCATACCGGAGGCGGGGCACAAGAGGAGGCATGTGCGCAGGTGGCGCAGACGTGCGCACGGCGGCGCAAGGCGGCACAGGAGCGCGTGGAGGGCTGGAGGGTGGAGGCTAGGGTTAGGGTTTTAGCTCGAGAACTCCAATCTAGGACCGTCGCTCTGATACCATGTTGGGAAAATGAGAAAACTTGTTTATTCCAACCGCCCTAGGCTCTCTTATATAGGAGAGCAGCCTATGGAAAATACATAAAGAGTCCAACAGAAAATAGAAATATAAGAAAAGTACAGAAGTGAATAATATATCTCTACAAGGTGCGTGCGGCGACGGATTTTGGTGAGGACTAGGGTTTTGGGTACAGGCTTCGGTCTAGGACCGTCGCTCTGATACCATGTGGAATGTGAAAGAGAAAAGTTGTATTCCAAGTAACCCTAGAGTCCTCTTATATAGGAGAAAGACTCTAGAGAGAAACTACATAAAGAGGGCAGAGAAATTAGAAATATATAAATAAAGACCAAAGATAGAATTCTCTCAACATCTACGTTCTTGTTATTTTGCTGGTGGTGACATACTAGGTGGCTAATCCTTTTACACGTGAATCAACAATTAAACAACATAGGGGATAATAGTCAAGTGTGTCCATAAAACTCTTTTAATAAGCACAACTTTACTAGCAATTTTAACGTCTTGTAGCTTTGTAGTTACAGTAACAGAGTCACATACCTAGGTCCTTGAATTGAGCTTGCGTTAAGATGACAGCAGGTACATATGACTCTAGTGGCTCAAGCTTTTTCCTGATGTACAAAGAGGAAGGGACAAATAACAGCAAGTATTTAAATAACAATGTATTTTTTCAATAAAATCAGGCATTCAAAATATTTTGTTTGATGTTTCAAGTTCATGAGTAAGCAAATCAAAAAACTAAAGTGACTTTTCACGGGTCATTACTTTAAGTGATTAAAAGGTGAGCACAGGAGTCCAAAGAATCACTCAATAAGCCAGAATTATGATCCCGAACACGAGTCCAAGATGGAATTGTTAGTGACTCAGTTTTCATAGTGACAAGGTGTTGCACTGTATTTTTTTTAGAAACAAAAAGGTGAGCACTGGGTTTTTTTAGAAACAAAAACCGCTCACTGGTGGACATGAGAATCCTATTTCAAATTTTCATTAAAAAAGATGGAGTACATATGTTATAAGGACCGTGCTTCAAAGAGTGCTTGTTAGACTATATTTTTGTTTTTGTAAAAAACTAATCAGGCTTTCTAAAGGAGAAAGTTGGCCGCCTCAATCTAGCACCATGAGAACTACTCAAGGATGAAGGACCAATACGCTAAAAAAATAAAGCCATGAAAGCTCAATGATAGGGGGAGAAGTTCTTGTTTGAAGCTTCGCAAAAAAATCAAGAGTTTATTTGCAAAAGATAGGCCCAAGGAGAAAATCTCAACTCAAGAAAGAGCCCAAGATAAAGTTTATTTCTTAGTTTTTATGTGCAAAGAAAATGCATCAAGTTATTTTTTAAGAAATCAAAATGCCTCAAGTTATATATCCTTAATGCATAAGAAACCACAAATAAGAGTCTACTAGTCGACTATCTTACTCCACTTGGCTAATTTAACATTAAGTCGACTTGCATGTTCACTCATTCGATCATCTTTAAAAACACCACATTATGTTTAAGATCATTTTAGCTGAATTGACTGCTTTCATGTCCTAAACTTGAACCTCTGTTTAAACATTGTCAGTCGACTTAAACTGTCATGTTCAACTAGTTCTGGACCTCTGGTTCGGTAGACAAAACCAAATTTCAACTACCTTTTCAGTTCCAAATTTTGCTTAAATTTGTTGATCATTATTAACAACTAGCAAGGCTGACTAATATCTCAATTGACTAAGACACCAACAAGTCGACTCGTCAGATAACACATTGACTAATCAATGAGTTGTACCGTTGAATATTTAGAAGAGCATTTCAGACGAATAAGTGCTCAAACCAGTCGTCTAATTATATTCACTCGATCTTTTTATCGGTTGACTAATTGTCAAGGATGCAATCGATGTAGATATATCATAATCCATATAGTATCATATCCATTTTCAAGGAGACATGGTATGCATTTTTTATTTTGTGGTTATAAATATGAATAAGAACATGAGTTTTATTTTTAATATATATATATATATATATCGATACAAATATTGTTTTCATTTTTATAGGATATGGATATAGATATGGTTTTTTGTGCAGATATAAATATGGAATTTGTATTTGTAAACTTGTATAAGTATAGACATACATCTAAATATATTACCGAGTTACAGATGATATATTGTATTTTGGAGTCCTTCTCACATGAAGAAAAAATGTATATCTTTATCCTTTTTAACATGGCTCGAAATCTTGTGATCAAGAGTAGCAACAACAACACATTTTCCCACATTAAGTAGGGTTTGCTACATGGATTCTTTATCTCCATTTAGATCTATCTTTGGTCATTCTTGGACTTAGATCCAAAAAAACTAAGATCCCTTCATATAGTCTCATTACAACACTTCTTGGGCCTTCCTCGCACTCTCTTGGTCGGCTCAACGACCCAAAACTCGCATCTCCTCACCGGTGCATTAGCTGACCTCCTATGCAAATGGCCAAACCACCTTAAGCGATTTTCTCGCATCTTATCCCCGATCGGAGCTACACCAACTTTCCTTCTGATTGCATCATTCCAAATCCGATCTTTACGTGTGTATCCACATATCCACCTTAGCATTTTCATTTCTACTATTGCCATTCTCTGCATATGCATATGCTCGAAATCTTGGGATACTTCAGCAAAAATATCACTGAAATTCCGGTATGGCCAGATCGATGATTGTGGGCTCAATTTTGCCCTAGTTGCCTTCCTATAGAACACAAATGTTAGTCATAATATATATTCTACATGCAAACACAAAACTATATTATGTCTCATGGCGTTGGAGGTGGAGGGTTGCCCACCAAACCCCCAAGCTCGTTGATCAGGTACCGAGACTTCTGTCTAGACGTCGGGCTTCAACCGTCAATGTTCGAGGTAGCATAATAAGCTCTACAACATGTCTGATTGAACAGATGGGTTAAGATTTAAGGTGTCTTGAGATTCTTAATAAGATTATAACATATGTAGTTACCTTACCATAGTATATAGCATGCATTTGTTTAATATATGTTTTGAATTTTAACATTTTTTTGCAATATATTTTGTTTAATTACAGTCTTACATCGGACAAGTGACGAATTTCTTTTCAACCTATTTATGTGATAAGTAGCCTTACTATTGTATTGATAATTTATGAATTTTGAATTTCTGAGTATGTTATTTATTTATGCATTCTACATGAGTATGCTTCTTGGTGAATGCCTTACTCAGTTTTGTATATCAGCCTATGAGGTGATTATAATGATGTTAAGAAAATAAACATGCGGAAGCGAATACGGAAAAAAGATGGAACTCGAAGAACAACGGGATTTAACATGGAACCCTACTCCGTGAGGAGCGGGATGAAACCACGGGAAAAGCCCTCAAAGGGACGTGTTATGCATTGCACTTTCTCAATGGATACAGGAGGTCTAGGGCTCCTTATATAGCCTCTCCAAAGCCTCCAAGTCCCACCATTGGACAATGCGGGACTAAACACTGGATGGGGTAAATGGATCTTCTCCAGGATCCATTTACCCTGCTACAACTCAATAGGCGCACATAACAAATATTCCAACACTCCCCCTCAAGCTCGAGCATGCAATGCTCAGCTTGGACAAATAGAAAGAAACCCAACCCACGCTACATGACACTACGGATAATATCAACCCAACGCGCACAATTGCTGCTGTTGAGGACGTTGCTTCTCATGACGTGCAGGTGAGGAGGATGAACGGGCTGGAGTGTGAGTCTGCTGAATCTCCTCGTCGGAGAGCATGTGCTTTGAACTGTGCCTGTTAGAGTTACTGCAACTGAAATGAGTCTCCTCGTCGGAGTACTCTGGCCCACCACAATAATGTGGACAACTGTTCCATCTCTGAAAAGGGCATAACTGAAAAGGAGTCGTGGCAATGCAATCCTCGTCGGAGTCCACGATCGCTAGAGAATGGAGTCTGAAATAAGTCTCCTCGTCGGAGAACTGGGTCTCTCCCATCTGGCACAGAGAGTGGTGCACTACTCTGGTGTACCTATGATACCACATGAAAACCCTTGCCAACATGGCATAGGGAATGGTGCTCTACTTTGGAGTCCATATGGCTCACATGAAAACTCTGACCGACAAAACACGAAGAAGATGGGGACCACGAACAAATGATGGCATACATGTGCTCACCTGAAAAGATCGCATACTCGTGCGTGTCTGAAAATGAGTCTCTCACTGGAGAACTCGAAAAATGGGCCTCTCATCATAGAGTGCCTCGAACTTGGACTCAGACCAATCTGTCGAGTCTGAACAACTGCGCATCACACCTGTGGACTCGGAATCTGAACGTCAAGTCTGAATCTTGCGCATGGATAATCTTCATCTGAAAACTGTCTTTGTAGAGTCTGAAACTGACTGGGCATCTGGAATATGAAATCTGTCTCTGAACTGAAACTGCAACTGGAATCTGAACCGTCAGAGTGATGATGTCGAAGAACTCTACATATACTCCCCCTTTCTCCCATACTTGTAGGAAAATGAACATCGACAAAGTCGAGAGAAGACAAGATAGATAGGGGTACACAATATGAAGATTCACAAACATTTCTTGCGGCTTTTCATTTTTTATTTTTTTTAATAAGCCGTCACATTTTTTAAGCCGTTTCAACCATTTTTTTACGGCTTTTGCATCATTTTTTTAAAATTACGTATGGCTTTTCTTCTCCTTTTTTTGTATGCACCTTTTCTCTCTTCTTTTTTTTGCATAATTTTTTTTAACGTGGCCCACATGGGCCCAACTTATTCTCCCCCTTTTTTGCCGCAGCCCCCCTGGACTTCCCTCCTCTCTTTTTTTACAGCATCGGCCCACATGGGCTCTTTCTCTTTCCCTCTCTTCAACAAAAAAAATTAAATAAACCGTCAGGGCACATATTAGGGTTCCCAATGGGAACCCTTCACAAAATGGTGCCGCTCCCATCAGGACTTTTTCATCAACGTCCTGCCCCCCCCCTTTGGGGTCTCTGCTCCAGGAAGATGAAGGTTGCGCACTGGAGGCTGCCTCGAGCGCCGCCATTGGTCACGGCGGCTGGAGGTGCCTTCGGCAGGAGGCGCGAGGGGGTTTGCATGTCGCGCGGGAAGGAGGCGCGCATGTGGATGCGCCGCACGAGGTAGGAGAGAATGGAGGAGCGTCGCGATGGCGCTTGCGATCTGGAGGGTGTATACAAGGGTGCATCGCCTGCGCGGTGCCGCCTGGGATTTGCCTCACGCCGCCTGCGCGAGACGAGAGAGGAAGTGCGTGCGAGGAGCGCCAGGGCTGCGTCGACCTCACCGCTGGAGCCCTAGGGCTCGCGCCACCGACACTAGGGTTCCCAGTTGGGAACCCATCGACTGGGACTGCTTGTTATGGATCTCCTGGAGGTCATCCGATCGTAGGGTTGTCGTGGAGTCTCGATCTGAATGGTCTAGATGTACGGACGATTCGTCTGGAAGCCTGGAGTCGGCCAAAGGTGCTGCCATGCGGCCTGGTGTTTGGCTGGGATATCGCATCAGGCTACTTGCTAGGGTTTCAGAAAAAAAAACAAAAATATAAACATGAACAAAAACAATAATCATCCTCCAGAACGACCTCATAATCGAATCTCGAAAAACAAAAAAAACTTCAAGAACAACTCCTCGAGAATCGACCCGCTCCGATACCATGTTAAGAGAATAAACATGTGGAAGCGAACATGGAAAAAAGATGGAACTCGAAGAACAGCGGGATTTAACGTGGAACCCTACTCCATTAGGAGCGGGATGAAACCACGGGAGAAGCCCTCAAAGGGGTGTGTTATGCATTGCACTTTCTCAATGGATACAGGAGGTGTGGAGCTCCTTATATAGCCTCTCCAGATCCTCCAAGTCCCACCACTGGACAATGTGGGACTAAACACTGGATGGGGTAAATGGATCTTCTCCAGGATCCATTTACCCTGTTACAACTCAATAGGCACATATAACAAATACTCCAACAAATGACAATGCTACTACATAGCATGTATTCAGACCTTCACTTTAGGGATCAGAAAATATTAGAAACAAATATTTTTCATAAAATCAAATTTCCTGGGTGTTTCCCCATTTTAGTCGACTTGGATAAAATATCGACAACATACCAACAATATTTCGTTCCCCATGTTGGCGAGCAAAATCGACATTTAGGGCCATGCTATTTATTTATCTATTGTGCAATTTATTTCATTTAGCACTTTACATTATTTTTTCTTCTATTATATTATATTTGTAATTTTTATAGTTTTGATTGAATCAACCATTAGCTTAAACTTTGTAAAACATTTTCTCCTGCTATAACTACTAGGTTGCATTTATTATTTGTAAGATAATCTAAATATTGGCATCTGAACCATATGATTATATGATTCAAAGTATTTGTATCCATATGTAAGAAAGTGTTTGTGATTTTAATCTCTCTAAGAATCCTATTTCTATATCTATATTTGTTTCCATATTTTAAAATAGACAAGGATATGATAATATATATTTTCGTATTTGTTAGAAAACTAGAATGCATAAGAATAATCAGATATAAAAAATATGAACGATGAAGAACATCATGATTTAAATGTGGAACCATACTCCGTGAGGAGCGGGATGAAAACACGGGAGAACACCTCAAAGGGTTAATGTAAAAGGGATGAACTTGGATGATTTACTAAAGACCCAAGGGTTCTCTTATATAGGAGAAAAACCCATTGGATAAAATACAAATAAAAGGAAAGGATAATTAGAGGATTACAAAAGATAAAGAAAAAATAAAGCTTGGAATTATCTAAATAGCAATTATCTCAACACTCCCCCTCAAGATGGAGCGTAGATATCAATAAGACTCAGCTTGGAACAACATTTCTGATAAGGTCCTCTTGCTAGAGCCTTTGTAAGTATACGTGTTGTCTGGTCTCCAGAGCTGACATGTGTAGTAGTGATAAAACCCTTCTGTATCATGTCACGAGTGTAGTGACAATCCACCTCTATGTGCTTCGTTCTTTCATGAAAGGCTGGGTTATTTGCAATAAAGAGAGCAGCTTGATTATCACACTGGAAGTGCATGGGAAGAGGTACTTCTATAGTTAGATCAGTAAGAACAGATCTGACCCACATCATTTCTGTACTAGCCTGTGTCATAGCCATGTATTCTGATTCAGCACTTGACCTAGCAACCACCGTTTGCTTCTTACTTTTCCATGAAACAAGAGAATTTCCTATGAACACGGCAAATCCAGATGTAGACTTTCTATCTTTTGGACACCCAGCATAATCTGCATCTGCACATGCTGTCACTGACAGAGATGTGCCTCTGCTGAAAAGAAGTCCAGTACCAGGTGAAGTCTTCAAGTATCTTAGAATCATATGGACTGCATCCATATGTGCATGTCTGGGTTGCTCCATAAATTGACTCACTTTGCTTACTGCAAATGTTATGTCGGGCCTGGTGATAGTTACATATAATAGTTTGCCAACCAGCTCTCTGTATCTTCTCTTGTCGACTTCCTCGGTATCATCATCATACAACTTCATGCTTGGGTCCAACGGAGTAGTGGCAGGTCTGCAATCTGCCATACCCGTCTTTAAGAGAAGATCTATAACATATTTTCTTTGGGTCATTACAAGACCCCGTTGATTCCTGGCAAACTCTATTCCAAGAAAGTAACGTAAATGTCCAAGGTCCTTGGTCACAAACTGCTGACCTAGGAAGTCCTTGGCATCCTGAATGCCATGCTCGTCATCCTCTGTAATAATAATGTCATCAACATAAACAAGAATGATTGTAATACCTCTCTGGGTCTTCTGTATAAACAAGGAGTGATCTGCAGTTGATCTCACGAACCCCCGCTGCTCTATCAAGTCCGAGAGCTTCTGGAACCATGCTCTTGGACTCTGCTTGAGGCCATAGATAGCCTTATGTAACCTGCACACCTTATGACACCCCCCCTCAGCAGCGAACCCAGGTGGCTGCTGCATGTAGACCTCCTCCTGTAAGTCACCATAGAGGAATGCATTTTTCACATCAAGCTGATGAAGAGGCCAATCTCATATAAAACATTCTAAAGGCGCATGGACGCCATCAAATGCACCTCCCCCTGTCTTGTAACGGGTAGTGGTCGCCATTAACAATGTAGATCTCAAGTTGTGCTTTGTCTCCACATAGGTGATGAGAAGCACCAAAGTCCATAATCCACTCTGTCATGTCTGCACTAGTGCTACCAGTAAAAGCATGGCGATACCTGAGGAGCTCGAAGAGGCTCTGGCTACGGCTGCAGTGTACTGTAGTTGTGGTGCAACGTACGAGTCATGATCTCTCGAATACGAGAGACAATATCATCTCAGGCGAGGATCGATCTAAGAAGCTGGAGTCTATGAAGGCTCAATATGTTCTGCTACGCGACCAGAAGCAGGATATACATGCTTCTGGTAGCATGTATCCTCTGCATGTCCAGGTCGACAACAGTAAGTGCAAGGGACACGGTGTCCACTGCCACTGCCACGAGGGATGCGTCCTCTGGATTGGATCGTCCCTCCTCGGCCACGAGAAGCAACAATCGCTGAAAAGGGCTGAGAAGTGGTTGTAGAAGGCATGATAATCCGGCTGAGACAGCTATAGGTCTCCTCTATGGGAGGTATGGTAGCTTCGATGAGAAACTGAATACGTGCAGCATCATACTCAGTATCAAGTCCATCCATGAAGACTCCAACCATCCGTGGAGTTCCTATACGTCTTCTGTTGCTCAATAGATGTGGTAATAGGCATGTAGCTATGAAGCTTCTCAAACATGCCAAGGAGCAAAGAGTAATACACGTGCAGAGGCAACCATTCTGTTTGGCCTTGTAGATATCAAACTGTTGCTGAAGAATCTTGGCCTCATTATTCGCTTAAGCATTAAAGTGTCCCATGTCGCTTTTGCGGTGGGCTGATTCAGAATATCATTGGCTATCTCTGTGGAGGGATTCACAAGGCCAAACCCTTGCAACGTGTCATCTTGCTTCCAAGAAGTATTAGCCCCGGTCTTATCTGTTGGCTCTGGATCTGTCAAGATGTGCTCCTTGTTGTTGCATTGCATGAGGATGAGAAACTGCATGGACCACAACTCATAGTTGGTCACGTCCATCTTAGCGATGGAGAGCTGGGCCTTGAAGGCTGCAGAGAACAAAAATATCACTTGCTCTCATGATGGAAAAACGGTCGGACAACGAATCATCAAATGACTAGGAGCGATACGAAGTCTACGAGATCATACAAAGGATTGGTTGTACGTGTAGACTCATACAACCATCCTCATCAATCTATGATGCTTGTTAGGGCCGGAAAGAACGATTTAAAAGTTTGAAATCACATTTTCTAATCTAAATCAGACCTATTTAGATTACAGATCGAGCCGCAGAGGCGCACGGAGGCGCACAAGCCGGGGTTGGTCCTGGGCAGCCTGGGCAGCGGCTGAAGAGGCCGGTTGTGCCCTAGGCGGCGGCCAGAGGGGCTGGGGGACGGCCTGGCAGCAATCCAGACGGCCGGAGGGGCGCGGAGGCGGGCGGGGGGGCGGCTGCGGCCTGGCTGCCGGCAACATCTGGGGACGGCAGCCCGGGCAGCCTGGGCGGTTGGGGGCTGTCAGGGGCAGTGGGAAGGGTCGACGGTGGTCAGCGACAAGCGGGGAGAGGGTGCGGGTAGAGTTAGGGTTTGGTGGGATAAGGGAACTTAGATCTAGGACCACCGCTCAGATATCATGTAGAGGGAAAAGAATGAATTACATTAGTGAGAGGTCCTAGGGTTTCTAATAGGAGAGTAACCTATTGGGCAAATTACAAAAAGACAAAAGAACTAGAAAAATAAGAAAACAATAATAAAGATAACTAATATCCCAACAATATCTATTTTCGTATTTGTTAGAAAACTAGAATGCGGAAGCGTAATCAGAGATAAAAAATATGAACAATGAAGAACATCGAGATTTCTACGTGTAACCCTACTCTGTGAGGAGCGAGATGAAACCATGGGATAATGCCTCAAAGGGTTGATTCTTCTATTGAAATTTCTCATCTGACACAGGTAGTGTGGGGCTTCTTATATAGCCCCCAATGAGTCTCCAAGTCCCACAACTAGTAGATGGGGACTAAATCACCGGATGGTAATTGGAACCCTGGAGGGATCCAATTACACATCTCTACATATGATAATGCCTATGCTTCCAACACTCCCCCTCAAAACTGGAGCATACAATGCTCAGCTTGGACAAATAGAAAGAAATATCAAACTCACAATACAAGGCACTACAGACAATATCAACTCAACGCATACTCTACTATCAATTGTTGTCGAGGACGTTGCTTCTCATGTCGTGCTGGTAAAGAGGAACAAAAAGGCTGGAGTGTGAGTCGAGGTGGGACTCCTCGTCAAAGAACATGTGCTTTGCATTGCATCTATCAGAGTCACTGAAACTGGAATGAGTCTCCTTGACGGAGTACTTCGACAAAAGAAATTTATCTACTCCATCCGACTAGTTCCGAGTTCGAGTCCCGGGCAACCCATAAACCACACGTAGAAGGCTATGCATCATGTGGATAACAGCTCCATCTCTCAAGGACCGAACTAAAAAGCCGTGGAAACATCCTCGTCGGAGTCCACAGTAGCTAAAGAATGGAGTCTGAAAGTCTCCTCATCGGAGAACTGGGTCTCTCCCATACTGGCTTAGAGAATGGGATCTCTACTTTAGAGTCTCTATGAAACCACATGAAAACCCTAACCCACAATAGCATAGAGAATGTGATCTCTACTTTGGGGTTCATATGGATCAAACGAAAACTCTGATACCAAAAAACAAAGATGAGGACCACATAACTGATGATCGCGTACATGTGTGTGTTAACCTGAAGACTCGGAACCAATCTGAACGTCAAGTCTGAATCTGAAAAACTGCAGAGTTTTAAATCTGACCTGGAGAATATAAATCCGAATCAAAGCTGTAGAACTCTACACAATACACCCCCTTTCTCCCATACTGGTCGGAAAATAATGGCATCGACCAAGTTAGGAGAAGGTAAATCAAGATGGGGGGACACAAATAAATCAAATAAGCCGATCTCATTTTTTTTCTCAGCTTTCCTTTCAATCATTTTTTCGGGCTATTATCTCTTTTTCTAAGTTGTCTCATTCTTTTTTTCCTCGCGTATGGTTTTTTGACACACCTTTTATTAAGCTGTTCATTTTTTTTCTCTCAGCTTTCCCTTTTGTGAAACACAACCCAATTTGGGCCCAAAATACAACTCAGCCCAATTGAGCTTACAAAACGGTGGCACCCTCTTTTTCTTTTTTTCTTTTTTTGAATTGGACGTCATATTTCTTAGAGATGATGAAGGAATTGAATGATGTGACGGCCCTACTAGTGGGAGGGATCATTGAAGGTGGGTAGATGGGCATTTCTCATTCAGAAGGCATATAAGGCTCTCTCAGTGACACATGGCCCATGGCAGGACGACTTACATCAAGATTTCTCGATGATACCACATAGAGTGAATATTTTCCTTTGGTTGGTTAGGCCATTTGCAAAGGAGGGTCGGCCGATGCATCAGTTAGAAGATGAGAGTTTTGGGATGTTGAGTCTGCTAAGAGAGGGCAAAGAAGGTCCCAAAAAGTGTTGGAATGAGAATATCTGAAGGAATCTTAATTTTTGGATCTGGGCCTGAGAATGACCCAAGATAGATCTGAATGGAGGCAAAACATCCATGTAGCTGACCCTACTTAATGTGGAAAAAGGATCTGTTGTTGTTGTTGTGTTGTTAGGCACGGTTGTTTGTTGACCAAGGTACATAGGGATACTATTTTGCGGACCGGGATGTGACATGCTCGATGTGTAGTGGTGCTGCTGAAGATATGGATCATCTCTCCACGTAACACCATCCTCTCTCCTTGAAAGCACCAATACCATCCTAGACACCATGTGAACCTCTTATTGATCAAAAATATGTTATACCTAATTACGATACCGTCAAATATGCCCATGGCACCAAACACAAGAAACTCAATTAGATTAGCCATACTCAAACTCCTATGTTTTCTGTTAGAAAATGAGAAATGTGGAAGCGAATATCAGAGATAGAAAATAAATAAGAACAACGGGATTTTAACATGGACCCTACTCCTTAAGCAGAGGGATGAAACCACGGGAAAAGATCTCAAAGGGTCATATGTGTCTATTGACTTTCTCTACTGATACAAAGGGTGAGGGGCTTCTTATATAGCCCTCACTGAGTATCCACATCCACAAACGGTTGATGTGGGACTAAACAACTGGATGTCATAAATGGATCCTGGACGAATCTATTTCCATCTACAACATAACTGACGCATAACACATACACTCCAACACTCCCCCTCAAGCTGGAGCATGCAATGCTCGGCTTGGACAAACAGAAAGAAATCTCAAACTCACACTACAAGACATTACGGACAATATCAACTCAACACAAACACAACTGTCAGTTGTTGTCGAGGACGTTGCTTCTCATGTCGTGTAGGAGAGGGGAAACAAACCGGGATGTAGTATGAGTCGAACTGGGTCTCCTCGTCGGAGAGTGTGTGCTCTGTATTGCGTCTGTCAGAGTCACTGCAACTGAAAATAAGTCTCCATCTGGAGAACTCTGGCCTTCCACATGTAGAAGATTGTGAATCATGTGGACAACCACTCCATCTCTCTAAAAAGACCTAATTAAAAAAGCCGTGGAGACATCCTCGCCGAAGTCCACGGTCGTTGGAGAATGGAGTCTGCAAAAGTCTCTCGTCGGAGAACTGGGTATCTCCCATACTGGCTCAGATTATGGGATCTCTATTCGGAGTCCCTATGATAACACGTGAAAATCCTAGCCCACATGGCATAGGGAATGGGATCTCTTGGGAGTCCGTATGGAACACATGAAAACTCTGAGACCAAAAACAAAGATAGGGGTCACACAAATAATGATCGCATACATATGCATCAGAAAAGCAGTCTCTCACTGGAGAACTCGAAGAAATTGGGTCATTCAAATATGGAGTGCCTCGAACTTGGACTATGAACCAATCCGCAGAGTCTGAAACTGAATTGTAGAGTCTGGAAATCCGGCTGGTCTGGAGAATCTGAATCCAACATGTAACTCTACACAATACTCCCCCTTTCTCCCATATTTGTCAGAAAATAGTGACATTGACAAAGTCGGGAGAAGACAAGAAAATGGGAAGAAACAAAAAAAAAACACTAAGTCGGTCTCAATTTTTTCAGCTTTTCTCTTGTAATTTTTTTAAATATTTTTTCTCTCAATCAATCTCTTTTCGAATCATTCTTTTTCCTCGGCTATTTCCCCCATCATTTTTTAATAGTCGTCACATTTTTTAAAATAAGCCTCTTCATTTTTTACGGCTTTCACCCTTTTTTCTCTTTGCATACAATTTTTGTTTTGTACGTGTCTTCCTTTTTTCTCTTAACAATCCACCTCCTTTTTTCTCAAAACATGCCCCCTTTTTGAAAATTGGCCCAAATAGGGCCCAAAAATTCATGGCTCCCCCTCTCTTTTTTAACCCACGGCCTATTCAATCGGCCCCAAAACTTACGACTCCCCCTTTAATCGACCCAATTTTTTCTTATTTAGGGTTCCCACTTGGGAACCCTTTCTCAAAGCATGCCGCCCCCTAGATGGGGCTCCTATTGTTGGGAGGTCGAGGGCACCGTCAGGAAGAGAGGGCGATGTGCGAGGATTGTGTCGCATATGCCATTGCTTGGAGAAAGTGGGCCGCTTGGAGGAGTTGGTGTGGCTGGGAGATGCGTCGCGGTTGGAAGATGCGTCGAGCGAAGGTCGCTACTTGGATGTGTTGAAGCGCCATACGAAGATGCTTGGAGGGGGAGGGTCTTCGATCGCGACGCTTGGAGGCGGAGGGCCTTCGATCAAGACGCTTGTAGTTCTCGATCGCGACGAGGACCGCCGCCTGTAGCTCAGAGTGGTGTCGCCTCCTGCACCTCAGTGTATGCCGCATGGAGGAGATGCTCTGCCTACAGCTCGTGATCGGAATTGGTGGGCATCGCCTGCGGTGTCCTCGTCTTGTTGGAGGCGGAAGCCTTGTGCCAAGAGCTGGAGAGGTTCCTCGTGCTGGATGTGCACCTTGAAGGGAACCTCCGCCTAGAGTAACTGCGAGGGCTCGCGCCGCCTGCACGAGGGATTGAGTGCCGTCGCTGATCTTCAGAGATGCTTGGAGCGTGCCTGGAGAACTGGAACTCGAACTGAATCTAGGAAGGAAAATATGTCGATGTTCTTCAAGGCTGAATAACCCATGCAAGATTAGGATTTCCAGAAAACCCTAGAACTTTGTTGCAGCCAAACCGACTTGAACAAGAATGATGAGCGTATTTAGGGTTTTGAACAACCCTATATCTTGAATTTGAACAATAAAGGATAACAATCTTCAACTAATAAATCTTCAAGAACATAGAACTCCAAAAATCGAATCTCAAATAAAATAATGAATGAACATAAATCCTCGAGAATCGAACCTGCTCTGATACCATTTAGAAAATGAGAAATGTAGAAGCGAATATCAGGGATACAAAATAAACAAGAAAAACAGCGAGATTTTAATGTGGAACCCTACTCTCTAAGGAGCGAGATGAAACCATGGAAGAATGCCTCAAAGAGCCATATGTGTGTATTGACTTTCTTTGCTGATACAGAGGGTGAGGAGCTTCTATATAGCCCTCACTGAGTCTCCACATCCTACAGACGGTCGATGTGGGACTAAACAACTAGATGTGGTAAATGGATCCTGGAGTGATCTATTTACCCATCTACAACATAAGTGGCGCATCACATGTACTCCAACTTTATCGTACATCACACTATTCAAGTTTGATTCCTGCAACAACTAAACACCTAGTCTCCATTTCGAAAAATAAGTCATTATTATTGTGTGCTTCTTTAAATCATGGAGATCCCTCTCATTCCGTAACAGAACCTTCAAGGTGGAGATGCTTGTACCCCCACAAAACACGACCCCATTGCTCATGTAACCACCTCCCAAATCCCTCCAGCATCCCCTTACCTTCCCAACTTTCTTTGATCCCAACCAATGCCATCTCTAAAGCAATCTTGGTTTGCACACAAGTTCAGTCCCCAACATTAATTAATCTCGCTCCATAACTATATCTAGAGATCGATGACTACTTGATGCTCCCTCAAATATCTACCTTTCCACGCATATGCCAAATCAACCACCGGTACTGGATACTCTAAGTGAGGCTTTGACCTCTTATATCAGGACTCTTAACCTGCATTTTTCATGTGGCCCCTCTCTACCTCCAGGGGCTACCACCGAGTCATCGGGACCTCTGCCTTTACCAAAGAGTTTCATTGCCACGACCTCATAACAACATCAAGGGCCTCCCATATTCTAACAACTCGCAAAAACACATGACCAAAAGTAGGATCCAAAGACAAATCATAACCATGTATGATATAGACCATTCTAAATGGATCAAAGCTAATCAAATCCACTAGACAATATCGCGAGTCAGACTCTCATGCACTGACTCCTTTAAAACCTTTAACAGTCGCCCCACCACATGTGCCCCGCCAAATGAAGGGCCCCATGCCACCTATATGGCAATTGAATCCTTTGAGGTACCATAAATGGTTTCCGCCATTGTGAAAAGCGAGCTTCCAATATCATGTCCTACTCAAACAGTGATAACATCATTCGAGATCATAGCTACCATTCCACTTCCTAAGTCATCCTCTCACCGCCTCATGAAGTTGTCATTTTGGACAGCAACTCCATCACATACTCAACACTCCTTTTACAGTCCGCTAATGTCACCCACAAATTAGGCCCCAAATCTGCCCTCAATCAATCGTTATGACATAGAAGATCCCCTTCTCTTGTTGGAAACTCCATAATGAGAACATCAGCTAAGGGTTGAGTCACGCCTTCTGACCCTGTTACCATAGATCCTCTATCTCAGTCCAACCTCACCCTATTACGCAAGACATCACCTTCCATGCACCATGCTCTACGGTTCCCCACTTTCCTTCACCATAAACAAAACATCAAGTCCCATTAGTCCATGACAAATTTCCCGAGCCCATCCGCAACAGAAGCATCGCAAGCCCTGCAACACGGCCTTCCCCATAAATCACACCCTCTCATATCCTCCCTTCGTAAACCTTCCTTCAAGCCCTACCTCCCACTCCTCAGACTCACCTCCCTCCATCCGCCTTAATCTCGAAGGTGACCCTCTCTCACTGCTCACCATCATGCGGTCCACCTTCACTTCTTTTTGGCAATGCTTGTGTTTTTCACCTAAACACAGAGTTGTAATTCAAGTCTTAAAAATTAACCCATAATTCAAACAAAACCGGTTTTGTGAAATGTATACACTATCTATCAATGTGAAGAAAGCATGTATGTCAGAACTATCTGCATAAAGGTAAGCCTCGATGGTTGGGAGAAAAATTACGGTTAAATATGAATCTGCAAGAAAACTCTTTGTGAATGCCAGATTTTTTTGTCAAATACACATATATAAGAGAGATGATCTTAATCTTTCAGGAAAAAAAAGAAATGATCTTATTTCTTTATGCAACCCAGCAAATTTTTTGTCGAAGACGATCCAAACACACACACACAAGTAAGCAATCATGAAGAATACGCATGATTTACGATGAAAAACTCCATCGGTGTAGCAGGAAAAAAACCACAGGCAAAGAGATGTTCTACTATGAGAGAAAATAGGAATACATATACAAGAACCCTAGGATGTGGCAGCTCTCGCGGAATGAGACTATCTATAACACACGCCTTAACCCTACAATACATATATATGGGTAATCGGTAAATGGATCCTAATCGGCTCGGTCAAGATCTATTTACAAAATGTACTCGGATCACAAACGGGTCGGTGCTCCAAGGCATATTTCAACAAATCTCCACCTTAACTTGAACTCCACTTGGAATGTTGTGTGGAAACTCTCTCTTTTCCGAACAGAGCCTGTATGCCCTAAAAAGACCAACCAAGCTCGCGCAGGTTGTGAACTTGGTGGTACTAGCTTCGTCATCATGTTTGTCGGATTGTTTGTAATAACGATCTTCTTCATCTAAATGTGGCTCTATGTGAGTATGTATCTTATGAAGTCCTAGCGGGCATCGATGTACTTTGTTCTTTCATTGTACATCTGGTCTTTCTATCAGATGTACAACACTATGACTATCACAATGGGTGACGATGTCTTCTGACCGAGACTAAGCTCGTCGAATAATCCTCTTAACCAAATTTATTCCTTGATTCTCTGATTGCTACCATGTACTCAACGGCAGCCTCCGTGGTAGATAAGGCAACGGTATGTTGCAATGTTGACTTCTATGAAACTACACAACTGCCAATAGTGAATACACAGTATTAGAGAATGTAATAGGTGGGTAATTGGATCTCACCAAGATCCAATTACCCCACTCATGTTTAGTCCCACATGGAAGAGCGGTGGGACTTCGGTCTGTCTGAGGGGCTATATAAGGGGCCCCTCACCCCTTGTACTCATTGAGAAATTCAATAGAATATCCGCCCCTTTGAGGGCTTCTCTCGTGGTTTCATCCCGCTCCTTAGGGAGTAGGGTTCCACATAAATCTCCGTGTTCTTGATGTTTATTATTTTGTTTATCGATTCCGCTTACGCTTCTCAAATTTCAACACATAGCATGTCATGATCTTCTCTTGTCACGGTCACCTACATAGTTAGCATCAACAAAGCCAACTACCCCATCCTTACTTCTTCCAAACTCAAGACAAAACCTAGTGGTACCTTGCAAGTATCTCAAAATCCACTTCAATGCAAGCCAGTGACCTTTTCCTGGATTTGACATATATCTACTCACAACACTGGCTGCCTAGGTGATGTTTGAGGACATGCATATGATGGCATACACGATGCTCTCAACTGCACTAGTATAAGGAACTTGTGACAAGTACTCTTGCTCGTCCTCTATTTGTGGTGACAAGTCTATGGACAACTTGAAATGAGAGTCAAGTGGTATCTTCTCTGGTTTGGCATCTCGCATGCCAAAACGCTCCAACACTTTCTGCAAGTAGCTCTTCTGACTCAAGCGTAGCTTCCCAACCTTGCAATACAAGTGTATCTCCATGCCAAGTATCTTCTTAATAACACCAACATCCGTCATCTCAAACTCTCCACTAAGTAGGGCATTCAATCTGTTCACCTCAGATTTATTTCTAGATGTTATCAACATGTCATCAATATATAATAGCAGAAAAATAAAAGAGCAATCAAGAAGGTGTCTAAAGTAGACACGCACATCATAACTGCTCCTGGTAAACCCTTGTGCAACCATGAATGAGTTGAAGCGTTTGTACCACTTTCTCGACGATTACTTCAACCCATAAAGATATTTCTGCAATAGGCACACCTAATTCCTTTCCCTACGCTGCAAATCCTTTGGGTTGATGCATGTAAATTTTCTCTTCTAGGTTTCCATATAAAATGTTGTCTTTACATCTAGTTGCTCCAACTCCAAGTCATTTACAGCAACAATAACTGGTAGAACTTGTATGGATGTATGTTTTGTCATAATGCTGTAAAAGTCGATCGAGTAGGCCAACTACTCGAGTCATGGGGGAGCCGACTCAACTAGGCCTAGTCGGTCAACCTAACTACTCAGACGAGTTTTACATAGAGCTTTTTTATTTTTTGCTTTTTTAAAAGCAAAGTTATTCTGATATGACTAATGTTATATTTAAAGTTAACTACTTTTGTTTTATTACGAAAGTATAGAAAATGTACAAATCTATGCAAACATATAAGAATATATGAATAAAAATGATTTGCATAATTAAACTAATTAAAAAATTAAAAATCGTCTAATGACCGGCTAAATCTGATTAGTCACCTGATTGCTAATTGATCCTTGGTTAGTGACCCCAACGACCGAATACCAGCTAACGATTTATGCAACCTTGCTTTACCATAGGTGAGAAGATATCATTGTAGTCGATACCATCCATCTGGCTAAATCCTTAGGCAATTAGTCTTGCCTTGTATCTCACATCGACATATCCAGAGACGTCTTCTTTCTTCTTATAAATCCACTTGCAACTAATCACCTTCTACTGACGTGATAATGGAACAAGGACCCATGTCTGATTTTATGGAGATTCAATCTCCCCATTCATCATTGCAGACCATATTGCGGAGTCCGCGATGAAACAGCTTGTCTCTCCTATATCACATGTTTACTCTGCAACGGAATGTGCATATGCAAAGGCAGATTCTGTATATCTGGAGGGTGGTTTAATCTGCATTCGACCTTGCCTATTTGCAATGCGCTCTTCTTCGTATGCTGAACTCTTCTCTTCTTCTTCTTCTTCTTCTGATAGGTAACCATGATGTGGTTGGACTGGTTCAACCTCAAACTCTACATGCATATCGGTACTCACATATGTATCTGCATCAGAAGAACGAACAACAGAACTATACTCGAAAGATAAAATATCACTCATTAAATACAATATTTTTCCTCAATCATCAACTTCTGTGACTTCGGATCAAGACACCGCAATCTATATCCCTTCACTCCAGACACATACCCAGGAAACATGCACTCGACGAATCTAAGTTTCAGTTTTCTTTTACTTTTATGTACATATGCAGGACAACCAAAAACTTTCAAATCAGAATAATCAAGGGGAGATCCAGACCATAACTCCTCTGATGTCAGTTTGTTCAGAACCAAAGAGGAAGATCGCTTCATAAGAAAGGAAAATGTCCATGTTCGACAATTGTTAGAATATCGTCCTTCATAGCATACTCGCACCCTTTCTCTTCTAGGGTACCAAGAGATATCATGTTCTTTGTCATTATTGGAGTTTGTAATAGAGAGGTAATTGGATTTCTCCAAGATCCAACTCCCCCACTCATGTTTGGTCACACGTGGATGAGCGGTAGGACTCCAATCTGTCTGCAGGGCTATATAAAGGAGCCTCACACCCCTTGCACGCATTGAGAGATTGCAATAGATGATCCGGCCCTTTGAGGCCTTCTCTTGTGATTTCATCCCGCTCCATCAGGAGTAGGGTTCCACATTAAATTTTGAGCGTTTCAAGTTTTATATTTCTCTATTTTATTCGTTCTTGTTCTGATTTTGCTCCCACATTTATATTTCACATGGTATCATAGCGAGTCGATTTTGGGGCATTTTGTTTTTTCCAAGTTTTATTATTATTCATATTGTTTAAAGTTTTGAAGATTATTGCTGCCGAGTTCAAATGAAAATTATGGTTTCTGAAACGCTAATTCACGGCTACTCAAGATCTCTATGCATCCGATGATTCAATTTTGTGCATACATTTAGGTTTCTTCCTAAAACCATAATCTTGTGTGATCCACCATCAGTCAGTTCTTCAGCATAGAGAATCCTCATCAAAAAGAAAAGGGAGGACTTCTTTGTTCATATGTAGCCCTAGTCCAGATCTGGACAACTGGCACGTATCGATAAAGCATCAAAATCTCCAAGCTTGAAGAGGTGGCTCTATCTCTATGCACGATAAGAAGCACTTCTCTAAGCTCGAGGAAGGGCTCCAGGATGCGATCCCTGGAACCGAAGTCTTAGCAAGATGAAAGTCGAATAGGAGGAGGATGCATGCAACTAGGGTTCGTGGAACCGACCTCCTTCCCATGCACACAAAAAACCCCCTTCTCAAAAGCAGGTAGCAGAACCCTTAAGCAGTGAGCCCAACTGGAGAACCAAACTAGAGATCGATGGCCTCTGAACCATCAGGAACCACAAATCGATGGCAACAGCAGTATCCTCCCATGACCCTTACGCAATATCTCCTCTAATCCCAGTTAAAGGTAGCAATTTTGCTTGAAGAGCCCCCGTCGAGGGGGGTAGCATTCTGCATGAGAGGCATCTTGCATAGATCCAACAGCTTCAGCGTAATGGATGTCATGCCCTCTCCCTCGCACTTGGCGGCACCAACGCCACTTCAAGATGATCGATCTCCCCCACGCAGCAATAGCTTCAGACCATGCGAGGACTCCATCTCTTCCTTGACACTCCCTTCGGCAACAACGGCGATCGAAGGAGATGTCCCATTTACGTGGTGACATCGTGCGAGAATAGGACCCTAAGCATGTCTTTTATTTTAGCCCAACGAGCTTTGAAGCTTTCAACAACAACAACAAAGCCTTTTTCCCACAATTAAGTAGGGTCGGCTACATGGATTCTTTGCCTCCATTCAGATCTATCGTGAATTTCCGGGGTTATATCTACAAAACTAAGATCCCTTCGTATAGTCTATTTCCAACACTTCTTGGGTTGTCCTCGCCCTCCCTTAGCCGGCTCAACATCCCAACACTCATATCTCCTAACTAGTGCATCAGTTGATCTTCTTTGCAAATGACCAAACCATCTTAAGCGGTTGTCTCGCATCTTATCCTCGATCGGAGCTACACCAACTTTCTTTCTGATTGCATCATTCAGAATCCGATCTTTACGTGTGTGTTCACACATCCACCTTACCATTTCATTTATGTTACAGACATTCTTTGCACATGTCTATGATTCACAGGCGAATATTCAGATCCATAGAACATAGAAGGTCTCACGGCTGCTTTGTAAAACTTTCCTTAAAGGAATTTTCTTATCATAGAGGACTACAAAGGCTCTTCTCCACTTTAGCCAGCCTGCATTTATTCTATTAGTAACATCTCCATCAATTTTCCCATCGTGTTGCAAAATAGATCCCAGATATCTAAAAGAATCTCACTTCTAAATGTTATCGTCACCAATCTTCACCTCGATTCCTTCACCATTGCTTCCATCAAAGGTGCACTCCATATATTCCGTCTTAGCCCTATTTATATGAAATCTTTTAGTCTCCAACTCATGTCTCCAGACCTCAAGTTTCTCATTTACTCCATCTCTAGTCTCGTCAATCAACACAATATCATCAATAAATAACATATACCAAGGTAACTCATCCTGAATGTGACTTGGCAACTCGTCCATAATCAAAGTAAAAAAATGGACTCAAAGTTGAACCTTGATGTAAACCAATGTTGATGTCAAAATAGCTAGTCTTCCCAGATAGGGTCCTTACACAAATGACAAGATAAAGCCCTATCATACATGTCCTTTATATTGAAAAAAAAAGCAAGAAGAAAAGGGGGTTAAATGCACTTGGTCCAAAGTAGGATGTTACTAGAGAGAGTGAGAGAAGAAAAAGGATGATTGAGGGAAAAAAGAAAGAAAGATGTTTTGAAAAAAAAAGGTAGTCATACAAAAAAGGGTACGAAGTAAAAAAAGAAGAATAGCCAAAAAAAGGAGACGGTTACAAAAAAATCTTATCTGTCCACGACTGACAGACCAGTACTCCAAAATACTACTTTTATTAGCCATTGTTAGAAAATAGAGAATGCGGAAGCTAAATGATAAGTAGAGCATAAATATAGAGAGAATAAACTTGGAAGAACACAAGAATTTTATGTGGAACCCTACTCCCTAAGGAGTGGGATGAAACCACGGGAGAAGCCCTCAAAGGGGCGGATATTGCATTCCCTTTCTTCATGGATACAGGAGGTCTGGGGCTCCTTATAGCCTCCACAGAGCCTCCAAGTCCCACCACTGGTAGATGTGAGACTAAACATATGACGCATACAAACAATGCTCCAACACTCCCCCTCAAACTGGAGCATGCAATGTTCAGCTTGGACAAGCAGAAAAGACACAACTCACACTACATGACACTACAGATAATATCAACTCAACGCGCACAACTGTCGGCTATTGTCGAGGATGTTACTTCTCATACTATACAGGTGAGGAGGAAGAACGGGCTGGAGTGTAAGTCTGTTGAATCTCCTTGTCAGAGAGCATGTGCTATGAACTGCGCATGTCAGAGTTACTGCAACTGGAAATGAGTCTCCTCGTCGGAGTACTCTGGACCGCCACATTAATGTGGACAACTACTCCATCTCTGAAAAGAGTCGAACTGAAAAAGGTCGTGGAAGTGCAATCCTCGTCGGAGTCCACGGTCGTTGGAAAACGGAGTATGAAAGAAATCTCCTCGTCGGAAAGTTGTGTCTCTCCCATCTGGTACAGAGAATGGTATACTACTCTGGAGTGCCTATGATACCACATGAAAACCCTTACCAACATGGCATAAGGAATGGTCCTCTCCTCTGGAGTCCCTATAGTTCACATGAAAACTATGGTCGAAACACAAGAATGATGGGGACCACTACAAAAGATGGCAAACATGTGCTCATCTGAAAGAAGACTGCATACTCGTGCGTGTCTGAAACTAAGGACTCGGAATCAATCATCGAGTCTGAACAACTGATCTTCTGTAGAGTCTGAACAATTTGTCTGGCCTGGAGAATCTGATTTATGAATCTGGAACAAGACATGTGATTCTATATATACTCCCCCTTTTTCCCATACTGGTCGGAATAATCAACATCGATCAAGTTGGAAGAAGGCAAGATAATATGGGAAAAGAACAAGACATCAAATAAGTTGCCTTCAAATTTTTTCCGATTTTTCAAAATCATCGTTCATCATTTTTTTTCTTTGGCTATTTTCATTTTTTTTAATAGTCGTCACAAAAAAATAATTAAACCGTTCACCATTTTTATGGCTTTTGCAACAATTTTTTCTCCTTTTTTCAACTTTTGCATACGATTTTTTTATTTACGCACCTTTCAGATTTTTTTAAACAATTGGCCCACTTTGGGCTCAATCATCTCCCTATCACTTTTTCTTTAATAGATCAGCCCACTTGGGCTTTCACGCAAATAACACATACAGTTTTTTTATAAATGGTGTTGTCCCCTTTTAGGGTTCCCACTTGCGGGAACCCGTCAAAACAAAAAAGAACGTCGCCTCCCCCTTTGGGGTCTTCATATGTCGTCGTCGTCGGGGGACTGTCGCTGTTGCACGTGAGGAAGGCAGAGAGGCGACCTCCGCATGGATGGTGCGCCGCTCGGAGGGGCGGAGCTCAGTCGTGAGGGTTGCCGCCTTGCACGAGATCTCACGATGACACGCGATGGATCAGGGGGTTGCGTGCCTCCGCCTCTGCCTGGAAGTCGCCGCCGCCGCCCATGGGCTGGAAGGAGGGGGGCAACACTCCTCTTTTGTCCGCCTGAAGGATGGAGCTCTCATCTGTGCGGCTAGGATCGGATCGCGCAGTCGCAAGAGGAGGAGGGTGCGACAGGAGCCTCCGCCTTGAGGGCCCTCGCGGTTGTGCATTGAAAGGGTCGCCAAGGGGTTGTACGCGCACCTGCTGAAGGTTGGCGTGCGACAGAACCACGCTTCTGCAGCACCTGAGGAGGATTTTGCACGTCGAAAGGGGCTCTCGAGGGCTCGCGAGGGCTGAACTGGAGGGGGGCGATGTTGTCGGGACTGGAACAAGCCATCGGGACTGGATGAGAATAAGGATATTGTCGCTTGTGCTTGGAAGAAGAGGGGTAATCAGGCTTCGCCACCTGGACTTGAGGGGCAGCTGCCTCTAGGGATTTGGTGCCCCTTCCACGGGGACATGGACGCCTGGGCACCACCTGGATCGCCCTTGGATCATGTACTGTCTGCTGGAGATCGTGCCTGGAGCCTGTTGCCGATGGATAACTCCAGGGAAAGATGTGCGGGCATCGGGCTCGCGATGGAGGTGGCTAGAGATGCCTATTGGAGGGCTTGAAATTAGGGTTTCGATTGAAACCCTAGAACTTGGACAAAACTTAAACAGAAATAATAATCTTCTTTTTTTTGACACTCAGAAATAATAATCTTCAAGAACAACTTGATAATCGAATCTCGAAAAAAAACTTCAAGAACAACTCTCCACGAATCGACCCGCTCTGATACCATGTTAGAAAATAGAGAATGCGAAAGCTAAATGATAAACAGATCATAAATCTAGAGAGAATAAACTTGGAAGAACACAAGAATTTTACGTGGAACCCTACTCCCTAAGGAGCGGGATGAAAGCACGGGAGAAGCCCTCAAAGGGGTGGATATTGCATTCCTTTTTCTCCATGGATACAGGAGGTCTGGGGCTCCTTATATAGCCTCCACAGAGCCTCCAAGTCCCACCACTGGTAGATGTGGGACTAAACATATGGATGTGTATATGACGCATGCAAATAATACTCCAACAGCTATTTTCACCGAGCATCAACTACTTTCTCTATCCCAGACTACTACTCCACGATGGACCTTCTTCTTCTACAATGACTCTACTTCAGGCAGAATCCGGTGTCGCATCGACTACTACATGTACGATATAGGCTCTTTTCCGGTGACCTGATAGTCCCAGACCCATCCTCGTGCGAGGTCTTCTACTAACAACGATTCTTCTAATGAGGTGTCTATATCCTCATCCGAGCAGGGTGTCTCCGTTCCCGTCTCTCTCATATGTATCAAGTGAAGATAAGTTGTGTACATTCTCTTTTTTGTTGCAAGCTACAGCTTCAGCTTGAGGGGGAGAGTTGGAGTATGCTTACCCCCCACTAATGTTTAGTCCCATGTGGATGAGCGATTGGATTCTGTTTGTCTGTGGGGCTATATAAGGAGCCCCACACCCACTGTACCCATTGAGAGATTGCAATAAACAATCCGGCCCTTTAAGGCCTTCTCCTGCAGTTTCATCCCTCTCCTTCAAAAGTATGGCTCCACATTAAATCGTGAGCTTTCCATATTTTATGTTTCTTTATTTTATTCATTCTTGTTTTGATTTTGCTTCCGTATTTGTATTTCAATAGTCATATCCGGAACGTGGCGAACATATGTCATTATGCATCTTCAATTCCACGCTTCCCAACCCTACAACCATGGATTGTGAATCATTGTCTATAAAGACAACTCCTCCAACAGATTTGTACGAGGAGAAGCAATGGCAGTTTGGTGTGACGTGGTAGGAGCCACCAGAATTGATGAGTCATACATCTTTCAATATGTATAGTGTACTGACCATCACAATGTAACAACATTTCTGCATTCAATTTTCACTTTTTCAGATAACTCGCTTCTGCCATGATACCATCTTTTCTAGGTTGTTTTGGTCTTTCCTATAGTTTTGGATTTTTCGCACTCACCTTTCGTATGTCTTTTCTTCTTGCAATAACGATAAAACTTGCTATGTCTCCTTTTCTTTTCCTCATGCGACTTATCAAACTTCTTTTATTCCGTGTATTTACCACTCGCGGGCGCACCTCAACCTTCTTGTCGTTTGGAGAATGTCCTGTGAGTTCACGGTCTATTAACTCCTTTGAGAGAAGGGACCATTTCACATCATCTAGTGTGATCTCATCCTTGCCTTAAATTAGGGTTTCACGAAAATGCTTGTATGATGGTGGTAACGAACATAGCAAAAACAATGCATGATCTTTGCCTTCAATTTCTTCGTCCATGTTTTCCAACTCGGAAATGATCGAAATGAAAAGATCTAAATGAGATTTAATCAATGTACCTCCGGCTATACGAAGCATGAATAGTCGTTGCTTGATATGTAGATGATTGGTGAGAGTCTTCGTCATGTAGAGACTATCAAGTTTCAGCCACGTAGCCGCTGCAGAGGATTCCTTCAAAACTTCATGAAGAATGCCATTCGAGAGGCAAAGATGCATGCTTGCCTCGCGTCCATGTCCTTCTCATCTTGACTTATCATCGCGAGCATCTTTTTAATGCCTTTCAATGACTTTGCGATGCCTTTTTGGATGAGGATCAATTCCATCTTGACCTTCCATAGGTCAAAATCAACACTACGATCGGATTTCTCAATCTTAAACTTTGGTGTTATCGTGGGTGTTGGATCGGATCAAGCGATGATCTGTTACGGGAGGTCTCAACGCCGAGATAGAAACCATCAGCCAGACAGATCTATAGATGGGACAATCAAGCAAGGCGGAGAATCACTAAGATGGCTATGATATCAGATTGTGGAAGATGATCTAAACCGCAATCAATCACAAGCAAGCAATCATGAAAAACATGCATGATTTACATGGAAAAACCCCACCAATGTAGTGGGGGAAAACCACTAGCAAAGAGATGTTCCACTATGAGAGAAAACATGAGTACATATACAAGAACCCTAGGAGGTGGCGGCTCTCCCAGAATGAGACTTTCCGGTAACTCATGCCTTAACCCTACGATACATATATGTATATAGGGTAATCGGTTAACAGATCTTAATCGGATACTAATCGGGTCAGCCAAGATTTACGAAATGTATTCAGATCACAAAACGGTCAGTGCTTCAAGATGTATTTCAATAATTTCCGTAATTTTAGTCGGCTCCAGTCCATTTGTTTTTTCTGAAAGGAACTCCCAGTTTGAAACACAATATCCAAACTGCAAACCAACGTTAAGACTTTTGAATGTAAAAAAATCTCTTTCCATAGCTAAATACCAATCAAAAAGATATTTTAATCACGTGACTTTCTAAGTCATTCTTACCTCTTCACATACTTATCCAAGAAACTAACGGCAATAGCACCTGCCAGAAAAGAACAGACATTTCAAACATTCACAGAAAGAAAACAGGCTAATAACTAAAAATGGAAAAAGGAGCTTCTTTCACTTGGAGATTGGTCAAGGTTTTTTTAAGGGGAGATTGGTTAATGTTTCTAAATGATATCATTGACGGTAGTTACAAAACAAGTTTGGTGATTCAAATTTGCAATTTTTCTAATTAAAACGCTGAGTTCTTTCAAGCTTGGTTAAAGATTGTCAATCACTGTCGAGCATAGTTCTTTTCCCTGTTAGAACTGATAAAATATTTTTTTTAAAAGGTATAGCCACAAAAATGCCAGGATTCCCATGTTACATTTCTAAAATAGTGAGCGCAAAATACACTAGAAGTAGCATGACCTCGTGAAAAAGAAACTTGCAGTAAATTAAGTCCCCATCCTCAAGTGCAGTGAATGTATTCTTGCATGTGTAAATAGCACATAGCATATAACCTGTGCCGATGGAGGGATTGCAATGGCTCCATGGGTTCGCTAACTGTGAATAATGCAATCTCCTGTACAGCTTTAAATGTGTACATGAGGATCAGGTTGTGATGATTTGACAGATTAAACACATACGCATGACATGAGAATTCTCCATTGGCAGGCTGCATCAACTCCCTACTAAATGGGTAAGTTTCCTAAGATAAAGGCCGGGAATTAAAATAGTTTGCACAGACATATGAGTCGGCGTGGGAATAAAGGGTTCTTGCCCTTTACTAATAGTATAACATGTTTATGCTCTCTTCATATTGTGAAATTAAATTTATTGCATTCTTTTTTATTCCCTGATCCTGATGGTTTTCTAAAGGCAAAGCAGGCAATAGTTACAGATCTCCATTCCCTCCCTACACATGTCCTATATGCCCCAGTGTGAGATTGTGATGCACACCTCGTTTCCTGCAACCAGCTATAGCATCGGCACATATTTCTCCAGTACGCTGTGGCATCTTTCCATTCTTTTAGCTTTATGATGCAAGGATTGCATCAACACCAAATGATAGACTGCTTCTACCCTGATTTGCATATGTTTGACAAAAAGAATAATACGTTCTCTTGATTGTAATCCAAAACGGGAAGTGTTCAATTGGAACATGAAAAACGCGATTGAACTGGCCTTGGTTACTATTCAGGATGAAATTGAAGGGAGGAAGCTCCTTTTACTATCACATCCATGGGCATATTGATGTAAAAACCTAGGATGCCTCATATAAGAGCCACAAAAGCATCAATATCAGCAATGTTGTTCCTCATAACTACACCTTCGACATCCACATCAGTAAAGTGTTTATGGCAAAGTTCCATCTAGTAAAGGTTGTTTATGAAATCCAAATGTAAAATACTTCACGCTTCACAGCTCGAAGATGTCCCCTCTCCACTTTTTAATTGTCAATCGCTAAGAATGCGAAGTTGTCCCCTTTTTTACATGTTCGTATCTTCTAAACTCCATTATCTCAAGAAATTAGTTTTTTAAAAAAGTTGAGTTTGACCTTTTAAACGTCTCCCAACTGGTAGCTAGATTTTTAATTTGCAGAAAGACGTTTATGCAAACGAATTGAGGAAAGTTCTTGATTAATGCAATTCTAAAAATATTAATTAAAAGAAGTGGAAGAAAAATTTATTGCCGCGGTGAGGTTGTTGAATTTCAAAATGGGTCACGATAAAAATTCTATTTTGCGCAAAAAAAAACCGCTTTTCAAGATACTGAACCAACGAATAAGCACCCGCTATATCGCCCATCAATCCGCAAATTTGCACATCCAACCATCAAAATTATGAAACAAAACCCGACACGAAACGCTCACTATGGGGGCAGGATGCGAGGCCGAGGCCGAGGACGATGGAGGAGGCCAGGATGAATCGGCGTGGCACGTTCTCGTCCGTCGACTTTGACGAGCATTGGATTGCGACTGCCGTGATGGGCCTCGCGGCGCTGATTCTTCGTTTGGGAAGTGGGATTGACGGGGGAGGGCGGAGAATCGATATTGAGGAAGCCATGGGAAGGTGAGAGAGCAACACCATTGGCGCAGCTTTTATCCCGAAGTATGGAGGTTTTGTGCCGGTGGTGCTCGCCCTCGCAACGCATCGGCCTGTTTACCTTATATATTTTTTTTTGGTTGGCCGAATATTTATTCTATTTAATGGAGAAAAATCCATTTGAAACTTATTTGATGTGACCTTCATCGCGGCTTTCCTTGGAAGAGATCCCGTTTGAAGTCACGGCTCCCAGTGAAAGAAGTTGTGACTTCAAGTCATAGACGGATCTAGAGGGGGCATAGAGGGGCACATGCCCCATCTAAATTTTAGGAGGTTACTTTTGTATTATTGATATAATATTATAATTATAATGTTTTTTTTGTTTTCATATACTAAATTTACTTATAAACTTAACATTTTCTAACTCCCTCCTTCAATTTGGATTTGCTTTATCATCTCTCTCGACAATTATCGCATACGTCTCATCTATTGAAATCTCTTTCCATGCATCTCTCTCTTCCTCTCTCTCTCTCTCTCTCTTTCATTGTATAATATCTCTCACCCAATTAGTCATGATTTGAAAAATCAAACTCGATTAGTTCATCGAACTGGTTGGATTGGATACTACTATCGATCTAATTAGTTCGAACGGTTCTGTGGAAGTATAATTAGAATTTTAAAAAATTAGTTTGAATATTGATCATGTTCAATTAAAGTGGATTAGTTTGTCTTAGATCATACTGGAACAAAGAATTTATATATTATTAATTATCGATGATGATTCAACATGAATTTTCTTAATGCTTTATTTATGGTTTTCATGATGTAGAATATCAGTTCCACCAGCATGATGGTAAATTAAGCTCGATCCAATTTTTTGAGATTGATACAAATGTTGAGATCATGAATACTCCAACTGGTTTGACCCAAGAATTGAACTCGATTAAAGATCAAACCAATGAATGAATGGCTTACCGTCCAGTCCAACTTGTATCCGTGTAACAATTTCTGTTCTAGAGTTTACATATATATGTAATTTATGATATAATTGCAAAAAGATTGATTATTAAAAATAATTGATATCGATCGGTTGTAAATTGTTTTTATTTTCTTTTATCATTAAAGAAAATGGGAGATATAAATTTAAAAACCACTCATTCGATTAATTCATCTCGAAAATCAGAACTACCTGTAATCTAATAAAAATTCAGAATTCCTAATAATAAATCAAAGTCCCCTACCCGATTAGTTACAAAAGCTTTTTGACAAACACTTGCTGCAATTGATCGTGTGAACCAAAAACCTATTAATAAATATGAGCACACCCCCACCAGCTCCTAAAAAAATTAAAATTGTATCAAATTAGAACTAGTAACTAATCCCAACATGGAAGCATTGAAAAAACTGCTTGCATGGGTGCTTCCCTATAAGGAGGAACGCTTCCGTGCCGATGCTTTTTTACATTTCACATCTTTGGCAGATCGCTTAGCCCCGTTCATCTTCGACGCAAGAGCGCTCGATCAGTGAGCTATTACGCACTCTTTCAAGGGTGGTTGCTTCTAGATAAAACTCATGGTTGTCTCTGTACCCCTAAATCCTTTATCATGGAACGGTCATTTAGGGGCCTTAACTGGTGATCTGGGTTATTTCCTGGATTTTAAAAATTGCATTCTCATCATTTCTCCATACCTCTCTCTTTCTCCTCTCCCACGCATATTTATCATTCTCTTTGATTCGTTAAGAAAATGAGTGGTACAAAAGGTACTTTATTTTATGACTTTGTTTTTTATATTGTCTCCATTTTAAACGTATGCTCCATGTTTAAATTTAGATATTTGTATAGAATTATTTTCTATAGCTCTTTTAGATTCTTTTTATATGGAAAGATTTTAAAATATTATTGCAATATATGGTTTGTCCAAATTTATAATGGATATGTACGTATCCAATGTTCAATCTTACAAATTTATAAATTTGTAACAAAATTAAGTTATTTTTCAAAAAAAAATAGAAGTAAAAATCCCTAGCACATGTCATCCTCGCAAAAATAATTTTATCTTGCATTATAATTTCTCCACATTTTACTTGGTAATATTACAATCAATATATAAATAAATATTTGACTTTGTGCCCCCCTCGATAAAAAGTTTCTGGCTTCGTCCCTACCTCAAGTCACGGCTAAGGTTTGAATATAGCCCCAACCCCAACCCTCCCCCACGCTCGATGCAAACAGAATCCCCTCCTACAACCGCAATCGCCCCATCACTTCCTCCCTTCCACCTCCTGCTACTCCACCTCCTCGATCCGGTGATCGAAACCTCGGCCTTTGTCATTCTGACCATCGCCATCTTTTGCTACAGCTGAAACCTCAGCCTTCGTCATTCTGTACAAGTGGAGGTTATTTATTTATTATTATTTGTGATCTTTTATTTACTTTTTCTCTCATATACTATTTAACCATTCAATTTTTTAAATGTTGCAAACGGAGCCTAGACTCATTGATTGATCTGTTCCACATCTACATTGCTCCCATACATCCAGGACTATTTGCAAGGAGATTTGCATGATTATTAAATATCTACTATAAGTATCTACCACTGTGTTTCATTTTGTTATCTGATGCAATTCCTTTCATAAATGCACATTAGGTGGCGAGATGGTTGCGGTGTTGACGTATAGAGGATATATTGTGGCATACCCACATTGATGAGCAAATTGTGGCCCATGTATATACTGCCAATTTTTTTTGGAATGATACAACTGGACTTCATATCACTTGATTGGCATTTGATTACTACATTGGTGGAGAGATGACGTTCAGAGACTTATACTTTTCACATGCACCATGGGGAGATAACGATCACTTTGCAGGATGTGGCTTACATATTTGGATTGAAGATCAGTGGACATCCTGTGATTGGATACACATCGTCCCCTAGTTGGTCTTGGACATTGTGAGAGACTTCTCAGAGTGAGTCTTGAGAATCCTTACATCGATGGTGCACCTATCCACATGACGTGCCTTGTAGAGCATTTCTCCGTACTTCTAGAGTATGCTGATGAGGAGACCATTCCACATCACACTCGTGCATATATACTACATCTCTTAGGATGAGTTGTCTTTCCAGACAAGTTTCGCAATGAGGTATCTCTAATTTACCTTCTGATGCTCGAAGACATGGAGGTATGTACACAATTATCTTGGGGATCTGCTTGACTGGCTTTCCTTTACAAGCAGATATGTGTCGCATCCAAAGCAGAATTAATAGATATTTGTGATCCTTTAATCTTATTGTAGTTGTGGGCATGGGAACATTTTCTCCACATAACACCCATTTTACACCAGAGGGCCGATTATTAGGGGAGCCCCTTAGGATGTCATTGGTGGGCAGATTTTGAGGTCACTACTGCCAACACACGTGGTAAGACCATAATGTGATGCACTTGAACTTTAGACAATGTCACAAGTATAAAAGTAAATCTAACATGTTGTTTTACTACGAGTAGTTGTCTATGATTTTAATATAATTCGATTTATTTTCTTAAGTTGTTTGGAGGCCTTAATGCCAGATGTGATACAGATACTTCATATGTACTGCTTAGAAGCACACAATCTTCATGTTACAAGAGTACCGCTCATCCATTTCTATTTGGTTGAGTTATATACTCCATATCATGTCTTACGATAGTCTGGAGCAATGCAGGGGATCCAAGGTCTATGCAATACGTTCATAAAGATCCACTCGATAGATCTTCGAGGGAAGATTAATATTGATTGGATTCAATTCTCCAACTTCTTGGGGACGTGGGAGAATAGGAGGGATTATATTGTGGAGATGATCCCTATAGTGCCAGGAGGAGAGAGGTAACTGACGACTACATGAGTATGTATAACTGTATCGTTGTATGGTTCATTTGTAGACACGGGTGCATAATGGACTTTGTTGTAAGTAACAATTATAATATCCTTGCATTTTCAACATACATAGAATATGACTCAAGTCTTTCTCATTTTCAAGTATCAATGTTTGGGGAGATCCATCTGACGAGGGATGACCCAGATCGTGTGGCCTTCTTGGCGGTTGATTATGAACGTAGACTAGTGGAATCCATCGAGAGATAGTTTAGAGATGGAGCATATGATGAATAGGAGGCTGGATGAAATGAAGAAGGGTCGTGGAACCAACCCCAACTAAGTGGGGTCGAGGATGACGACATGGCGAGGATGTGAAGGTGCAAGAGTTGTAGGAGGTCTACGGCAGCATGTCCAAGCATTTGGTAGTGATGATTTTCAGACTCCTTTTCATGTCCATTGCACCCCTAGTTTCCCGTCTACACACCATAGACCTAGTGAAGGAGAGGGGTCCTATTGACGCCGTCTCTTCATGTTGCTCCCCGCTTCCAGCGCTTCATATGGATGACACTGGGGTTATTGATGGATCTAGGATTTCAGAGATTGACCAAGCTAGCCAAATCGTGTATGCAACCCAACTACAGCCTGAGGTGATACTACGAGAACCCGAGGAATGGCTACCAAAGCTCAAATTCTTTCGTATGAGGAAACATGTGTGATGAACTTGTCTTACATAGTGATATGTATCATAATGCATATTAAATGAACATTTTCTTGTTATATTATGACTCTATGTAGTTCTCTGTATCCAAATCGAATCATGGAGAAAAATTTTATTTGTGATTTTTTTGTCTATCAATTTTTCTGTGTGTAATATTATCGCTCCTCGTAACAAAAACTCCACAAATTTTAGGCCCTAAATCGAAATCAAGCCAAAAAGAATATAAATTTCTTAACTGAGAGGAAGAAGATTCGATATTATGGAGGTTAATCACGACCCGATATAAATTGGAACTTTTTCTAATCCAAATCGGAAGAGTTGCAGTTCCCAAGAATGGGGAGCCGCCTGGTTAAGGAGCAGAAAAAGCCGTGACTTGAGGTCATAGCTAACTTCAGTGGGAGTCATAAGTTCAAACGACAGTTCACTTCTAAAGGAAGTCATGATCTCAAGTCACGGCTTCCTTGTGGTAATTAACAGAATATATGTCTGCATGGGGGTCACGTGGAATAACTTTCCATGGAGACCCCCCAAGCGAATTTATCTCATATCTAATACTTGCATGCTATTATGGGATTTTTTAAATAATTATTAAAGTAATCGTATTTCATTAAATAGGTATCATGTTAGCATAGTTTTTAAAAAAATAAGTACTAATCATTACCTCAAGTGTCGATTTAGGGAGCCAAGCCCAAATCGGCACCGAGGGTCGATTTGTCGGGGGCGACGTTTGCAAAACAGTCGTTTCCCCCTCCCAATTATCCTTATATAGACCCCCTCCCCCTCTCCATTTCTTCACATATCCTCCCCTTTCAATCCCTCTTTCTCCTCGTCTCTACCCTATCAATCTCTCGAATTGCTTTTTTCCCATATGGCTTCCGCCATTTTTATTCAAGTAAGTGTGAATCAACAATCTTCCTTTTTTTCATAACCATTTTTTGTAGGTTTTTTTATCGGTAGAGGAGAATATATTTTTACAGATATTCGATTATTTCTCTCATTATCTCTTCAAATATATTTGCTCACTTTGAAGACAAACTTTTATTTCAGGTAATTTTAAACTATACATATAATTTTCAATTATAACTATTAATGAGATATGCAGTTTAGTTAATATAAAATAAATTTTGTTGATATTTGAATATCTATTATTTTTTATGTGATATAATTATTGTAATGTCAAAATCAACTAGCCTCTTATTAATGGAATTAATTATTAAGTAAAAATATAGATTTTATCATAGATTAAATAATAATCACACAATTTAAAAAATAGATATTAATAGTGTAGATAAAATTAGACATTAGATTAAGTGTTCATCTTTCTGTCACTAAATATTTATATGAATGCATGCGTCGTGTTAAAGTAAAATATGCAAAAATTATAAGAAATTACACAATTTTAAAAATAAATGTTAATATTATATATTCAATTTTAATAGTTACATTTAAGTTAGAAAATGATAGCTTGTCATTTGAATACGTATCAGTTTTTTGTGATTTAAATATTATATGTCAAAATCAATTAACCTGTTATGAATGGAATTCATTATTAGGTAAAAAATGCAGATTAGATCATAGATTAAATAATAATTATATAATTTAAAAAATAAATATTAATATCATATATCAAATTATATATTAGATTAAGTATACATCTTTGTGTTATTTAACTATTTTCGTGAATTTAAATGTCATGTTAAAGAAAATTGTATAAACATTAAAAGAAATTACGCAATTTTAAAAATAAAATGTTAATATTAGATTCAATTTTAAGGGCTACATTTAAGTTAGAAAATTAGATATTAGATTAATATTCATCTATCATTTGCTCTTAAATTAGATCAATAATCAATCCGTGTGATTTTTCCTTAGATATGCCATCTAACAATGTTCTCGTATTATTATATTGGGATGGATCGGTGAGTGTATTAGATGATCATGTAGACTATGTTGGGGGTAAAAGTGTATGGTTATATTCCCACATTAAATAACTTAATTTGATTCGTTGGGTCAAGTTTCCAAAGCAACCTGTATTTCACTCGATCGATACATTCTTATATTAGCATGTAAGTGGTCGTATGTAAGGAAGGAAATATCGGTATCGATATCGTTTCGATACAATGTCGATACCGATATATCGCCGATATATCGGCGATATATCGACGCATATCGCTGAAACCCGGTATCCACCAAGGCATTTTCTCCTGTCGATATCCGATATCGTCCATATCGGCGATATATCGGTGACCTGTCGATACCGATATATCGCCGATATATCGACGATATATCGCGATATGGCGATCCCCGGTCGTATGAAGGATCCGCATTCTACCCACTACCCATTCATGATGATGAATCTACTTTCAAATTGATGGATTAAATCGGCAAAGTGAGGTTCATTCACCATTTCGTAGAAGCTACGCCTCATGTTCATGAAAACATGTCGTTATCATCGAGGTAATATAGTCACATTTAAATTAAGGAATGGTCGTGTCTTTGTCGCCTCTAAACTAACAAACATATAATTTGATCAAGCCAACAAATGATTCAGTGATTGAGAATATCGGTGGTCCCTCACACTTAAATGACGACGATAATATGTGGACCCATATATCTGAAGAAGATAGTGAAGACATTGATATTCAATCTCATTCGTCTGACGAAGAAAACGTAAATAATAATACATGTCATGATTTCAGATATGGTTCATTAGCATTGGCCTTGGACAACGAAGATAGGGGACACTCTTATTGTACGAATAATGAGATGTCGTCGAAGTACAGATGAAAGGGTTGCTTCATGTGATTGACCATGAAATCGCACATGCAGAAGATGATACCTTTGTAGAGAGGAAATGTGCTCCTACCGACAATTATGCACTAGATTATTGGTTGGGTAGGAGATACAAGTCGAAGAAGGATTTGTAATATGACCTTCAACAACGGAGTATGGAAAATTATGTTTAACATGATAGATTATTATAATTTTTAGACAACAACTGTTGAGTTGAGAGTGAAGGAATAGAGCATCAGAAAGGTCTTTGAGTAAACAAGACAAGGGGATGGAGGGTCTCAATAAAGGCAGTCCGACAAGCCAGAAAAGAAAGTCAATGGAAGGCACGAGGGGGTTGGATCAAATGGGCTGGTCGAGTTGTGAGAAGAAAGACCTGGTCTCATGCCTCACATCAACTCGTTGTCAGGGAATTCCACTCTACCGAGCCTAGCTCACCCAAAGTCTCAAATAAACAATTATAACTGTTGTATGTATTTATGAAGATTGTGGATGGTGTTTGCATGCATACAAGAGAAAATCCCATGGGGATTGATATGTTTCAGGGTATAGAGGAAAGCACACATGCAGAAATCATGTTATCTTAAACATCGTCAATGCACATTAGTATTTGTAGCACAATATATATTCCTCATTTAGAGTGCAAATTAGTGTGAACCTGGGTGCAATTATTTACAAAAAAAAGATGCGTTGAAGATGGAGATTAATTATATGATAGCTTGGAATGCAAGACATGCAATGGATATTGCTTATGGAAAATGAGGACGAGTCATATTGTAATATTAGAAGATCCATTCATGCTTTAGAACGGTACAATCCTACAACTTATACCTACTTTCATACATAACCAGGCGAAACCATGACGACGGTACATTTTAAGAGATTGTTTGTTTCATTTAGTCCATACCGTAGAGCATACGGATTTTGTCATGTCGTTTTAAGTATTGATGGAACACATTTATATGGGAGATATGCTGGCCATATATGTGGCCACAACCATCGATGCGAATAATGGTTTATTTTGCGCTTGCATTTGCAATTAATCTAGGATGAAATTGACCTTCAGCTATGAAGTTAGATGATCAACAGATCTGTCTTTGACTATGAAGGTAAAAGTGGAAGATACAATTACGTATTTTGATGACACAATCAACATGTTCTATTTGATGTATCCATTCCATCAATACGACTCATGCATGCCACCAAAAGAGCAACATGCCTTCGGCATATCAAGTTTCATTAATTCTTTGATGTAGCTCCAGATTAAGTTAGATCTGAAGGATATGGTTAGATCCTCAAGCGCATCACGGAAGCATGAGCATCGTATCGAATACGACGAAGAACAACTAGTCGTACTAGTTGTTCTATGCAGCGAAAATTAAAAAATTTTCATGTGACGAAACCACATGATCCGAGAACACTTCTCGGATCGTTTCGTCTAAACAGCAAACAAGTAATAAGATTACCTCTTGAAGCGTGGTTGCGATCGAATCTCTAAATGAAGAGACCTCCTGTCTCAAGTTCGATCCGACGGAGGAGACGCTTGCGAGCGTGTTGATGAAACACGTGTTTCTCGTAATCCATGCTGATGATCCAAGCCACGGATCTCCTGATCTTGACACACGAGATCCGACAACTTCTTCACGAGTGAGATGCACTGAAGGAGATGGAGATCCACGAGCAAATGATCGGGCAGCATAACGATGACGCTGCGGCGATGGAGAACCTCTCTAGGGCATCCATGGTGGACGACCACATGAGAGAGAAGAGCGAGTAGGCGTGCAGAGAGAGAAAGAGAGAGAGACTTATGTTCTCATTGTGTGTAAAGAAGAGCAATGGGGTGCCTCTCCTTTTATATTATTTTGGGATCCATGGATCTCAATCTATGGGCAACACAAATCCAATGGCTCTCATTGATTTGTGTTTCTTTTAACGGCTAAGATTTGTGTTGGTAAAAACCAACAACAATTAATTTAATTTAGATCAAATCTATATTGATAAATCAATATAATCAATCTCAAATTAAATCAATCAAGCATGGAGATTTTGGAATGAAGATTGCCTCCTTCCATAATATTGGATTTGGTGGCAATCTCATGAGATCTCATGAGATTCCATTATTCCATGAAAATCTCCAAGATTTACAACAACACTTGTTGTAAATTATTCTACAAAAATATTTCATAATTATTTTGTGAATATTGCAATCTTACCATTAGAAAATCGTGCATCACATTCACAACCCAAAATAAAATGTGAATTACATTTTTAATTAATTGTCCAATGTGAATCCAATTCACATCAACATTTAATTAACAAATGCAAATTACAAATAGCTCTCTCTTATATATTATAAATCACATTTATAATATATATGACTAATATGGATATTGCTATCCACATTATTCATATCCATGATAATTAAATCGCATTTAATCATCTTGGATCTCTATTCTCATGTGCCCAAATAATGTGAATCATATTCACATTATTCACATCTTTGATAATCAAATCTCATTTAATTATCTAAGATAACTCTCTTTATAATATGAATCAAATTCATATTAATCATGATAATTAAATCACATTTAATTATCAATTTTCTCAATGCTCGGATACAACAATGAAATTATCCTGAACCCTTTCAAGGATAACGCGCTTTCTCCGCGGATACATGGAGATAAGGACATGGCGATTGTATTGTTCCACGTATAGTGACTTGGTTATTGAGATCATATCTCAAATCCAGATCGTGGGCCTCCCATAGATGCTTGATTAAATCAAGACCACAAATCTAATCTTCTCATTGCATCTGAGTCACATTCTTATCAATGTCCAGCATTTGGACCAAGATCAGATCACTTCTCTACGGAGAGGAGTCACTAAAATCCAGCCCTGTTTCATCACTCCCTATGAATGTAAGCGTCATGGTTATACAATCGTTTATGATCACATCACCCTCAGGTATTCCCAATAACTGTACATCCTGCATACTGGAAGACTCAGAATAAACCCGAAGTATTATATCAACTTTATACTGTCTACTTCAGGGTTTTATCAGTAAGTTTCTCATTTGATCATTGGGAGTCGGTATCGATCATACCCTTTCCGAAAGCATATATCATACCTAGGTCTTGATCATATACTTTCCAAAAGTATATATCAAACCTACAAATTCAGTCAAGCTTCCAAAGCGAGACGACCGTGCACAGAATTTGATTCTTCCCAATATCTCATGAGCGAGCTCATGTCTTCCAGTTCAGTAATTGAACCTGTATGATCCTTTTGAGAGATCGTATTACTCATATGCCCTTACATGCACACCAACGCGTCGGTGTATAGACCTTGGTTAGATCATCAACCTACTGGTCTGCCAAATGTACATACTCAAACATATAGTAACATATATGTCTCCGGTTAGAGGATGCGTGCCTATATCATGATAGCATACAATATAGGACTTTGGTTATCTCGATCTCGTTGAGTCAACTCTTTGACCTAACTTATCTAACACCTCTGAATCTCTATTCCTATGCAGAGGACCTGCATCAAGAGGTCGGTTAGATATCAGCCTAAATGAGAAAGGATTGCCATCTCCTACTCAGGCTGGAGATCATCTCTTAACAATCATTTGATGGTGCTTGATGAGTCCTCAATCTAACTCTTTAGATATTCATCCAAGCACCAGCCTCTATGATTCAATAGTTGAATCAACAGCTATATGATTATTAAGATGGCCATGGTACATAACCTTAATTGTACTAAGGGACCTATTATGCAAATTATTTATTCTTCATTTCAGATCATGGGTTGATATTCGCAATAACATTTATTGCATAATGGCTCGCCTTGGGCTCGCATGTCCAACAATCTCCCACTAGACCAAAGAGCCATTATTGGGCTAATCATTTAAACTCGCACTCATGTAACAATCATAGACTATTAAGAAAATAGCTAGGTAAGCTGATCAGTCACTCTGTTCCCGCGAGACTACGCCAAGTCCTTTTACGACACTTGCATATCTCCAGTAACAGTGCTCGCATCTAATGCGAATGTTGCATCTTATGCAACCAATACTCAATCTTGTTAGTTACTGTGTCCTTGACACTTCAGCTTAACAATTATCATAACTAGTATTTCCATAATCCTTATCAGAATACCTTTATTCCTGGAGATTACTGTCTCTTAAGGTATCCACAGTTAAGACCTTTTAGATCTCTATCTATAAAGTCTTAAGTTTTTGAAGATAAGACTTTGAGATCACTATCTCAAAAATCTTGTTATCTATGAAGATTTTGTTATTACTGCAATCAAGTATTTTCTCTCCATAGTAGGATTAGCAACAATTTACTACTCCCACTGCATGGCAGATATCTGGATTTTGTACACATCTAGCATACACTCAGCTTCTCGTAACTAATGCACAAGTGTAAGTAGTTCTAGCATTAACTTCCTCAACTCTTTGAGGTGCTATCCCTTTAAATAGGTCAGTACCATATCTTAAGGGATGGAAGCCTTTCTTGTAATTTTCTAGAAAATGGAATATGTTCAAGGTGTACTACTACTGTGACAGTCCTAATACCCTCTTCCCTTTGCTTCTGAACACCTTCAGAACTAAGATCCAAGAGGTATCCTTGAGATCATATCTCAAGTTATGGAACAACCAGATAATAAAACACTTATTATTATCCTTATATCATTTTAAATGATTAGTATATCATCTACATTTAGCACGATGAACACAAAAGGCAATCCCACTAAGCTTCACATGACTCATCAAGATTCTATCTGAAATCATAACATTTATAATCTCATCAAATCTTATGGTCCAACTTCAAGAAGCTTATTTGAGTCCATAGATGGATTTCTTAGCTTGCACACCTTGCTTTTCTCAACCATGAAGCCCCGGGGCTACTTCATGTGAATATCCTCAGAGAGGTATTCATAGAGGAATGCAATCTTGACTTATATCTTGAAGATACAATAATCAAGTTGTGTAGCTAAGGTTAGCAATGTTTTGATGATTTTAAGCATGGTTACTGAAAAGCAAGTCTCATCGCTAGTGATGTATTCTTTCAGGTGTGTAGCTCATGGCTACGAACCGTGCTTTGAAGGTCTCTACCTTGTCATCAAGTTCCCTCTTCTCCTAAAGATCCATTTACACCTTAACGGGTCTTACCCATATAGGTGGATCCTCGAGGGTCCATATACAACATTAGTATATGAAGTCTACTTTAGACCTTTATTGCTAAAATCCATCTTTTCATGTTAGGATCCTCAGGAGTTTCATCACATGAAATCCGATCATTGTCAGACTTAACTGACACATGGAATACATCCTCAATCTCATTTGAAGAGGTATTAGTGTTTCATCTTTAATTGTCCCTTTAGTTTCCAATTTCAGGAGCCTCATTATCATCTCACGATTAAATAAGTTCCTACACTTCATTTTCATCTTGATTCTCAAGAGTCTCAACCTCTACGAATCACATTCTTAGAGATGAGATATTTTAAGAATCTCAAGGTCATAAAGTAGGTATCCAATACCATCCTTTATTTTTCTGATGAAGCAGCACTCTCAAGTGCTAGATTCCAGCATGCATGGAACCTTATTAAGGATATACATTGTAGTCTCTACTACACATATATACCTGGAAACTAAGGGATAATTATGCTAAAAATCATCATTGATAAGATCATGTCACACATGATCTAATTGTATATCCCTATAGCTCTATTGAGTTAAGGTGTGTTAGGAGGATTGAAATAGAAATGATATTCATATCTCCATAAGGTATTCTTTGAATTCATCTAACAAGTACGGGCTACCTAGATTAGATCAAATTCGTTTTATTTTCCTTCAAACTTTGGTTGTAAACCAAAATAATGAAATCTTTGAACATTTCAATGGTTTCTTTAGGTAAAGAGAAGAAATCTCATATCATACATAATAATCAATAGATATTACATATCCATAATGTTTACTATGATATAGATGACCCACATACATCAATATGTATGAGATCCTGAACACCTTGACATCATACACCAATCCAAGGAAGGGTGTATTGGACATTTTTACTTTTAAATACAATATTCACAAGTATGTAAAATTTGAACCTTTAGACAATCTAAAGTTTCATCTCTCACTAGTCTATTGATCAAATCAACAAATAAATGTTCAAGGCTTAATGCCAGATCATTGTCAAATGATCTTCATTCTCCTATTGATCTTTAAAGGTTTGATTTCATTATTAGAAATGTTAATGAACCATTCATAAATTTCTAATTCAATAGAGTTCACTAGATGCCGGACTACTATCTAAAATATATCCATCATAACTCTTTATGATAGGTTTATTTCAGAATTCATATTTATTTCCAACATTTAGAAACAAACAATGAGTGTATTCTAATGTCTAGGTCATATAGACATTCTGTAAGACCAAGGGCTCTCCCACTGAAATTATGAAGTCTATTGATCCAATGGAATCAATTGCATCAATTCCAATATGGATGACCATTAAACCTTAATATCAAATTTCTAATCTTCTAATATATATGCAACCAATTGCAAGTGTCATTAGAAGATTGAGATACAATTATTGGACTTTATCTTATCAAATAAGAAAGTCAATTTCAATGATTTATGTAGATTACTTTGATGCTATATCCGAGTCCTTCTCTAAGGATTCTAGACAGACTTGATAGTCATACTATCAACACATCAACTTATTACAGTATTGGCATTTATCCAACTATTTGGATGTCATATGGAAGTCATAAAAGTACGATCAACACTTTGACTATCCTTCTCACATTGGGTCTGACCCATGCTTCCACTGCGCTCCCTCTATCTATAAACAACCATTGCTTAAGACTAAGGATCTCTTATGTTAAATTCAAAAGAATTCAATGTAAGAGCATTTCAACATTTATACATGCTTCATTAAATTCATACAATATGAATATTATGAAGCTTCATGAATGACTAGAGTATAGGTAGTAGAACGATGACACTCATCATGTCTACATCCATCTAGACTCTAAAAACATCGATTCAGGTAGGTATTTAAACACTTTGAATACATCATCTCTTACAGAGCTACCATTCTACATGATGCAGTGAACCATGTCATTCATGATAAATGTCAAGAGCACATATGTATGCCAGAATATCTTCTTAGATTTTTTTATAAGGATTATACGACAATTATGATCATCATCGACATGTCACTTCCAAATTACATTCGATGAGAGATCAAGACTATAGATACATACAAACCCTAGGGTTGTAGATCTATTGTCTATTTATTTGTCATTCCTCATTATTATGAGGAAACTTGCATATTGCAACCACGTACATTATGTGTCCAACTGCAAGTACAATATCTGGATCATGAGTCCAATCAATGTTATTTAATTGTTATTGTTGAGTATTAAATTGAGTGGGTTTAATGAAGGATTATCTGAAATAAGAAATTTGCATAAATGTATATATTTATATATACATATTTTACTTTAATTTAGGATTTTTTATAACAAAGTTGTCTTGCCTTGTCAACACTTAAAGTTTATTCCCTTAATCACTTTCAATGTAAAAGATATACTTACCATTATGTCTTAAGCAAGATCTGGGATCTCCTTCCTTATCTTTGTTGCATCCCAATAATATGAGAACCTACAACTCGGATAAAAAGAAGCGGGAACACATTCCGCCTTGCAAGTCCAACTTGCATCTCCCAATCCGGTCTTTAACACCCGGGCCCACCACCCGTAAGGCGATGTTGACCCGTCATTAATTGAACCGACCGTCGACATGAATACAACTCGCTATGCGCAATCCAATATCGCCCCAATAATACGAGGACCTGATATTGGGGTCACTACGCATACGTCCTTACTCTTTCAAGAAGAGAAGAACCCGATCCAAATGGCTTGTATGTAGGAGCTGTCACTTCGGACAGGCGTCTCTGACATACAATCTCTGGCGACGGAACCCTTCGCCTTGACGGGAGTCCATGGATGTCACTTATGTGATCCTCCACCTCATATTCAAATTTTAATTAATTATAATGAATCATATTCACATAATTAATTCTTCCAAGGGAAATACACATCTATTCATAATAGAGTGTTTTTAATTGGATATAATTAATTCAATCATATTAATTTAATTATCAATCCAATTCAATCAACAAACTTGATTGTTTTACTTGAATATATATATATATATGGTATTATCTCAAAGTACGTATTAATTCGAATTTTATCAATAAGAAAATACATCTTGATTTCCCCGGCATTACCGAGTCCCTACCCGCTGTCATGGCCAAACCGACGAGAGTGGGACGGACCACATTCGTTGCAACCCGCTACCCCAATGCTCTCCGACTAGACACCATATCCACCTCAGGAAAGGATAATGCCAAATAGATCAATTTGTACTTGAGATGATCATCGGTTCTTTAACCAAAATTATACCATATAATAATCAAAACAATTTTGATTATAAGGAAATTTGCTAGACAAATTCCCAATCCTATTCAAGCAAGAAGTTTGGTGATTGTGTTTCCAAATATGATCTAGATCAAATCTAATCAATTTATTGGTTGAGCCCATATCAATTAAGGAAATAATCATCATTAAATATTTCTCAAATATTTTTCATCATTATTTCTTGAAATTAACAATTAATTTCGCTAATTGACAATCACATGGTTCTTGATTAGGACTGTAATTTCAGCAGTGACCCCTACTCACTAAAATTAACATATCTCAATCAATTTAAATCCAAATTAGACAAAATCAATTTTCAAAGATTGATAATTTGATTTAGGACAGAACTAAAGTGATATTTCACGTATTTCATGGCGGATAAAAACAGTAATTAACTCATTAATCATGTTAAGATTCACAGTTCCCGCAACAGTGAATACGTGTTCATTAAAACAACCATATCTCGAGCAAACGGAACCCAAATTAGCGTAAACTCAGATCCTATGGTTTCCTTATTTAATGGGGAACAAAATCCAATTATTATTTTCGTGTTTAAATAATTTAAACATGGCTGAAAATAATCTAAAAACAGATATGCGAAAATGAAATGCAAGAAAACTTTCGCAAACCTTAATGAACCCAAGTCATCCTCGGTTAATGGATCGCATTCAAAACCTTCAACCTGGCTCTGATACCACTTGAAGATGTAGTTAGATCTTCAAGCGCATCACGGAAGCGTGAGCATCGTATCGAATACGACGAAGAATGATTAGTCGTACTAGTTGTTCTATGCAGCGAAAATTAAAAAATTTTCATGTGACGAAACCACGTGATCTAAGAACACTTCTTGGATCGTTTCGTCTAAACCACAAACAAGTAATAGGATTACCTCTTGAAGCGTGGTTGTGATCGAGTCTCTAAACGAAGAGACCTCCTGTCTCAAGTCCGATCCGACGGAGGAGACGCTTGCGAGCGTGTTGATGAAACACGTGCTTCTCGCAATCCATGTTGATGATCTAAGCCACGGATCTCCTGATCTCGACACAGGAGATCCGACATCTTCTTCATGAGCGAGATGCATCGAAGGAGATGGAGATCCATGAAAAAATGATGGGGTAGCATAACGACGATGCTGCGGCAATGGAGAACCTCTCTAGGGCATCCATGGTGGACGGCCACATGAGAGAGAAGAGAGAGTAGGCGTGTAGAGAGAGAAAGAGAGAGAGAGACTTATGTTCTCATTATGTGCAAAGAAGAGCAATGGGGTGCCTCTCCTTTTATATTATTTTGGGATCCATGGATCTCAATCCATGGGCAACACAAATCCAATGACTCTCATTGATTTGTGTTACTTTTAATGGCTAAGATTTGTGTTGATAAAACCCAACAATAATTAATTAAATTTAGATCAAATCTATATTTATAAATCAATATAAATCAATCTCAAATTAAATCAATCAATCATGGAGATTTTGGAATGAAGATTGCCTCCTTACATAATATTGGATTTGGTGGCAATCTCATGCAATCTCATGAGATCCCATGAGATTCCATTATTCCATGAAAATCTCCAAGATTTACAACAACACTTGTTGCAAATAATTCTACAAAAATAATTCAAAATTATTTTGTGAATATTGCAACCTTGCCATTAGAAAATTGTGAATCACATTCACAACCCAATATAAAATGTGAATTACATTTTTAATTAATTTTCCAATGTGAATCCAATTCACATCAACATTTAATTAACAAATGTAAATTACAAATAGCTCTTTCTTATATAATATAAATCACATTTATAATATATATGACTAATATGGATATTTCTATCTACATTATTCATATCCATGATAATTAAGTCGCATTTAATCATCTTGGATCTCTATTCTCATGTGCCCAAATAATGTGAATCATATTCACATTATTCACATCTTTGATAATCAAATCTCATTTAGTTATCTAAGATAACTCTCTTTATAATATGAATCGAATTCATACTAATCTTGATAATTAAATCACATTTAAATATCAATTTTCTCAATGCTCGGATACAACAATGAAATTATCCTGAACCCTTTCAAGGATAACGCGCTTTCTCCGTGGATACTTGGAGATAAGGACGGGGCGATTGTATTGTTCCACATATTGTGACTTGGATATTGAGATCATATCTCAAATCCAGATCGCGGGCCTCCCATAGATGCTTGATTAAATCAAGACCGCAAATCTAATCTTCTCATTGCATCTGAATCACATTCAGATCAATGTCCAACATTTGGATCAAGATCAGATCACTTCTCTATTGAGAGGAGTCACTAAAATCCAGACCCGTTTCATCACTCCCTAGGAATGGAAGCGTCATGGTTATACCATCGTTTATGATCACATCACCCTCAGGTATTCCCAATACCTGTACATACTGCATACTAGAAGACTCAGAATAAACCCGAAGTATTAGATCAACTTTATACTATCTACTTCATGGTTTTATCAGTAAGGTTCTCATTTGATCATTGGGAGTCGGTATCGATCATATACTTTCCAAAAGCATATATCATACCTAGGTCTTGATCATATACTTTCCAAAAGTATATATCAAACCTACAAATTCAGTCAAGCTTCCAAAGCGAGACGACCGTGCACGGAATTTGATTCTTCCCAATATCTCATGAGTGAGCTCATGTCTTCCGTTCAGTTCATGTATGATCCCTTTGAGAGATCGCATTACTCATATGCCCTTACATGCACACCAGCGCTCCGGTGTATAGACCTTGGTTAGGTCATCAACCTATTGGTCTGCCAAATGTACATACTCAAACATATAGTAACACATCTGTCTCTGGTCAGGGGATGCGTGCCTATATCATAATAGCATACGATATAGGACTTTGGTTATCTCGATCTCGTTGAGTCAACTCTTTGACCTAACTTATCTAACACCTCCGAATCTCTATTCCTATGCAGAGGACCTGCATCAAGAGGTCGGTTAGATATCATCCTAAATGAGAAAGGATTGCCATCTCCTACTCAGGCTGGAGATCATCTCTTAACAATCATTTGACGGTGCTTGATGAGCCCTCAATCTAACTCTTTAGATATTCATCCAAGCACCAGCCTCTATGATTCAATAGTTGAATCAACAGCTATATGATTATTAAGATGACCATGGTACATAACCCTAATTGTACTAAGGGACCTATTATGCAAATTATTTATTCTTCAATTCAGATCAGGGGTTGATATTCGCAATAACATTTATTGCATAATGGCTCGCCATGGGCTCGCATGTCCAACAATACCTCTTTTGGTCAACTAGTTGTTATAATTATATGATGCAAATCTTTTAGGTGTGAACTATGCGGGATATAGAGCGAGGGGTCCTAAGAACAACAGCCAATGTGTGGGACTTCATGTTGCAATTATTTCTTTATCTAATTATTGTAATAACTCAATTTAGTGTTTAATTTTTTAGATATTGTAATGGGTTGTCACAAGAACAACCAACGTTTGGGAATTTGAGTTGCAATAAATTCTTTATCTAATTATCTCAATAACTCAATTTAGTGTTTACTTTTTTTAGATTTTGAATATAATACAAATGTCTTGAGTATGAGTTATGCGGGATATAACAAACAGTCTTGTGACAAGAGCAACCAATTTTTGGGACTTCTAGTAAATTTCTCGATTGCAATATTTACATTATTAAATACTAGATATAATGAAAACCTCTTAGGTGTGACTTACACGGGATATAGCATATCAGGGTACCAACAAGAGCAACCGGCCTTTAAAGCTTCATGTTCTAATAAGCTTTTTATGGAATTATCATTTTCGAATTTATTGTTTGATTTATGTGATATTTAATATAGGATAAATCTTTCATGTATGAGATACTTAGAATATAACGCAATAGGGTCGCAATATGATGAAGCAGACTTTGGTCCTTCAGGTTGAAATAACTTTTATTTAATTGAATGATTCTTTCCAAAAATTTATGTTTATCTTGCACAATATTTAATATAACGTAACTATCACATGCTTATAGGATATGTAGAAGTTTTGAGTCAATCACAATTTATAGGTCGTCATTTTCTAGTTTTTCAAGTCAATTTGACTCTAGACCCTCTCATCTCGCACCACCTACTCAATACAATTCAGAAGCTCTTCAAGCCGAGATATAACTAGTGTTCGCCAAGTTGAGACAACCGATTTCAAGAGACGATTCTTTGATATTCCCCTGATAATACCACAACAACCTCTAGAGCCATCTCTAAGATCATAAGTAGTAGTAAGAATCAATGAGCCTACACCGAGAGTCCCACCACGACAATCAACAAGCGTAAGGAGCACAAAAGATCAAGTTACTTAACCATCTGAACCTTCATAGGAGTCATCAGTTAAATTGTATCCTCCTGAATATATACTAACACATTCATACCGGAATATCAAACAGAAGAAGGAAAAGAAGACAACACGTGAAGATAGACATAAGACGACGAGAGATGGTGACAAAGGAAACAACAGAGGAGGAGGTGACGGAGGAGGGAGGATGCCATAAAGGATTTTTAAAGAGATGGACATCATAAATTATTGTGAAGGATTTTTTATTTATTCTATAAAAATTGATATACTCCTATGATTTTAATATAATATTTGCATTTTTTTTAAAACGATTAATGTTATAACGTAAAATATTGAGCTTATGCATGTTATTGTCAATATCTTTATATTCAGTTTCTATTTATTATTTACATTCTAAAATACAAAGATCTTTATGAGATGTCGAATAAGAGATATTATACACTTGAATCATAAATAAACAATCAAAATTTGTATAAAATAAACATGCAACCATTAAAAAATCTTGTATAATAAGATTATTATACTATAAAAAATTAATTTATATTTATGATATGATATTCACTTTGTATTTATTATTTATATTATAAAATACAAAGATCTTTATGAGATGTCTAATAAGTGATATTCTACACTTATTTTAAAAATAAAAATCAACATTTGTATAAAATAAACATATAACAATTAATATATATGTCTAATAGATTATTATTGTATAAAAAATGTATACTTATTACATGTATAAATAATGTGGAGTTATTTACAAAATTAAAGGGTCTACAATTAAAATAGTCCTCAGGTCGATTTGGGGTGTGGTCTCCCAATCAGCATCTGATCGAAATCGGCACATGAGGTGCCGATTGGTGCCTTTTTTATAATGTTAACATGCTGCCTGCTTAATTAAATACGATTTTTTTAATAATCATTTAAAAAAGTCCACTCTTATGTGCACAATATTCACATCATGGTACTCGTTCGACTTGAGATCTCGCATCTTTTCTCGACTAATGCGTGCATGCGACAACGAGCTCGAGCTACCTTATGACTCGTCATCTCCCAAGACGGAGAGATGTGGACCTTAAGTTTCCGAGATCAAGTGCTTGAATAGAGTCTGGTCATGTGTAAAGTTATTAATTATTACGTTTAAAGTATGAACATTGTTGAACTTGCCTTTATCATCATAAAGGCAATTGGCTTGCAACTAAGGTGAATCTAACAAAGAGTGACTTTTCCCATAAATGTATAGACTGAGGTTGCCATTTAGTTTATATATAATAAGAATCTCTACAATATTAATTTTGTTTCGACTCCGAATATCCATCCCGAAATCCCGGGATTCAAATCCAAATTTATTTTGTTCATGTTTGAAATATCGTAATGTCAACATATACTATGGAATGCTCTTTCCATAGAAGTGCACTCCGAACCGATTTGTTGGATTGATCTAATTTTGTCTTTATAATGGATTTAATCGGATTGATATATTTTAAATCTCATCAATAATGTTTTGATAGGATGCACTGCAACAACATTTGTTTAAGGTAATGAACAATTTAACATTTGTTGTTATATTTTTCTTAATTAAATGCATAAAAATTAATATTTTTCATTTATTCGTTGAATTCAGGATGTACATTGTATTTGTTGCAATATCCAACTAATCATATAAGAATAGTTACTCGTTGATTTTTTCTTCTAGTCATTTTTAACTGCAATGATTAGTGCAGATGTTAATGAATAAGGTAGTGGATAAAACGATGTTGTACAAATCTTTAATAACGAATTTGACATCCATTCTTAATTAAAAATAAAATATAATTTGACAAAATTAATTTTCGTTGTTATATCTTAAACATCGAAAGATATGTAACAAATATATAAATATTCCCTGTCTTATGCCAATTTTGATTTAGAAGTTATTGTCATTATGCCAATTTTGATTTAGTAGTTATTGCCAAAATTTGACGCAATCGATCCATTAATTTGTCAATACATATGCTAATGTGTATAGATAAATTATTATAATTGACAACTTCTTTTTTATTCTAACTTTATATAGTCCATCAATTATCCCTGTAGTGTAGTCTGTAGTCTGGGTCTCATTTTAATTGTTATCTAACATGCAAAGTTACTCTAGACATAAAAAATAAATTTAGGATTAAATTATAAAAAAACTTGTTTACATATAATATATGTATTATTAAATCATAGTCCACAACAAACATACGGAGAGGATCCTCTGCTGTAACGAGTATTACAATAGAAGTGATGTAATCCTTTTTTTGTGATTTGGATTGTGAAAATCCAACCTTATGAATTATATCTTCTACATATGTTCCACATATCCTCCAATTTTCGCTCAAATCCGAGGTCATTTGCTATTTATCTTAATAGTCAGAAATTCATTTCTTTTTAAAATGAGATTTAATTGCTTAAATGTCGACTGAACATTTGTCCATTAAGATAAAATAACAAATGGACTCACACTTGAGAGAAATTTGGAGGATATACAGAACATTAGTAGAAGATATAATCCATAAGATTGGATTTTCAAAATCTAAATCGCAAAAAATGGGGATTACAACACCCCTGATATAATGCCCATTACAAAAGAGGATCCTTACCCTACAAAATACAGGAGACTACATATAATGGACTCGATTCTTTGTTGTTCAACGAAGTGTTGTAACAGCCACGGTTGTGATGGGCCAATGCATACATGTCGCTTGATCGCGATCAAGTGGTTCTCTGCTATTACAACATCTCTATTGTACAGCAAAGGTTCCATGCTCACAGGAAAGTATAGAACAGGCGACGGTCATTATCCGTCTCTGTTGATAGGGCGGCCATCCCCTTTGATCAGAGGGGACGGTCAAAAGACTGTCTCCATAGCTTGCGTCTCATTTGCTATAAGGGATGGTGATTGACACCGTCCCCTATAATCATGCATAGGGGACGGTCTTAAAGTCAACTTAGAGGGGACGACCGTAATTGCCCCTTAAAATCAACTTAGAGAGGATGGTCATGACCGTCCCTTAAAGGCAACTTCGAGGGGATGATCATGACCATCCCCTAATGTTAAGAGCAAAGGGGAAGGTCAGCGTCATAACCGTCCCATAAAGTTTAGAGAAGGGGGGATGGTCATGGCCGTCTCATACTATTACTAAGGGAACAGTCAGGAAGGGACGGTTGCGACCGTCCCTTTGTTCCTCTACTACCAAAAAAATTATCAATGCTATTGATATGCTCTTCATTTTACCCTGCAAAAAGTGACATTAAACATTGAGTACCTGTAACAATATTTTCTCCTCATTATAAAGAGTAAGATTAAGAATGAAAATAGCATTCATTCCACATTCAAATTTACAAGAAATGTTTGAAATGATGACTACACTAAGAGATTCAAATAAAGCTACTCTAGCATAAACTGTTCAAACTATTTAAACAAAGTAAGCTACTTTGCAAAGTAATTGTTCAAATTAATTATACAATATACTAAATTATATATCCTACCAATTAAAGAAAACATCTAAAGTAATCCTGAATGTCGTCCTCATCCGCATCATCGTCGTCGTCGTCATCATCTTCTTCTTCTTATTCTCCTCCTCCTTCATCATCGTCGCCTAACCTCACAACTATATTACCCACTTGTGTTGGGTGGCTAGTCGACGCTGCACCTTGATGTGCCTGCACGAAAGCATTAAAATTGCCATTTGTTGTCGCAAATCCTGATTCTCAACATTCATACTAGACACCTGACTCTCATCTCCCTTTGTGTCTTATGAGAGGAAGATGACGAGGTGCTCTCTACTCCATACCAATTCTGTATGGTGGTACCACGACCACCACAACGGACTCGTCTTTAATGCTTTGGACCGGTCGCCTGGAGGAAGGACGCATAAGGAGTAAGAGGTGTCTGACTCGTACCAGTGCTGTCTAGAGAGCCAGTGGTGTGAGTCTGATCATCTCCTCCTGAAATTTTATTAAAGTAAGTTCAAATCGATTTAAATTGTTAAAACAGATGTAAAATTATTATTAATGGCTTACATGAATTGGACCATAGGCGGGATCTATCGAATGAACTTCCCCGCCCACATCGCGACTCTTAGACTTCTCAAAGACTTCCATCCGACTGGGCACACGATTGCTCTCCACTGCATAATGTGAAAAAGGTAACTAGAACTTACGATATGATTTTAAGATATAATAATGGATGAAATTTAAACGTAATGTATATAGTAGATTAGTTACAAAGTCATCCTTGAGTTGATTTGTATTCCCTACCCATGGGTAGACTTGAAACCTTTCCTCTGATTTTGACAATTTCGCTTTGAGATACACTATACAAAGGTAATAATTGAACCAATATAATTCTAAATAATTGATAATACATGCATATGTATTGTACTACATGTTCTTCCCCCATCCAAACATATACCAACGCCCTCCAGTGTTCAACATGCACATTTGGAGGACAATTCATCAAAAGTGTCTCTAATGGAAGTTCCAGATCGAAGTACTGAAATTTATAAGAAAATTACTTGCATACATTTCATAAATGATGAAAAATCAAGTTACTGTACTTACTTGGACCTTTAGACGACCTCGATATTTACGCAATAATTCCGCGCCATGTCATAGAATTAGAGCATCCGTGGTCGGGTCGCGATCGCATGAAAAACTAGAGTGCAAAGTAAATGATAAAAAAATTAAGTTAATCTTATACACTCAACAGTAACTTTGATTTGTTATTACTTTTAAATACCTTCAAATCATGAAGAATGATATCTTTTATTGTCTGCTCCACTAAACGTCAATATGTAAGGTAGATAGGAACCCTTTCTCTACACACCTGCCCCAGGTAATTCTGAAACAGAACCGAGTTCTCCCTCACTGCATCACCTCCAATTATCCGTACTATAAGTGTCTCACTGGGACGCAGTCGATCCAACACTCAACATTGTGATGGGCCTCTATGTCTAGCTGAGCCACTCAAACTGTCAGGATTGGAGGTCTCACTCCCTGCACGTGGTGCAGGCGGTGCATCCCGAATGCGTCTAGGACGTGGAGGCATATCTGCATATATAATGAAATATTTAATTGATTTAACAAGAATTTAATATTTCACACATTAAATCAAATAAATTTGGAAAAAATATTGATGAACTTACACTTTAAACATTGATAACACTGTCACAAAACCTTCCAGTACATGTTATCACATCCGCATCTACAACACTAGATGGATGTTATTCGATCTCAGCTTGATATGCATCGTTTATTTTTAATAAATCATCATCATCACTGACATCAAAAAAATCTCATAGTACTATCCTCATGGGTATGATCCACCCATCACTTAAGTTTTCTGGAATGTATAACACTTATTCTACCGGACTGCCAAGAGTAAAAGGCTCATTTGTTTGCAATTTTCCTAATTGTTTTAAAGAAATAATCCCATTTCAATCTTTTTGATATCTTATTCTTTCACGACCGACATCGAACCAATTGCACATAAAAAGAACACATCGACATTCATGAGTAAAGCTGATCTCTATTATGTCAACTATTTCTCCATAGTAGCCGTCTAAACATGAAGGAAAGTACGTTTTTAACATAATACCGGGCATTTGCGTTGATTTCATCTCGTCAACAGACTTTATTCTAAATCTATAGTTATTCACAATATAACCCTTGTATGAAATAATTTGTCAATACGATATGCGTCCAAGAATGTCAAGGTTAAAGTTCCACATGTCATCTTTCATTTCCTTTTATTGTTTTACACATGAATGAAACTAATTGATGAATTGAGATTTAAGGTGAGTCTCACTAAATAGTGAATTTTAATCATGAAAAACTCATCAATCTCAGATAACTGCACCAAAATATAATAGTGTAGAGATCTCAATCCTCGTCAGATATTACACGACGGACACCGTTGAATATAAGCCTGCCACATGATTGAAAGACCCACAATTTGGAGTCGTCCTCTTCCACTACGACCTCTCCCTCATCAGTTCGTTCAGATCGATTGAAGCGTACATTTTCGCCTTCCATATACATTTCATAAAAATTAATACAATCTTCACAAAGATAACCTTAGCAATATATCCTTCAGGTTGTGTCTTATTAAAGATCATTTTTTTAATTTTCAAAGGTATCTTTCTATCGGATACATCCAACGATATTGCACCGGTCCATCGATCCTTGCTTCACCTGCTAAATGAACTATTAAATGAATCATTACATCAAAAAATCAGGTGGGAATATATGCTCTAATTTGTATAATGTGATAACAATGTCTTCTTCAAATCTTTGTAAGATCAGCGGATCTAAAACCTTAGAACACAAGACTTTAAAAAATCCACTCAATTCTGTTAAGGATTGTAGGACAACATCATCAACAATCCTACGAATAGCGAATGTGAGTAATACTTCCATGAATTTTTAATCCTATTATCTTACGTTCTCATTTACACACCTCGACAACTGTGATGAGAACCCATCTGACACTTTCAAATTTTTTAGGAAGCTGAGAATTTTATCCGCTCACTGTTGGTTAATGTATATATTGCTCCAGGTAAAGTAATCCATCCATTGTCTAATTCAATTGATTCTAGATCTCCGCGTATACCAAGTTGAATTAAATCATGTCCCGTCCTTATATTATCTTTCGATTGACCTGAAAGATTTAACATCCCTAAAATATTTTCCAAAACATTCTTCTCAATATGCATGACATCCAAATTATGATGAATTTGTAAATATTTCCAGTATGGTAACTCTCTGAAAAAATTCTTTGTTTCCTCCATCCACCGACCATACTTTTCTTGGAAGTCTGTCCTAAACAAACAATTGCTTTGTACAAGTAATTGTTGTTCCTAAATATTGCTGTCATTCACACGAGTCAAATCAAGTCAACATCCAAATGGTAAACCATGAAATTTCTTAATATTATCTGCCATTTGCCAGCTATGCTTCGGTGGCAAGAATCGATGATGACCCAAATAGCTAGCAATGCTTCATACTTCCAGTAAGCCAAGTTGAATGTATTTTTTTCAAAATAGATAAGGCACGTGAGTTTTCCTTTAGTACTCCAACCAGACATATTTACGTATGCTGGGAAATCATTTATAGTCCACAACAATACGATATGTAATGTAAATATTTCTTTTCTACATGCATCATATGTAGGTATTCATGTGGTCCATAATAGTTTTAATTCATATATTAACTATTGTAGGTACACATAGATTGCAATACGAAGACCTTTAGGACCAGGAATCAACAACGTCATCATCATAAATAAAGAACTCATTGACATCCATGGTGGTAGATTATAGACCATCAAAATCACGGGCCAAATGCTGTAACTCAAACTCATATTATCAAACTGATTGAAACCATCTGTGGCTAATCCCAACTGAATATTTCTATCATCTTGAAAGAAATAAGGATATCTTTGATCAAATTTTATCCATTCTTCTGCATCGGATGGATGTCTCATAATTCTATTAGCATCTCATTTATTTGAACGAGAATACCAGTCATCCACTTTATGGTTTTTCCGACATACAGAGACATTTTAATCTTAGAATTAATGGAAAGTAACGTGATATCTTCACCGACTTCTTCTTCCTCTTTAAATTACTTTTTCTTCTTTATATCTGGAAGCTTCACAATAGGGGCAAAGTACTAAATGCGAATTTTCTCTTCGAAAAAGTACACAATCATTAATATAAGCATCAATTTTCTCGTATTTTAGACCTAGTGATCAGAATCGTTGCTTCGCCTCTTTCCAATCCTTTGAAAACTTCTTAGGATTATTCAATAACGTTCGGATTAAAGACAATACATCTGTCATCATTGCAGTGGTTGATCTGTATCTTACTTTCATCTTAAATAACTCCAATAAAAAACTGTAAACGCGTCATTTCAACCCCAGGAGCCAACATAGCTTCTGCATATGACAAACTATTCTCAAGCCTATCATCTAAACCGATGTCTTGTGTTTCAGATCTTCTTAAGTCATATATTAAATTAAATAACTTATGATTAACATTATTCAAAGATTGTGTAGCAGTTCCTACACCTACATCCATATCCTCATCCATTCGTATATGCTCTATAATCTCTCCATGTTCAGTCCAAATGGAGTAATGCAACTAAAATTCATTGAGTATGAGATGTTTATAAACTTCCTCTCTAATATTACATTTAATATTCTTACACCTCACACATGGACAATAAATTTTGGTACCACTAAATTTTTTATTAATATTTTCTAATTAAAATGCCCAATCTAATAACATGATCGCTCCTCTCTTATAATCATGAAAATCATTGTATCTCTTATCCATCCATGTCTTATCCATTTTGTTGCATAATAAGAAAGTTAAATTATATGTACTCTTTTCTCTTTTCACACACTATAGGCATGATGTAGGGAGCATAGTAAAAGATCAATGATGAATACGATGGCAAAGAAAATGAATTAAACTATACAAAGAAACCATGTGACAACCGTCATATCATTCAAATTAATATTTAATCACGTATAATTTTTTTGGATATGATAATTTTATACCTCTTTCATGGAGCAAAATAGACAAGAATGAACGTAAAGGAGTGTTGGTAATCATAAAAACTAAAAGGGAAGAGGCTGATGAGCACGAGAGGCTACGGGGCGGTAGCAGGGACATCGGGCGATTGGGGGGGGGGGGGGGGAAGGTTGAAGGTGAGAGTTTGGATGAAATGGAAAAGTAAGGGGGACGAAGGGTTTTTTTTCGATCTGACCATCGGGGACGGTAGTTTTGACCGTTCCCGATGGTTGCGTCTAAGTGAAAATATCTGCGATGTACCAATAGGGATGGTCGCGAGCGGGCAGAGGGGACGGTCACCAATGATCGTCCCCTCTGGACCACCACCCATGCCCCTAGGTTGGTCGTGACACCAACAGAAGACCATAGAGGACGATCAAAACCGTCCCCAAAGACCCCTCATGAGGGTAAAATTGAGCAGTGACTTCGCGAGGGCAGAGAGGACAATCATTAACGATCGTCCCCTTTGGTCTACCACCAATGCCTCTAGGTCGGTCACAACGCCAACATAAGAATATAGGGGACGATCAGAACCATCCTCAAAGGCCCTCTGAAGGCTAAAATTGAGCAGTAACTTGGCGAGGGCAGAGGGAACGGTCGCAACGATCGTCCCTATTCCCTCATTATAAAAGGAGATGATGCTCCACAGATCGTCTCCCAGGATGTGGTTATAAGTGACAGTTGTCGTATGACCGTCCCCGAAAATTATCAATAGGGATGGTCGTTGTGCAACTATCGCTAGTTGTCGTCCCGAAAAGCCTAAATTCTTGTAGTGACAGGAGACTACATAGAATGGATCCGATTATCTGCTGTTCAACGGAGTGTTGTAACAACCACGATTGTGGTGGGGCAACGCATACATGTCGCTCGATCGTGATCAAGCGGCTCTCTGCAGTTACAGCATCTCTATTGTACTACAGAGGTTCTGCGCTCATAGAGGATACATGGATGTTAAAAATCTGATTTAATTTAATTCGAAATCCGGTGATCATATTGTTTAATATTCAATAGATTGGATTGAAAAAATTCTAATCTATTATAATTAAATTGGACACGAATTAAACTAAAAATACTATCCAAATTGATACATATGCGCTCCTACTTATCCATATCATCTCGTTACTAACGAAATAGATATCTTGAATAAATCATAATAGTGATTATCAATGAAAAAAAGATGATAAACCTAAGTTCTGACAAAAACATTATATAAACATTATCAGAACATGTCATCCAATTGCAAATTAAATTACTTTCAATATCAAAAATCACAATCCAATATAATGAAAATGATTCCATTTGTGAGAGCATCTTTGCTATGTCTACTGATTTTCTCCTTGAAGTGGTGAAATAAAGAGTTAATCCTTTTTTAGGGGCTAACTCCTTGATTAATCAAATGAATAACTAATAGGATAGAGATGAGTTACTATATCACATCAGTATTTTTTTAGAATGTCGATAACTTTTAAAACAAAAAAAATCATTTAAGTTAGGATTTTTATCAGTTGTGCCCCTCCAAGATATTCCAATATCAATTATTCCCCTCCCTTTTGGGAATATCACTTGTGCCCCAACTTTTCATCATTCTATCTCTTGTGCCCCTCGGGTGAGTTGTCATCCATCTCCAATGCAAACAGACGTTAACTTTGAGGACATAAGAGGAAATAAATTAGAAAAAATGGATCGTGAGGTCTTTGTTGATCGTATCACCCTCTCCCATGGCCTCCGCCTCCGACGACACTGCCCTCTGCCTCATAGTCGCCCATTAGCAGGCCACTGTCTACGTCCAGGCTGAGATCGTCAGCTCCCTCAAGTCTTGCTCTGTTGCCGCCACTGAGATCGACGTTGTCGTGGACTCCCTCAAGGCACTCAAGCTCGACTTCACCTCACGCCAATTCCAATCCTTCCCAGGTCAACCTCCCCCTCCCCCTCCTTTCCTCCTCCCCGTGCTTTCCCCCTCTGCTCTGCCCCGAGCTTCCCCACTCCCCGCCCTGAGCTTTCCCCCTCCTTTCTTCCGCACCCAGGCCACCCTCCTCCACCCCTCTTCTCCCTCGCCTCCAGGTCACCCTCCTCCACCCCCATCTTCCCCACTTCTTTTCCCCTCCTCTCCTCCGCCCCAAGCTTCCCCACTCTTTTCCTCTGCCTCTAAGCCACCCTCCTCCGCCCCCTTCTCTTCTCCGCCCTCATCTACCCCTTCCTTCACCCCTCCTCTCCTCCACCTGGAGCGTCCCCCTCCATCACCCCGAGCTTCCCCCTACTTTTCTCTCCCCCAGGCCACCCTCCTCTGCCCCCAGTCCACCCTCCTATGCCCCATCCTCTCCCCCACCCCATCTTCCCCATCCTTCTCCCATCTTCTCATCCACCTCGAGCTTCCTCGTCATCCTTCCCCTCTTCCCACGCCGTCGACTATCCCTACTCAGCATCGACACAAAGATGATGCCACTGTCCACGCCGCCAACTGTTCCGAAGGCTGACCCGAGGAACCAGAAGGCAAACCCGATTAAGAAGATGAATGTTTCTCATTTTACCCCTCTTAATCAAATCATGGTTTGATAAAATCATGGTTAAATTCAATTTATTGACGGCTAAAGTAACGGAGGGGTACAAGTGATAGAATGACGAAAAGTCGAGGGCACAAGTGATATTTCCAAAAAAAAGGATATAATTGATATTGAAATATCTCGGAGAGCACAACTGTAAGTTATCTCACCAACCATTTTTATTTTCTAATCATTTCCCGTTTACGGACAAATCAACAATATATTTCATTGCCACTAGAACTCCATTGTCATAATTGAAATAAAGTATCCAAATAATCCACTGACTAACTCTAACATCTGTTTTTTTTATTTCTCAAAATAATCCATATACCTTATTTTTTCCCGTTGTGATCAATCTAAAATTACATGTCAACGTATTAGGCATTAATTAATCCACATAATATACAAGCATTGTTCCCATCATCCCATACCAAAGAGAGAGAGATATTAGACACACAGACACACGTCACGGTGCCAAGTTCCTGCTTGCCATGATCTTGTTCTGCTGCTGGAGCCACATCTGCTGCTCCTGCTGCATCATCCTCCGCCTCGCCGTCTCGTCCGTCGCGGGAACCGCCTCGTGCGGCAATGAGAGCGGGTCGCTCGTTGCTATCTCTGCATCTGCTTTCCCCACGCAAAATGTCGGTGCGGTGGCCGCCTCACCTGCAAACGAATTCTTCTGCTCCGTAGACGAGACACCAGACGCATCGCCCATGCCGAGTTTTGCCCGGTTCCTCGCAAACACAAGCTCCCACTCGTCGGCGCCACGGATCACTTGTTCGGTTCTTGTAATCTGTTTACAAGGCTTAGATGAACTGTTGGAGGTAGGGGAATTCCTTGGATCGGCCTCCCTCTTGGGCAATTCATCGAGATCATGGGTGTCGGAGAATCGACTCGGTGAATCGTTGTGTTCTTCCATCTCATTGGAGAAGTCCACGAGATCCGAAAGCGTGCAGATCTCCCCTCTGGTGTTTGCTAATGCCGATAACCGCTCACGTGATTGCGCGAGTGACGTCAGAGGCCCGAACATTCGCAATGTGGCCTTCACCTTCTGAGTTGTTGGAATCAAAGATGGTGATGAAGAAGACGATGAGGAAGGGTTATCTTCGCTTGATTTTATGAACTCATTAAGGGTGTCGAGGAGCTTGTCGGAGATCTTCTGTACTTCGGGGTATTCCGATCTCCGGCCGACACCAATCGCTCGACACACTTCGTAGAATTCAGTAAGCTCCTCGAATTGTTTGGCTGCACGGACACACATTTGGTACACGGAGGTACAGGTTCGACGTTGGAGTTGGAAGAAGCTATCGAGGATTAATGCGAGGCCATCGGAGATGTCCTTATAGAGTTCGAAGCTCTCGCGAACCACGAGATAGAATGATACCTGGACGAGCGTGTTCCGTCGGGCAGGACCTGTAGGTCGAGTGGCGATGGCCCGATCTAGAAGAGATTGCCAATGGCTGATTCGATCAATGATTGCGGGTGGCTTCATGTCGCAAAGACGGTTCATGCTGACCACCGATCGATCGTAGGGGAGCTTGCCACGGATGATACAGTCAAGACGACGACCGATGTAGATTGCATAGGTGCGAACAAATGCAGTGTAGTCCCAAGGGTTTGTGCCGACAGACTCATCTCGAAATGTAGTCAGATCAAGTAGATGAGCGCCACGGCGGACGGCGGAGATGGCCTCCCTGGGGAAGTTTGTTCCCCCATCACGGATCCCACGGAGGACGAGGTGTAGACACTTCACTGCTACAACCCAGCTGTGTGTGCGCTCGATGCGACGTGAGAGGGATTGAACACAGGCAGACGCATTGGCAGGAGATGTGATGGTGAGAGTGAAGATCTCACTGACATGGCGCTCGTCGATGGGTTCGTCGTCGTGGGTAGTCGCCTTGAGGACAAGGAGGTCGAGTTGGGCGGCAGAGGAGCCGGTGGCGGTCTTTGAGACCTTGGCTAGGCCGATGCTGGTGTGGTCCTTAACCGCACCGAGCGCCTTCTTGAATTTGCTCGGCATGGTGGGCAGATCCACCCAGGATTCAGACACCCATTGCTTACGTCCAAGGGGCCGTCATGACGGCTCGGTCGCGTCGGCGCCCGGCAGTGGAGGGAGATTGGAGGAGAGGAGGTTGAAGTCTAAGTTTGTGGAGGGGGGATTGGGAGGTGTGCTTTTTTTGGAAGGAGGAAAGGCCAACGGTTTTTTGAATGGTTAGCAACGTCTTTTTAAATGGTGGGTTTTAGTTCGTGGACCCAGTCAATGCGGAAAAAAAGATAAGCGAGATATAGAAAAGGTTTACCCTGGAAATCTTGGAAATTTGTTAAATTATTTTTACGATCTTTTGCATAATGTAACTACAACGTCGGGATCGTAGATTACTTCAAGAACCCTTACAAATTTCAAATAGATTAACCACAGGGTTCAATGTATAATAGTTAGTAAGTTTACCAGCTGCGAGAAAGTATTTTGCAAAATTTATAGAATTCTTGGGGTAAAATCCATATATAAAAAGAAAGTTGGAGTTTATTGCCTTTCTTAGACCGAACTAAATTAGGAAAAAGAACTCCCTGAGTCGTCATTAACTGTTGTGAAGAGTTTCGTTTTAGTAGATTTTTTGCATTAATTTTTATTGTTATATTTATACATCCACATGAAAATGGCCAGGGGAATCCAAACGAGTTGAACCATGGGATTTATACATCCTCACGCTTATGTGATTGTCTTCCACGCACACATATATGGAAATTATAGCATAATCCATGAATAGTAGATTTTCTTAGGTATTTTTATACCCATAACTCTATGTACTTCTTATATGTTGAACTCTCTTTATTTTCGAATTGTACCTAGAACCCTTTATAGAATTGTTAACCATTACACGACACAACCCTGACTTCCGTCCATATTGACTACTAAATTAGATGGAATCCATTAAAACGTAACAAATTTATCCTTATCCATCCATCATACTAACTAAGATTTTATCCTCCCCCCATCCTCCTCCCGGTAGCTTTTTCGACACCTCATCGTTGCCCCTCTCCCAACCCCCTTCCCTGACTTTCACCCTCCTTAATCACTTTCACCGTCCTTAATCCAAAGAAACATTCATGCAACCTCATGCTAAAGCTCCGAATTCATAACTTACATGACCCGAACCCCCTCTTTCTCTATCGTGGGAGGTGGACTCCCGAGGAGCTCCAGCCTAATCTGCCTCTTCCAAATGGAGAACTTTTAGGACCCGTCATGTTTAATCCTTGAGATGAGCGTGACATAAAACTCGTGCTTATCTTTAAATCTATTTCTATACATATATAGTATAATATAATAATCATCAGAGAAAAATAACCGAATGAAATGCTACTACCCATATACAACTCATATATATATATATACACATATCACTGTAATCATGAATAATTTCATAAGTAAAACAATATATATATATATATAATGTATACATTATTTTAAAATACTATTGAAATAGTCGAAAATCTAAAATCCAAACATGACACGATCGTGAACCATCATAAAATAGGTCTTAACTAAATGATGGCACAACCTCTTTTACTAGATGTATCGATATCTTCTTTCTTTGAGTATTTGAAAAAAGTTGATTGATTTGGAATGGTGAGCCTAAACTCATCAACATGAGCCTAAACCTAGTGAATGTGTCACAAGCCTCCAATGAAAAATGTACAAATTTGATATATTTAGCAAATCTTGGAAGTGATGAATCATACAATAAAAATAACTTATTGTATAACTTAAAAGAATATTTCTATAGTATTTCCATTATCAAGTAGATGTGAGCAATTATTGACCTCAAGTGAAATAATGAATAAAAATAACCGTAAACTTTTTCTAAAATAATATTTGCAATTTTGAAAATAAATAAATAAGTAAACATACTTTTCCACACTTAATGATGCCATATTACCTTGGCATCTCATACTCACTCTTTAGCCTTACATACCGCTAAGGAGAGTGAACGTCACCTACGACCTTATCTTATTGTCACGGACATCCTAAAAAAGTCAAAGAACACCATGCGTACAACCCATCATCCATTTATATATAGAATGCGGACCCAAAGTCCTCTAACGTGTTCACGACTTTTCTGGTGAGTAGGCCATAGTGTGCATCTTATTTAAGAAAACTTCACACTATGACTTGCATAGCAACATACATAAAAATTGCTTAACATAGCATACTTGTTGAGCATGGATCACATGGATCATAAAATAAGCTTGAAGTTGCATATCACATAAATTTCATGCTCAAATTAGATGCATGAGTGGATCATATACCCATAAAAGGAAAACATGGTTATTGTAGTTAGCATTAATAAAAAAACTTGTAGCAAACAACTTGAATCTTGAAAGTTTGCATCATAAGAATATTTGAATACAGATACAGTAATAAGAGGCCTTCAGCCTATGAACCACTCATCTCGAGTTTCTTGATAATGTGTGCTTCTCCTTTTTTATAGGTAACAACCTAAATTATAATAGTTTATGAATACATGTAGTAGAATTGACGACTTTCGAGCATGTATGCATTCTTGTATTTAGGAATAATCATATTTGACAGGTGCCAGATTTTTGGTATAACTATACTTGTTAATATAAAACCCATCCACAACCAGGGATTATATAGATGCATCCATTATTATGATAATTCAATGCGTAAAAAATATTAATATTCTCGCTAGAGTCTAACATTAACGTTATTACTTTCCAATTCATCAGCATATCTATGTGTTCGTTATAATTGTTCATGAGATTTACCCCAACATATACAACTACTCGTTGGCTTCTTTCTCTTAGTAAATGATAAAGAATAATTTCGAAATTGCAATATCTTCGTTTTAGTCTACTGTATGAAACCCTAAACCCAAATCTAAATGACATCTATATCTATAACATATACTAAATCTAAGCTTTTACCCAAGCTTTAGCCACGTGTATAGCCGGACCTTCTCCGTTTTCTTCTCTTCGTATACACATTACCGAAGGTGTGCATTCCCTCCCTGCCCTCGCGTCACTCTTCTCTCCGTCCTTTCCCCCTTTCTCCTTTCTCCACTCCCCTTCTCTTTACTCGAAGTCCCGGCCATCAACGGCGACCGTCCATCTTTCCTTCTACCCCTCCAAACCTACCCACCTTCGATTCATGATTGAAGCTCGAGCTCCATCCTCCTCTACATCTAGATCTCTTCACTTACCATCTTTCCCATTTGCACAACCTTCGATTGAGTTGAGTTGGCACGAGCTTCCCCGGTTCTTTTGCATGTCTTTCTTCGGAAAAAAAAATCTGTCAAGAGTATCGCTCTGGATAGTAACACCACGAGGGCTTCACCTCGGCTACGTCTCTCTTTAATTTCTCGAGTCCGAGTGTCCACAATCTCCAGGCTTCCCATTCGTGTTGTCTTAGGAGAATGTAAAGCATGCCCTCTGGGGGGCGTGACGAGGGGGGTTCTAGGAATTCTTTCGGTAGCAGTCCGTGGATTACATCACCTCCGCCTACGGCTACCTCACCTCCCTTCATTGTGTCCACCTCACTATCTCTGGCCCCGATTGCGTCCACATCATCGCATGCCTCTCCAATGCCCAAGTAAACTCCTAGCCCCTCCTTGAACTTTGTGATAGTCTTGCAGGCGAAGGTCTCCCTGGTGGATGAGGGTGCAGAGGTGGGTGATGCCAAACTTGCCATGACCAAGATCCTTGCTGATGGTGTAGAGGGAACAAATAGCGACCATGAGGCGGTCGAGAATGGGGCCGAGTCTTTCGAGGAAGGTGAGGGATAAATATGTGAGTTATTGCATCTTCTCAAGAGCAAATTCATTCTCCTTTTTGCAGGTAAAATGCATGGAAGTGGAACAGAAAGATTTTTTGTGATGATAGGTGGATTGCAACTGAGAAGCATTCCTTTGGAAGAAGTGGTATTGACTAAGATTTTTTTTCCAAAGATCCTCTGACAGCACGTAGGAGTTGAAAAATCTCCCAGTAGATTGGGAATGATAGCTACAATCAATGGCGAGGAAACCATTCCTACCGTGAATGCACGAACTCATGGCTATCGACTGTGGGCTGAAAGGAAAAACTACGTTTATTACTGCTAAACTTAATAATCTTATCTATTGATCTTTATATATCCTACTAATCTCAAAGTTCAACTTCTCTGATCTACGTTGGTGCGTTGCTCATTTAGGCATCATGGCCAGCCTCTTTACTTATCGGACATAAGATGCAAGAATAGTGTCCCCTTTTTATAGGCTCTATGTAGCATTGTCTATGTGATACACAGTTAGTTTACTAATGGTTATTGGTTTGGATAATTATTATTATTACATATACATACTACTTATCTTGGCCCATCCAATCTAGGCAAGAAATGTTCATTGTAAATTTGTGAAATGTGAATGTAATGAACTGAATATGATACCTGCAGTAATAAGGTCGGTAACGAAGTATTTTTGTGTTGGCTCGAATAGAACCAATCTGGGGTTAGATGAATCTTTCAACCAGTATCCATACCATCAGCAAAATGAGTTTAAAAGTACATGCTACCTTAGTGGATACAATGATGCTTTTTGGGTTTAACTCATAAGCTTTACAATGCCCGTTAGTGATTGTAGCATAGTTATCTAGACAAAGCTTTCAACATCGTTACAATGCCCATTAGTGATTGTAGCATAGTTATCTAGACAAAGCTTTCATCATCGGTAAGAATAAGATGTCTCTTTATTTCAAAAAAAAGAAGAAGAATAGGATGTCTCCATGCATGATTGTACTAGTACAACCTGCTTTATATATAATCAAAAAATTGAATGTCTGGTGAGAAGAAGATTAATTGCAATATATGGGTTAGAAGTCAGGAAACAATATTGATGATTCGATGGTATCATATTGGGTTACTTCTGTAATCTTGCACACATGATGAGCATGATAAGAAATGATGATTAACATGGCTTTCCTTGATCGAGCTTCAAGACCTCTTTTGTTGAATTTGTCTTCGTTATGTTACTAATCAACGTGTTCGTTCTTTCTTTCGCATTATAAACTATGTAATCTTTATCACTTCATAATGCATTTTCTTTCTATGCTTTCAATAAAGTAAGTACATTCTATGATTCTGAAGGGGATGTTATATGCTTGAGAATTTGTTGCAGGATTTGAGGTGAGGAGTATTGACAAATTTCAAATCGTTTGTGGAAGGGGGCTCCGGATTCACCTTTAGTGCAATGGAGGTGTAGGCATGAATAATACTTAGTACTCCTTCAGCTTATAGGAATTTCATTACGTTTTACACTTGAACTAACTGTTGTGTTTTTTCATTCCCGTTGCTCATATTATTCATTACCACTATTTATATAAATGGCACACACCTATAATTGTATAATGTTAAACATAATGCATTAATAATCTCTATTGGAACATTGACTACAAGTGCAACTAAAGTTGAGTGGTTAAACTCGACGATCAACGATGAGTTAGTGGTACTGTGCTTGCTCAATGTTATTCTCTTTCATTGCAAATGAGGCATCACACTCTAATTAAGTTCACTCATTTGCAAAAATGTTATTCTCTTTCATTGCAAATGTTATTTAGTGCCATGAATGATGATGAGCATCTTTACTCCATAATAACATTTTTTGTGTCATTTCCATCTCTTTTACGTTTCGAATGTAGTACCCATTGCTTGATCCAAGTTGTTTGTGTTACAAATTTCAGACGTATATTTTTTGTTGATGCAGTTTCATTTCTATTCAATTATTAGAAGTTGTGAGTTTCTTTGACTTAGTTTGTTTCTTGGTCTAACATGATGATTTGTCTTTTATCATTTAGACAGCTTAAATCTATTTTGAAAATGTACTTAAGCGTAGAGTCAGTTTTTTATAACCATGATATTACCTCTAAGCATTTGAGCTTCTTAGCACATCTTAACCTTGATCAGAGCTATACCAACTTCCTTCTGATTGCATCATTTCTAATCCGATCTTTACATGTTTGTGTCCATACATCCACCTTAACTTTCATTTATGCTACTGTCATTCTTTACATTCATATGCCAACATTTAGATCCATAGAGGATAACATGTCTCATGACTGCTTTGTAAAACTTTCATTTGATTTTGAATTTTTCTTACCATAGAGAACAAAAGAGGCTCCTCTCCACTTTAGCCAACATGCATTATTTCATTAGAAACATCTCCATCAATTTCACCATTATGTTTCAAAATAGATCTCAAGTATCTAAAGAATCCTTCTTTTGAACGTTGTCATCACCAATATTCACCCCGATTGCTTCACCGTTGCTTCCATCAAAAGTGCACTCCATATATTCAGTTTTAGCCTTACTTATACGAAATCTTTTAGTCTCCAATATAGGTCTCCAGAACTCAAGCTTCTCATTCACTCCATCTCTAGTCTCTTCAATCAACATAATATCATCAATGAATAGCATACACTATAGTATCTCATCCTGAATGTGAGTTGTCAACTCGTCCATAACTAAAGTAAAAATGAATGAACTCAAAGCTGAACCTTGATGCAGATCATTGTTGATGTCAAAATAGTTAGTCTTCTCGCATATAATCTTTACACAAGATAAGCCTATCATATATATATTTTATGAGGGTTATATATAGGACATGTACTTGTCTTTTCTCCAAAACTCTTCACAATATCACTTGTGGGATAGAATCATAAGGCTTCTCCAAATCAACAAAAATCACATGGAAGTTTTTCATTTTACCCCTTGTAAATCTCAATTATTCTCCCCAACAAATGGATAGCTTCAATAATTGAGTGATTTGACATGAATTCAAATTAGTTTTCTTTTACTTTGAAATCTTTCGTAATAAATGGTAAATTAGTTGTGAATTATCATAAGACAATTTTTCAAGCAATAACGTTCCCCTGGTATAAACCAATGGACAATATAGATGCCCGATCCAAGTAACATTTTCTACACGGATACCGCAATCCACTAAATTACTCTTTTTGCATACACATTCAATTCAATTAATCTGACTTACTTCCGAAGCACATGCAATTATCACTATTTACCATAGAGATTTATACTTTAACTGCCATCAATATAAAAAATCTGGAAAATCTTGAATCCCAATCGTTCGAGGACGATCTCTCCGGATTCCCCGGAAATCTCCGATTCCTATCACAGTCAGGAGCCTCGACCTCACATGTCCTTCCTATATAAATACAAGTAACTCCTCCTCATCGGCAACAAAATAATAATTCACAAAGAAAGTAATGGAGCGAGACCGTCTGGAAGAGCCCCTTCTGTGCGCCAACCACTGCGGCTTCTTCGGCAGTGCCGCCACCAACAATCTCTGCTCCAAATGCCACAGAGACGCGACCCCGCTGATTCCCAAGGAAGAAGCTGCCACGGTCCCGGAGAAGCCGCGGAGCCACTGCTGCGCCTTCTGCAGGAAGAAGGTGGGGCTCTTGGGCTACAAGTGCAGGTGCGGGGACGTCTTCTGCTGCTCGCACCGGTACTCGGAGGAGCACGGATGCGCATTCGACTACCGGCTTGCGGGAAGGGACGCGATCGTGAAGGCGAATCCGCTGGTGAAAGCGGAGAAGGTACAGAAGTTCTGAATCTGCATCGGACGGCGATGGCAGGATGTAATTCCCATGGTTGAGGTTCGATTACGCGTGTTCTTGAGTTCCTCTACAAATTCTAGTTCAGTATCACCAAGATTTTGTAGAGCTGCTATTCATCTCTACCCATTTTGAGGTGGCATTCAGATTCAAGTTTAGTTAATTGCTATATCCAGATGTGGTAATAATGCTCAGATTGTACATATTTCGAGTTTTATTTCTTAACGATGATGCTCTGCGCTTTCGAAAACATTGATCTTTGTTGTGTTGTTTTTGTATAATTGACTCCTACGACAATCAATACTATTTTAAGGCCCCCACCTGCTGTAAACATTAATAAAGTGTGTCGTTTGAGCCACGAGGGAAAGAATACGCAGTAACATCAAGTGAAACGGAAGCCATATTGGATGTCAACTTAGATAGATCACTTGGTCCCCCTCCCATCCGAGTGTTCAAGCAGTCTCCTCCAGGCACCATCGAATCCCAAATCAATCAGAATTCCAACCGTCATATTCATCATACGACAATTCCCGCTCTCATTCCCGCTCGGTTCAGGAATCAGAATTCTAACCGTCCTATTCATCATAAGACAATTCCAGCTATCTCTCCTGCTGTTGGGTTTAGGAATAAGCTCCAGAATATGGATTTTATTCTCGCTCTCTCTCTCTGGAATAACTGTTCTATTCCTGCTCTTCTCTCCTCTCAATCATCATACGAAGATTCCCTCTGTGAGGATCCCTCCATCCATTCTCGCCCTCCCTTATTCTCGATCTTGTGTCAACAGTCCCTGCCCTTGCGTGCGCTCTCTCCCCCAGCAGGGCCCTCTCTTATCCTCGTCTACTTGCACTGCTCCTGGATCATCCTAACACAGATTGGAGCTTCACCTGTAAGTGTGATTCTTGGCCTAGGCATGCCCTAACCTTATCATGTGAATGGCGAACATGAGGTAGGTTGCTTTTGTGAGGGAACAGTCTGATTCCCTCTGTGAGGATCCCTCCATCCATTCTTGCCCTCCCTTATTCCCGATCTTGTGTCAACAGCCCCTGCCCTCACGTGCGCTCTCTCCCCCAGCGGGGCCCTCTCTTATCCTCGGCTACTTGCACTGCTCCTCGATCGTCCTAACACAGATTGCAGCTTCACCTGTAAGTGTGATTCTTGGCCTAGGCATGCCCTAACCTTATCATGTGAATGGCGAACATGAGGTAGGTTTCTTTTACTGTAGCATCAATGGGATGGTTGGACCTTACATGAGTTCCTTTTGATCCTTTTTCATAAAAGCATTGTGTCCACTACCCCTTGAACTGTCACCTCAAGCATGTCCTCCATGGAGTTCAAGGTTACCAATAACACTTCACAACCCTATAAATTAGGCCGGAGATCGACCTCTGATGGCTCATCACAGGACCTTGTTGTTCATTTTTGTTCTTTGCTTGTACATGCACATTTGTTCTTCCCTTTACTAGATTCGAGGTAACCGCTCAATTAATGCTACATTTTGATTTTCCAATCCATTTGATTGTATGTGTATGATGCATTGTTATTCTTCTCGGATGTTCATATTGCTTGGTTGTCTGATAGTGCAATGTTAATGGTGATGAAATTTGGTTCCATTATACTCCGATCTTGTTGCATTTATTGTCATGTCTTGTTTGGATTGTTGGTGATCATGGACCCTATTTGTTGTATTTTGCTCTTCATATGATGCTCTATTAGGTGTAGCTTAAGCAGAGAGCTACTCTGTGGCTGATGCATTGTTGTTGATATTGGATGTCCATGTTGGTTGCTTGATTGATGGTACGCTGTTAATTTGGTCTGAGATTGACATTTAATGGGCGATGTTTATGAGCTTATTACAATGTTCATTTGTGTTGATTACTATTCATTTGATGCTCCATTGTCTGAAGATTGAGCTGAGAGCTGAAGCTTGGATATCTATGTTGGTGTTTTTGGATGTTCTTCGTTGCTGCTCAATGATGCCCGGTTATTGTTCTCAAATGTGCACTTGTTGTGGCTTGTTTGATGATATATCCAAATTTGCTTTGAGAGGTTTTTTATGGATCCTATTCATGAATCTTCATTTCATCATCTTTATTCTTTCATTTTGGCCTTTAAACCCTAGCTAAATGCATATAATATCATTATTTTGCATAAAATAACATATTGTATTTATTATATAAATATTATATAAACTACTATGTATAAAGCTAAAATAATAGAGTAAAGAAAAGAAAAGAAAAATAAATGAGATACCATAGGTATTGAATGACCATAAACCCCGAAACCTATGCATCATGATGACTGGGTCGATAATGAATAAAGTAGGGGGAGATAAGTGACACAAAATACAATAAAACCTTAATTTTCAAATCATCAATAAGTCTATTTTGGGACATAATTTATTCTTTATTATTATACCTCAAATCAATAAACTTTGTACATGAAAGTTATAGATAAAAATATATAGAAAAATACTAAACTTATTTCACATAAAAATAATATACAATGTGCCCTGTACATTCAAAATAAAAATCCAAAATCTCTACTTCACGGACATGTATCTTCTTCATATGAATTCAAAATTCACCGAACTTTAATTGTATATAACTTTTAATTAGCTATTTAATGAAGTAGTTTTATATAGTTTGGAGTTAAGATGTAAAAGTTAGGTTTCGGACTCTTATTGTACAACATACATGAATAAAAATATTTATTCTTTATATTTTTCATAGTTTTATATTTTTATATTTTTGAAAATATTATTTATAATGCTATGTATATTTAGATTAAAGAAAAATCACTAAAAGCATAATGAAATAAATTGATATATTTAACACAAAGATGAAATATACTTACATATACATATGTAGTAAATACACCTACTTAATTAAGTGTACATATTACATCAAGAAAATACAATAAAAATATATTTAAATGTAATTAAATATGTTATAAATAAATAAATTATGTGTATAAAATAATAAAATATAAAATATAAAGTAAAAATAAAATACAGATTATATAGGCAAATATACCTATATTTATACTTGTAAAAAGTAACCTATAAGAAATTAACTTGTAAAAATAAATAAAAATCACCAAAAAATACTACATAAAATAATAAATATTTTTCAAAGTTTCCAAAAAAATTATAAAATAATTTATTACTTTTAAACGAATTGATAAGGATTTATTTCTCTAAATTGTCATTTTCTTGGCCGACGTGGCCCAACGGGGAGCCGGGGATGGTTGACCTTAGTCAACTCCCTGGTCTCCTTGGTCTGTGGCATGTCAGAGCATTTGACCCTCCTTTTACTCAATTTTTCCCATCGAGTCTTTCACTAAAGCCACTCGATTCCTTCTTGACTTCCATTCATCGATCATAGCTCCCACTCACCCAAGTAATTGCTCGATCGAAGGGCCTCTAAATCGAGCGCTTCTCCCAATCGAACCTCGCATGTATATAATATTGTCTTCACCTCCCATTTGGTTTTTTATCCCTCTTTCACCATCCATGCCCTAACCCTAAACACTAGGCTCTCTAGCGGTTCATTGAGTGAGGAAGGACGTGAATCAAGCCAGATCCAGCTCTGTCGGCCATCTCCGCTGCGAGCTCATCTCCCAGCTTCTCCAAGCAGGTGAGCTCTATTTTTCTTGCAATTTTTTGTTCCTTAGGATAGCAATAGCATAAAGCAGTAGTTAGATTTCAATTTCACTTTAAATCTTGAAAATTCCCAAAAAGAAACTATGTTGGAGATCGGAATTCGACTGTGCTTTGATGCATATCTCATCTCCATTATCCTCCCCTTCGAGTTTTGAACATCCCAATTATATCCAACTCCCTCGGTCGCCGAAGATCGAATGATCGGTGCTCCAGACCGCTCGCCAGAGCACCTCCGCCTCACCCCATTTCCATCCATTTCCGACCCTCAAAGACCCTTTTTTGCTTGTTGGTGTTTCCTTGGTCTTGGAAGGTCAAAGACTCCTCACGTGTTGATTTTGATTCGATAAAAGGTACCTAGAGCACCAACCCTTCAGCGACCCTCCAGGACCTTATCGATGGTTCTCAGAGCCATATGAGCCATCCAGACGATGTGGAAGGACCTTGGTCACATTTTGCACCACTTGGGATCCCCTAAGGTGGCCGGAAAAGAGCTGGAGAATGAATCAAAGTCCGGGTATCTGGGAGTTCTTCCCTGTTCTTCTAGGGTCACTTACTGCCGTCCGATCAAGGGCCATCTCTAGAACATACAACGACAATAGAATGCAGCTAGACTTAGCTGTAGATCTAGTTGCTCAGATCTAATACGATCCTTCCATCGACGAAGGGGTATCATCGGTTGAGGAGACGACAAGTGGATTAGTGAGGTACATCTGATCGTTCGCTATTGGGTTTAGGGGGTAATCTTGCCAAATACCCACTCGCTTTCTATATTTTATTTTAATCCATAAAATATAGTCTACAAGTAAAAACTTTGAGTTATTTTGTAAGCAACCCTTTATAGTCCTTTTATTTTCTCTTCAATCCATTACCACATCACCTCATGTTCCCATACACGTGAGGTGGTGTGATTTTTACAGAGACTCTCTTGTACATATGTGTTATTGTTTAGTCCAATAACTTTGACATTTAGTTCAAAACTTTTTGAAAATTTTTCATGAATGCCCTGTCGTGTTCTATAAATTGCATTTATATACCTACCAACGTTCTTTTTTGGATATATTTGAGTATTTCGCACTTTTGGTCGTAGAGTTGAGGGTTTCATAAATAGAAAGATACTTTATTATATCTGCATAAACACCCAATCATTTGTATTTTCTCTTAGTTGACTTTATTTTTTTTTATCAAAAATAGCTGGGTTGTTCTAAAAAATCATAGAAAATTACAGTAAATACCCAAGATCTATACCGATCACATATATTTTTAATTAAGTATTTAATATATATTTTCTATTTATTAAAAATAAAAACAGAGCATTTTATTACTGTCTAGCTTGAAAATACCTAAAAATTATAAAATATTTTCAAAATTCCAAAAAATAGATAAGCTTTATTTTTGTATTTTACACTGTAGACCAAAAATCATAAAAAAATCAAAATAAAAGCCATAAAATTGCAAACTCTCTCTAACCTTAAAAATTATATAAAAATAGGGCTATTAACATAAGTCACATTTTTCCTGTTTTTATTCATATAAAAATACAAAAAATAGCAAAAAAACTCTGAGAAAAATATCAAAAACAAAGAAAAATATAAAAACAAAAAACATTTCTTTTCCTTATTTTTGAATTATTTATAACAATTTTATAATTACAAAAGGCTACATCTAATTATATTCTATACTTACTTATATTATTATTAAAAACTCCAAAAATATATTTTACAAACTTAAAAAATTTGAAAGGACTGCATCTTAGGGTATTTCCATGATTTTCTCTTCATTTTGTTTTTTTGTTATCTATGTTATATATATCTATATATATTATACATACTTATCTTATATTTATTTAACAAGAAAAGGAAATTAAAGATAAGAAAACATATAAAAAATATATAAAAAATATATAATAAAATGCTAAAAATATATAAATTAAAATTTTCAAAAAATAAATAAAACTTACTAAAATAAAAAATATCGATAAAAATTCCAAAAACAATTGTATTTTTTGCCAATTTATGTTGTCTATTCCCCTTGCTCTTTGTGTTCGATAGTCTACATACTTGAACTATACACACATCTTGCAGAGTTATAATAAATTTTAATTCCGCATTTGTTACTTATTGTTGCTTCATCTCTGGTGGGTTAATTGTTGTTTGAATTCGAGGTTATCGTGGGTTGCTTCAGTGATTGTGTTCTCTCCTTGTGTGGAATACAAGACCCACATAATTTGGTCTGAGTTTGGCATTTAAGATGTTAATGAGCTTATTAGAGTGTTCATTTGTGTTGATCACTATTCATTTGATGCCCCATTGGCTGAAGCTTGAGCAGAGAGCAGAAGATTGGATATCCATGTTGGTGTTTTTTGGATGTTCTTCTTCGATGTTTGATTACGAATGCGCAATGATGCCTGGTTATTGTTCTTAGGTGTATACATGTTATGGCTTGTTCGATGGTATATCCAAATTTTCTTTGAGAGGATTTTATGGACCCTATTTGTTATGTTTGCTCTTCATTTAATGCCTTATTAGCCTAATGTTGATCTAAGAGCAGCTATACTCCTGCTTTCTGATGCATTTTTATTGGTCTTGGATGTCCATCTTGGTTGTTGATCTATGATGTTTGAGCTTGAACTGAGAGATGCAATCCTGCAATGCTACTATGATAATTGTTTTACTAAAATTGCCCATGATGTCTCCATTGATGGGAGGATTTGTATGGACCCTATTTGTTGTGTTTTCTCTTCATTTGAAGCCCTATTGGCTGAATATTGAGTTGAGAGCAACTTTACTACTGTTATTGTTTCCATCTTAACTCATGGTATCTGGAGCATTTCAACAGGTCTAAACTTAAGAGTTAATACCATGCAAAAATACATCGTTTTCAAATTTTGAAGGCATGATAGTGGAGCATATTCTTAGTTCTGAATTTAGATCTAATGGCATGCTAAACACCACCAAACTCTTATCTTTTAATCATGAAAACTGTAGCATATAATGGACTGAAAAATAGATCTACTTCAAGTCAAATTACCCCCAATTCTTTCAAGTTTTTAGGCGTAAATTGTAGCTTATAATGCTTTGATTTATGGATCAAATGCAAGATAACACCTAATTTTAATCTTTAAAATTTATAAATCACAAGCCTAATCATGTGGTTTATTGGACTTTAAATCTTTATGAATGGCAACAAGAGGAGAGATGGATTGTACCTTTGTATCTTTCAATTGGGGATCAATTTGGCATGCAGGAGTTGGCTAATTTGGAGGCTCCAATAGCTACTTGAACTAAAAACGGCGAATCAACTCCCTTGCTTGATGGAAGCAACACCTCAGCTGCTTAGAGAGGCAGTTGCTGCAACCACGAGAGGCAGCACCTGCAGCTGAGGGCTGCCAATGTGTTGCAGCAACTACCTTAAGCAACAAGCAGCAGCAGTACAACTTCCTTGGAGAAGCTATGACTAGCAATAAAGGCATCAAATTTCTACTTCTTTGGACAACATGAATGTATAAAAAAAGAAAAGTGAGTTGGGGACTTTTGGTGGAATTTGGGGGAGAAATATGGAAGAAAAGGGAGAGGGGAGGGGTTTTTTGTATAATTAATAAGAGGGGCTCTAGGGGTTGACAAGTAGAGGGGAGGTTTGGGCCAAATGCGGGGGACAATAGTTGTTGTCCTGTGTACTAGGGGTGCACATGGATCGAATTAGATCGGTTTTTAGGTTAATCCGTGTCCAATCCGCACTTAACGGATTTTAACTTTTTCCAATCCGATCCAATCCATTGAAATTATAAATCCAATCCAATCCACCGGATTACGGATTGGATTGGACCGGATTTTTAATATTTACATATTTTCAGCACATAAACTAGGATCAAGTTCTTAGAACACTAAACCTTGCCGTTTGATTCACAGTTCTAAAATTGATAATACAAATAAATGTAAAGAAAACAATATTTATTTTTTGATAAAGAAAAGAATATGTATTTGCTATGGATTTAGTATGAAAAATGATTGCTTAAATAAATAACATACCTGTAATATGTAGAACTGTAGAAATATCTTGTTGACTTTCAATAAAATTGCAAGTATGTGTAATGGATTAGGAAATATAACTAACCTGCAAGAAATAAAAATGTTGGAAAATAAAATAAAATGTGTCTATGAATAGAATGATCAATACAAGGAAACTAACCATCAAAAAATATATTGCTATTGCTCCATTCAAACATCTAGTAGCTGCAATCTTATGTTAGTGCAACATAATAAATATTTAACGAAAATTTGACATAAGGTTATAAATTGGGTAGAACATGGTAATACCGTCAAAAGTCACAATAAAGTGTCGAGTTTCAAATACAAGTATAACTCAAAATAGTATGATAATTTTACTCTTAGACATGAAAATAAGTAAACATAAGGTTGGAATCATGAGTTACAGCTCTCCATCATCTTCGACTATCTCTAAAATCTTGTTTTTTACCTGTCAAAGTGAAATTGATAAAATAATCAATAATCATACAAATTATAACACATATAAAAGAAAATATTTTTACTAACCATAACTATCGATATCTTAGGAAGCTTGTGAAATGTAGATGCTAATAAGATCAAATAGGTAAAAAATGCTATAAATATTCAAAGGCAAAAAATTAAGATCATATATCACCATATAATTTTAAATCGAGATATTAATGAGCCATGCAACTAAAGGTAACATACACATTTCATACGACTAAAACTAGAAAATGAAACTTTGGATTATTGCAAATATTTGTTGAAACTACATATATTTTGATCAAATGCATTGTACCTGAATAAAAATAGGAGATGATTTGTGGAGGGAGATGCACCACAGCTCGATGATGATACACGAAGGAAGCGACACCACAGTGACCCTGCCGCACAAGAATGGAGGTGTCGGGTTGGTGTTGCTCCACGAGAGGTGCTGTGACGCAGGCGCGTGCGAGGCACTCGTATACACTACAGGCACAAGGGAGTGGTCTACAACAAGGGATGCAGGGGAGGAGTCGGTGGTAGCGAGGTTTCGCTCGCTGGCGGTGGGAAGGGTCGGGCCTGATTTGGGCGGCGGCGCAGGGCGAGCTGTGTGGCGATACACAACGGGAATGCGAGATTGGGGGGGTAGGGGTGGGGGGAAGAAAGAAGATGCTGGTGCAAGAGGGGAGAAGAGGGGCAGGCGTCGACGACGAGAAGAAGAGAGAAGAAGGCGGCGGGGCGAGTAGAAGATGGGGGGGAAGGGAAATCGGAGGCGTCAGCGTGGGGGAAGGTTTAGGTTTGGGTGAAAAAAAATGAGAGGGAGGGGAAGGGGAAATTATGATAGAGTAAATTATGGTGGGGTCCCTAGGAAATTGGATTATAAAAGGTAATGGGAAAGAAGTTACAATGAGTGGGGTGGGATTGGGAAATGGTGGTGGTAAATTTAATAAAAATATGTATAACTATAAAATCTGCACTAAATGTATGGATGAAATATTATATATAGTATTTATTTATTTGTTAACGAATTAACGGATTGTATCAGATATGGGGAATGACCCAATCCAATCCATAATTTAACGGATTTTCAAAATCTCAATCCGATCCAATCCAATGGCTAGATAAAATCGATCCAATCCAATCCAATAACATCGAATTGGATTAGATTGCGGATTTTATCTGATCCATGTGCACCCCTACTGTGTACAACTGGATATTATTTTTATTTTTTTAAAACCATTCTCTTTATTTGATTGCCAAAGTGCTCCATATTTGCACCTCATATTTCTGATTCTAATGTATAATACTCATTTTGATTGTATATGCATGATGATCAGATAATATAAATTTCATACTTTTCTTATCCAAGATGGATATAGAAATTGATGAAATACGATCTCAATTTGTGAGCAAATTTTGTGATTTTAAATTATCAAATGACATCCGATCAACGAATGGTCGATTTTGTTGGTCTTATTTCATAATGATGAATTTTGATGGTCTTGGATTATTTTTATGGTTGGCTTTTCTGGTGGCACACTTTACGATGCGATTGATTTTTGATCGATTAATCCAAATAAATTTTAATTTACATCTCTGAATCCATCTTAAATTATTTGTTATTGATCGTTAGTTTTATCAGATCACAGGGACGCTAATCGGGTCGGATTCATGTTTTATTTGGATCCGGAAGTCACAAATAATGTAAAAACCTTAAAGGAAGTCTCGTCATTGAGACTCGAGTCAGGGTTTTATGTTTTCTATCTGAATTTCATCTTGTCATAAAAACCTCAAAGGGTTTTGAACCCACAAAAACCTCAAAAGAAAAATAAGCCTTATTCTTTTAACATGTATAATAAAATGGGCTTGTTTTGATGATTACCTGAAAATAATTGTGGGTATCATACCCCCACATTTTCTTTAGTCGCCCATGTGGCCTCTTCGACACCATGTTGGTGTCATAGCACCTTGACCAGAGGAATCTTTTTGCTACGAAGCTTCTTCACCGTATTATCAACTATATGCATTGGCTTCTCCTCGTATGTCAAGTCGGACTCCACGTCAAGATTCTTGTAGCTGATGACATGTCGAGGGTCTTGCATGTACTTCCTCAGGTTGGATATGTGGAAAACATCATATATAACTAATAGGTCTAGAGAAAGGGTCTCTCGATAAACCACTTTCTCCACACATGCAATGATCTCAAATGGTCCCACAAATCGTGGTGCCAACTTGTCATGAATGTCAAATCTCTGTACTCCGTTCATGGAAGATACTCGTAGAAATACCCAATCTCCAACATGTATTTTCTGTAATTTCACCAGTATATAAGATTAAGTTGAATATTCATACATTTGAATGTATTAAGAGAAGATGATCGAAATACATGAAACTCTAAGTCTCTTCTCCGTCGGTCTGCATAGCTCTTCTGGTAACTTTGTGCAGTCAGAAGCTTCCGCCTCACAAGATCAACAACCCTTACGTCTCCTCCAAGAGATCTACGAAGTAAAAAGCATGACCACCTACCTCACACCAATTGATAGGTGTGAGGAAACTTCTCCTGTATAGGGCTTTGAATGGTGCCATGTCGATACTCAAATGAAGGTTATTGTTGTACGTGAATTATACCAATGGCAGATGGTCCTTCCAAGATCATTTTCACTCAAGAGTCATGCACGTAACAAGTCCTCAAATGTATGAATGGTGTGCTCTCTCTGTCCGTCAGTCTACAAATGGTATGCAAAACTCATCTTTAGCTCTATCTGCAGTGCTGACATAAACTGGTGCCAGTAGTGATATATAAACCTCGAGTATCTGTCAAACGCCACCTCAATGTATACCATGAAGCTTGATAATGTTTTGCACATATGACTTGGCCAATCTAGATGGAGTGTAGGTTATTAACAAGAAAATCGTCGGTCTTAAGTTCCACACAAAGCGGGAAATCAGTCGCTGAGTCGACCACACGAGATTCGGATTAAGTCAACAATTAACCCACAATAGATAAATCAATCGATGAAAGTAAATGTGCAGAGTTAAAATTTATTATAACTCTACAACAAAGATGTGTATAGGTACAAGTATATGTTGAGTGTCGAACACAGGGAACAAGCAGGATAGATCTGAAAATAAGTGCTCAAGACCGAATGTGATCAAATGCCTACAAGTGTGTTATTTTTGTGGGTTTTTAAATTTTATACTTTTATTTAATTTTTGATTATATATTTTTATATTTTGATTTTTAATTTACTGATTTTGTATTTTCTTTTATATTTTGTGTTTTTATATTTTCTTTTTCTTTTAATAAGGAAATACAACTATATAGGGGATATATATATATACAAGAGAGAAGAGAGAGATAAAATGGGTACAAATACTCAAAACACAGGAAACAAACTATTTGGGCTTTTTATATTTTTATAATGTTTTTGCGATTTTTCTATATTTTTACGATTTTTTTGGTATTTTGAAAGTAAAAAATACTGAAAACAGTGAATAAAATTAATGGCCAAAATTAAAATGAGGATGAAAAATATCAAACATAGTCCAAAATTCCTCAAATCAATTTTAAATTAAAGAAAATAAAATAGAGAAATTAGAGACAAAAAATTATATTTTTAGGTTTTTTTAATATTTTTATGAAGATTTTAGGGGTTTTGTAATTTTTAGGAGTTTTCCCTGTGAATTATTTTAGTGATTTTTGGTATGGAGTTAAAACATACAGAAACACATAAAATATATTTTTTTGGATTTTTTCAAAAAAACTTTTTATAATTTTTATGTATTTTCTAATGCAAACATTGTTGAAAACGCATGATTTTGAATTTTTTATAAATAATAAAATGTAATAAAAATGCAATATAAAAATATACCATGAAAGACCAACAAAACAGGAAGCTATGTCGAATTTTTGGGATTTTTTGGGATTTTGTAGCTGCATGCAATAATTAGAAACAATAAAGAGAAACTGCAATATTGACAAGGGCATATATGCAAATATCCAACACATCCAGGGCCAACGTGTATTTTTTCCACAAAATATATAACGTAATACCGAATTTTTTGGACCAAATACAAATAGTCAAAAACCCAGGGGGAACAGTGCCAAATTCCCATCGACGCACGTGGTGCTCACGCGCTTGGTAGGGACTTAAACGCAACTAATCAAGAACCTGAGGGTTACTTTGCAATTTCACCAAAAATAATACATGTGCATGAAATGTTTCCTGTATTAGAAGAAATAACAAAACCCACAGGGGGTCCCCTGTAAAATGCCCACCCCCGCACGCGTACATGCACGTGAGGTGACGTGGCCGAGGACCCAAATGCAAATACGAGAAGTGCGAGGGTGCCTGTGCAAATATTACATAAAATATTAAACTACAAATGATAGTTTATGGATCAAACTTTAAATACAAAAATAGGGGGGTATCAGACAAAATTACCCCCGCTAAGGCGTGATCCAACGGCACGCGTCACTTCCTTTGACACGAGGCAGCATACGGACGACTGATGACGCTTTATCTTCGACGACTACAATTAGATCTCTAATGGCGGATCAAACAATGGGGGCGCATGAAGATCTAACGACGGCTGAACGATCTGGGCCCCGGCCTCGATCTGATGGTAGAGTGCCAAGCTGGAAGAACATGGAAGAAGGACGGCAATGGCGACCTTCCCTGCCTCCGTTCTCGGTCCTCTGGCGCTCTCTCGTGGTCCAAAATGGCCTGACACTCCCTGGGGTCCTCCTCTAGCCCCCGGGGACTCCAAAAATCTCCAGTGTCGACCGGAGCTCGCGTGAGAAGGCGACGGAGCTGGGGGGCTCTAGGACCCTCCGACGCGAAGCGAAATTGAGCCCCAGGCTCTTCTTCGACGTGCAAGACATGCAAAAAAAGGTGAAAGGGTAGAGGGCAAACTACCTTGACCCCGTGATGGCGAAATGGAGGTGTAGGACGATGAAAAGGGAACTCGACCGGAGATCGCTCTGACGAGGGGGTCGACTGGTGATCCGATGGACGAAACATGACGATGAATGATGGGATATTGATCCTACGGTGATTATGAACAAGAAACGCGAAAGAAAATGAAGAGAAATAGGGTCCTCGAAGGTGAGATCACCTGAGGAAAAAGACCTCGACGACGGGACTTCGCCGGAGGTGGTGGAGCAGCCTCAGGCCTTCCTCGATCCTCCTGAAGGGTGGTACGGGGAGCTGTCTCCTCCCTGTTGTTCCGGGACGCAACAGGTGGAGAAGAAAGCGGCCAAAAGGGGTTCAAACTTGGCTTGAAAGTCGGAGGTAGTATTTGAAGGGTTGACGAACGGCTGGGAGAATCGAGGGGGATCGACAAAATCAATGATCCTCGGCCCTAGGAAAGATGAGGGCGTGATAGAGGGATGATCGAGGCACGAAAGTCGTGAAGGGTATAGCACGAAAGGAGGAGAGGTTTGACCTCGAAAAGTCCGTGAACATGGGCAAAAAACGAGGTCTGACAGAGGAACATGGGGCGGGTCAGAGAGTTGACCGAGGTCAACTCTCGGACCTTCCTGGTTGGTCCACGTGGACCAACCAGGAAAAACCCTGAGGAAATTATTTCAAAATTCATTTAAAAATAGTAAATGAATTTATTATTTTTGGATTATAAAATAAACAAATGTTTGTTATTTTCTGAAGTATTTTAGTATGATTTTTATTTATTTTTTAGATGTTTGAAATTACAAGTTCCCTTTTATGGCCTATATAAGTATACATACCTATGCATTTTAATATTTTAATTTTTTATTTTGTATATTTAATTTTATTATTTTTGTTTATCATTTTAGAAATTTATAACTTATTTTTATACACTTAAATACATTTTTATTTTATTTTTCTGATGTATTTTGTACACTTAAATAGATAGAAGTGTTAGTTATATAGGTATAGTTATATCTTATAGGTATTTCATCTAGGTGTTGTATACATGTACTTTATTTTTGTATTTTCTTTAGGTTTTTATTCCTGTTTTAATCTACATATATTACATATAATCTTTAAAAAGTTATGAAAATATAAAAATATAAAAATAATGAATAATAAATAAAATGAATATTTTAATCTGTACAAGTATACAATAGGGGTCCAAAACTTAACTTTCAAATCGTAGCTCCGCAAAATATGAAACCACCTTTATTAAATAGCTTGTTAAACGTTATATATAATTAAAGATGATTTTCATACATTTAAAGTTTTTGTTTGAGAGATACATGTATGGGAAGCTGGAGTTCTGGACACTTATTCAGATCATAACTTTTTACCTGTACATTATTTTTGGATGAAATAAATTTTGTATTTTTCTTTATTTAATTATCTACAACTTTTATGTACAAAGTTTCTTTTTTGTGATGTAAAAAGTGGAATAAAAAATAGGTCTCAAAATTAATAAAGAATGAATTAAATAAAAGGGATTTTTATTGTATTTTGGCCCTTATCTCCCCCTACATTATTCCTTGTCAACCTATTCATCTAGTAGCCTAGGTCTCGAGGTTTAGGGTCATAAAATATTTACAAAATTTATTCTTTTTCTTTTCTTTTCTTTATTCTATAATTTTGGCTTTAAAAACCATAATTTGTAAACTATTTACATACACATGCATGAATGCTAAAATGCATGAATTAAAGGTATTTACATGATTTAGTTTAATTATCAAACTTGTCTTCGTAAAATCAAATTTTGGAGCTTAAGTCTGTCCGTTGGAATTTTAGTGCGGTCGGAACCTTAACGAGACCAGATTTGAAGTCCAATAGCCTTCGAGAATCCCAAAACTCTGCTCAAGTCTCCTCAATAGCCATGTCAGAAATATTTCAACTCATACGCAAACCCTTACGACTATGAATCTGACTCGTACAATGTAAGTGATGGTGGCTCTTCCCAACTGAAATGACAAAGAGGCTGACTTCTCCAGTATGACAACCCAATGATTCCCCAATCCAATAACTCATTCCTCGAGGAGCAGGGTATTCCCTTCTAAGTTCAAGTGACAACCAGCTCAAGAGGTGTGGGTGAAGAGAAGAATGGATGGTAGTCAGTGTAGCTACCTATCCTAGGATGCAAGACCAGTGTAGTCAAGTCATCCAGTTGCAGGCTCACATGATTTGACTTTGAAGTTCAAGCTCTCTTATTGACTATACACATGTGTACGCTCTGGCAGGCATTTTTATTTTTGTACAGGTCTGTCCACTTTATTGTTCCACATATAGTGACTTGGATGTTGAGATCACATCTCAAATCCAGATCTCAGGCCTCCCATAGATGCTTTATTAAATCAAGACCGCAAATCTAATCTTCTCATTGCATCTGAATACATTTGGACCAAGATTAGATTACTTCTCTACTGAGAGGAGTCACTAAAATCCAGACCCGTTTCATCACTCCCTAGGAATGGAAGTGACATGGTTATACAATCATTTATGATCACATCACCCTCAGGTATTACCAATAGTTGTACATCCTGCATACTGGAAGACTCAGAATAAACCTGAAGTATTAGATCAACTTTACTGTCTACTTCAAGGTTTTATCAGTAAGTTTCTCATTTGATCATTGAGAGTTGGTATCGATGATATACTTTCCAAAAGCATATATCATACCTAGGTCTTGATCATGTACTTTCCAAAAGTATATATCAAACCTACAAATTCAGTCAAGCTTCCAAAGCGAGATGACCGTGCACGAAATTTGATTCTTCCCAATATCTCATGAGTGAGCTCATGCCTTCCGGTTCAGTAAATGAACCTGTATGATCCCTTTGAGAGATCATATTACTTATATGCCCTTATATGTACACCAGCGTGTCGGTGTATAGACCTTGGTTAGGTCATCAACCTATTGGTCTGCCAAATGTACATACTCAGACATATAGTAACACATCTGTCTCCGGTCAGAGGATGTGTGCTTGTATCGTGACAGCATACGATATAGGACTTTGGTTATCTCAATCTCGTTAAGTCAACTTTTTGACCTAACTAATCTGACACCTCCGAATATGTATTCCTATGCAGAGGACCTACATCAAGAGGTCGGTCAGATATCAGCTTTTAGAGATAAGGATTGCCATCTCCTACTCAGGCTGGAGATCATCTCTTAACAATCATTTGACGGTGCTTGATGAGTCCTCAATCTATCCCTTTAGATATTCATCCAAGCACCAGCCTCTATGATTCAATAGTTGAATCAACAACTTTATGATTATTAAGATGGCCATGGTACATAACCCTAATTGTACTAAGGGACCTATTATGCAAATTAGTTATTCTTCATTTCAGATCAGGGAATGATATTCGCAATAACATTTATTGCATAATGGCTCGATGTGGGCTCGCATGTCCAACAATCTCCCACTAGCCCAAAGAGCCATTAATGGGCTAATCATTTAAACCCACACTCATGTGACAATCATAGGCTATTTAGAAAATAGCTAAGTAAGCTGATCAATCACTCTGTTTCCAAAAGACTATGCCAAGTAGTTTTACGACACTTGCATATCTCCTAGTAACAGTGCTCACATCTAATGTGATTGTTGCATCTTATGCAACCAATACTCAATCTTGTTGGTTATAGTGTCCTTGACATTACAAATCAATAATAATTATAACCAGTATTCTTATAATCCTTATCAGAATATCTTCATTCCCGGAGATCTCCATCTCCTAAGGTATCTATAGTTAAGACTTTGAGATTACTATATCTAAGTCTCGTCACCTTTTTAAGATTTTGTTATTAATGGAATCAAGTGTTTTATCTCCATAGCAGGATTAGTAAAACTTTACTACTCCCACTACATAGCAGATATCTGGCTTTTGTACACATCTGGCATACTCCTGGCTTCTCGTAACTGATGCACAAGGGCAACCAGTTTTAGCATTTACTTCCTCAATTCTTTGAGGTGTTATCCCTTTAGATGGGTCAGTATCATATCTTAAGGGAAGGAAGCCTTCCTTGGGACTTTCCAAGAATGGAACTTGTCCAAGGTGTACTACAAATGTGACAGTCCCAATACCCTCTTCTGTTTGCTTCTGAACACCTTCAGAACTAAGATCTAAGAGGTATCCTTGAAATCATATTTCAAGATATGGAATAGCCAGTATGTAAAACACTTACTACCATCCTTATATCATTTTAAAATGATTAGTATATTATCTACATTTAGCATGATGAACACAATGGCACTCCCACTATGCTTCACATGGTTCATCAAGATTCTATCTGAAATCATAACATTTACGATTTCATCAAATCTTATGTTCCAACTTCAAGAAGCTTATTTGAGTCCATAGATGGATTTATTTAGCTTGCATATCTTGCTTTCCTTAACCATGAATCCCTGGGATTAATTCATGTGAATATCCTCAGAGAGGCATTCATAGAGGAATGCAATCTTGACTTTCATCTCAAAGATGTCAAAGCCAAGCTGTGTACCTACAATTAGCAATAATCCGATGGGTTTAAGCATGGTTACTGAAGAGCAAGTCTCATCGCAAGCAATGTCTTCTCTTACGGTGTGTAGCTCATGGCTACGAACCGAGCTTTGAAGGTCTCTACCTTCTCATCAGGTTCCCACTTTCTCTTGAAGATCCATTTACACCTTGATGGGTCTAACCCTTATAGGTGGATCCTCGAGGGTCCATATACAAAACTTGTATATGAAGTCTACCTTAGACCTTTATTGCTAACATCCATCTTTCCATGTCATGATCCTCAAGAGCTTCATCACATGAAGTCCGATCATTGTCGGACTTAACTGACAAATGGAATACATCCTCAAACTCATTTGAAGAGGTATTAGTGCTTCATCTTTAATTATCCTTTTATTTTTCGATTTCAGAAGCCTCATTATCATCTTAACATTAAATGTGTTCCTTCACTTTATTTTCATCTTGATTCTCAAGAGTCTCAACCTCTAAGAATCACATTCTCAGAGATGAGATCTTTTAAGAATCTCAAGGTCATAAAGTAGGTATCCAATATCATCATTTATTTTCCTAATGAAGCAGCACTCTCTGGTGCTCAATTCCAACTTACTTGCATAGAATCTTATTAAGGATGTATAATGTAGTCTCTACTACATATATACATGGAAACTAAGAGATAACTATGCTAAGATTAATCATTTATCAAATCATGTCACACATGATCTAATTGTATCTCCCTACAACTCCATTGAGTTTAGGTGTATTAGGAGAAGTGAGATAGGAATGATATTCCTATCTCCATAAGGTATTCCTTGAATTCATCTAATAGGTACTTGCTACCTAAGTTAGATCAAATTCATTTCATCTTCCTTCAAACTTTGGTTCTAAACCAAAATTGTGAAATCTTTGAACATTTCAAAGGTGAAGGGAAGAAATCTCATATCATAAATAATCGTCAATAGATATCACATATCCATAATGTCTATTCTGATATAGATCATCCACCTATATCAATATGTATGAGATCTTGAATACCTCGGCATCTAACACCATTCCCAAAGAAGGGTGTATTGGACATTTTTATTTTGAATACAATATTCATAAGTATGTAAGTTTTGAAATTTTAGACATTCTAAAGTATCATCTCTTACTAGTCCATTGATCTCATCAACAGACATATGTCCAAAACTTGTTGCCAGATCATTATCAAATGATCTTCATCCTCCTATTGATCTTTTAAAGGTTTAATTTTCAGTTTTAGAAATCTTAATAAACCATTTATTAATTTTCTAATTTTGTGGAGTCCACTAGATGTTAGATTACTATCTGAAATATATTCAACATAACCTTTTATGATAGTTCTATCTCAGAATTCATGTTTATTTCCAACATTTAGAATCAAACAATGAGTGTATTCTAACATCTAGGTCATAGAGACATTCTCTAAGACTAAGGCTCTCCCACTGAAATTAAGAAGTCTATTAATCCAACAGAGATTATTGCAACAATTGCATCAATATCCATGTGGATAACTATAAACTTAAGAACAAATTTTTTTTAGCCTTCTAAAACATATGCAACATATTCCAAGTGTTGCTAGAAGATTGAGATACAATTATAAGACTTTATCTTATTCAACAAGAAAGTCAATATCATTAATTTATGTAGATTATTCTGGTGCTCTATCCGAGTCCTTCTCTAAGGATTCTAGACAGACTTGATAGCCATACTATCAACACACCAACTTATTGCATATATAGCATTCATCCAACTCTTTGGATGTCATATGGAAGTCATAGAAGTACGATCAACTCTTTGACTATCCTTCTCATCTTGGGTCTGACCCATGCTTCCACTGTGCTCCCTTTATCTATAAACAACCATTGCTTAAGACTAAGGATCTCTTATGTTAAATTCAAAAGAATTCAATGTAAGAGAATTTCAACATTTATACATGCTTCATTAAATTCAAACAATATGGATATTATGAAGCTTCATGAATGACTAGAGTATAGACAGTAGAATGATGACACTCATCATGTCTACATCCATCTAGACTATTAAAACATTGGTTCAGCTAGGTATTCAAACATTTTGAATACATCATCTCTTATAGAGCTACCATTCTGCATGATGTAGTGAACCATGTCATTCGTGATTAAAATGTCGAGAGCATATATGTATGCCAAAACATCTTCTTAGGGTTTTATAAGGATTAAATGACAATTACGATTATCATCGACATGTCACTTCCAAGGTACATTTCATGATATCAAGACTATAGAGACATACAAACCCTAGGGTTGTAGATCTATTGTCTATTTAATTGTCATTACTCATCACTATGAGGAAACTTGCACATTGCAACTACATACAATATGTGTCCAACTGCAAGTACAATATCTAGATCATGAGTTCAATCCATGATATTTTATTGCTTATTATTGAGTATAACATCGAGTGGGTTTAATGAAGGATTATCTGAAATAAGAAATTTGCATAAGTGTAAATATATTATATATACATGTTTTACTTTGATTTAGTAATTTTTATATCAAAGTTGTCCTGCCTTGTCAACACTGAAAGTTCATTCCCTTAAGTACTTTCAATGTAAGAGATATACTTACCATTATATCTCAAGCAAGATCTGGGATCTCCTTCCTTATATTTATCACATCCCAATAATATGAGAACTTGTGACTCTAATAAAAAGAAGCGGGAACTCATTCCGACTTGCAAGTCCAACTTGCATTTCCCAATTCGGTCTTTAACACCCGAGCCCACCACCCCTAAAGTGATGTTGACCCGTCATTAATTGAACCAACCGTCAACAGGCTTAATACTCGCTATACACAATCCAATATCACCACAATAATATGAGGACTCGATATTGGGGTCACTACGTATACAAACTTACTCTTTCGAGAAGTGAAGAGCCCGATCTAAATGGATTATATGCAGGAGCTGTCACTTCAGACATGCATCTCCTACATACAATATCTGGCGATGGAACTCTTCGCCTTGACGAGAGACCATGGATGTCACTTATGTGATCCTCCATATCATATTCAAAATCTAATTAATCATCATGAATCAGATTCATTATGATCAATTCTTCCAAGGGAAATAACACATCTATTTATAATAGAGTGTTTTAATTTTTTAATTGGATTCCAATTAATCTAATCATATTAAATTGATGATCCAATTAATATCCAACAAACATTCTTAGTTGTTACTTGAATTATGGTATTATCTCAAATATGTATTATTTTGAATTTTAATAATTAGAAATACATCACGATTTCTTAAGCATTGTACCAACCCTACCCAATGTCATGGCCAGTGCCGATGGGAGTGGGACAGATCACACACAGTGCAACCTGCTACCCCAACGCTCCCAGACTAGGCACCATATCCACCTCGGGAAAGGATAATGCAAAATAGATCACTTTGTACTTGAGATGATCATCGAGTTTTCAACCGAAATTATACCATATAATAATAATAATCAAGACCATTTTGATTAGTATTATAATGAGATTTGCTAAACAAATCCCAAATCCTATTCAAGCAACAAGGTTTTGCATGTAAAAGTTGTCCTACAACTATTGTATGATAAACTAGAGTTTTCATGAAAACAATGTTTGTTGGAAATTTCATATTAACCAATTGTGATCAAGATCAACTATCTTATCACTTTGGTTAACACAATGTCATTCAAGGAAATAATTATCATCTTTAAATATTTCACAAATATTTATCAATAATCATTTCATAAAATTAACAATTAATTTCCCTTAATTTATTTTAATGACAATCACAAGGTTCATGATCAAGTTTGTTAATTTCCAGCAGTGACCCCTACTCACTAAAATCAACATAACTCGATCAATTTATATCCGATTAATGCAAACTAAATTTATTTTGTTCGCCAATTTGATTTAAAATAGAACCCAAGTGATAATGATGCATTTTCAGGCATTTAGGACCCATAATTAACTCTTTAATTACGTCACTAGCCACCATCCTCCAAACAGTAAATATATGTTCAATAAAACGAGCATATATTGAGCAAAGGAAATCCAAATTATGCAAACTCAAATCCTTCTGTTTCCTTAATTAATGAAAAATATTGTACAATTAAAAATTTTGTGTTTAAACATTTTAAACATGGCCGAAATTTTATCACAAGACAGGGCTGCGAAAATTGAAATGCTAAAATCTTCACGAACCCAAACGAGCCTAAATCTTCGTAGATTCATGGATCTAATCCAAAAGCTTCGACAACCTGCTCTATTACCACTTGAAGGATATGGGGAAAATCCTCAAACACATCATGGAAGCGTGATGATCGCATCGTATGCGATCAGGAGCGACTAGTGGCCCTAGTTGCTCCGGGCAACGGAAATTAAAATTTTTTCATGTGACGAAACCACATGATCCAAGAACACTTCTCAAATCGTTTCGTCTAAACCACAAACAAGTAATAGGATTACCTCTTGAAGCGTGGTTGCGATCGAGTCTCTAAACAAAGAGACCTCTTGTCTCAAGTCCGATCTGTCGGAGGAGATGCTTGCGAGCGCGTGAATGAGATACGTGTTTCTCGCAATCCATGTTGATGATCCAAGCCACAGATCTCCTGATCTCGACAAACGAGATACGATGTCTTCTTCATGAGCAAGGCACGTCGAAGTAGAAGGAGATCTACGAGCAAACGATCATGCAGCATAACGACGATGCTACGACAATGGAGGATCTCTCTAGGGTATCCATGGTGGACGATCACATGAGAGATAGAGAGAGTGGGCATGTAGAGAGAAGAGAGAGAGAGCCTTCCATTGTACAAGTCTGTCCACTTCTTTGGAGTTTTTTTATTTTTGATTTTTTTGAAGGACTATATACAACATCATTTACATAAGGAGTTTTTCCTCTTGCGCCAATAGACTATCCCTCTTTTGAAGCTTTATTGCAACCCACAATCTCATGTCCTCAAAACTCATCATCACCGGATGGGTTGGGGGTGCACTTCCCTCCCTAGAGGGGGACAAGTGTTTCCACCTGTGTGCGTCTGATACCGGCAAATCCAACCCCCTTACCACTCCAACTGAGTTGAGCCAAGTGAAAGGTGCAGGTGTCCAAGTTAGGTCACTATCAACAAGAGTTGTGTGTGTGCTCCGAAATACTCTACTTAGGTAGTCAAGAATCCATTGAACCAAGTCTCGTCATCCTCAAAGAATTAAGTCAACTAGATATGAAGTACCTCAATTCCAGCTCCTATAAGGTTTCTGTTAAGTAGGTAGATTTAAGGTCCAACCAAGCTCCAATCTTCGAATTTTACTTAGACTCATTCAACTATCAAACTCAATCCGAAAAAATGCTAATGCTATGCAAATGCCATGCAAAAGAATCTTTTTGTGATGCAATTTTCAAAGATTTTGAACTTTTTATGGATTTTTGAAAAGATGATGCATATGAATATTTTTTAGATTTTTTTCAAACAGATTTTTCAATTGTTTTTGGTATTTTAGTTTTGCAATTTTTTTTTGAAATTTTTGAAAACAAAAAGATTTTGGCTAAAATCTAGGTACAAAATTTTACACGGGGATGCATCTTATATTTACAAGAAGTAGACTTTAAGAATTTACGAAGGTAAGTGGTCGATTCTATAAGTATATATGATAAGGAATTTTAGGTGAGATGTATGTATTCCTCAAACTTATTTGACAAAGGTTTTTCAAATAATTTTGAAAACTCTATTCCAAAATAATTTTTACAAAGAATTTTACAAACATGTACACACATTTGAAAATCATTTTGCAAGGGTTTTCCAAACAATATATATAGAATTTTCAAATATTTTTGCAACCATTTTCAAACCATTTGCAAATCATTTTTCAAACATTTTATTTCACACAAAGAAAATAATTTTACAATCAAAATGTTTTTACAAAGGTTGAAAACATGTAATAAAACGTTTTCCAAATAGTTTTGAAAAGATTTTTCACAAAGATTTTCAAACTATTTTTCAAATATTTTGCAAAAAATATGTTCACCTGATTTATTAATAAGTAAATACAAAAAGAATATGAGGAATAATCACATCTTTTATTAAGTATTTTTAACGAGTTTGTAAGTATAATAGCTATATTTATTACAAAAGTAAGATTTATGGCTAAAGTATATACACAGTATATACGACCCCCTATACTTAGCTTGAGCTATGTCCTCATAGATCGGAGAGAAAAGAGAAGACATAACTCGTACTGAGTATAGAAAAGTCTAAAGAATAAGATATGAATGAATAAACAAATGAGAATTCGACCGTCCCCCCTATACTTAGGATCAAATAATCCTAAGTATAGCATATTGTACACAAAGTAGGGAGGGTCAAGGGTGGGAATGAATAGATCGTACTCAGACTGTCTCCCCCTATACTTAGGATAAGATATTCCTAAGTATAGACAAGAAGAGGAGACAATGGAGAGGATCAAAGAATAGAATTGACATGAGGTGCACATTCCCTATACTTAGGACAAAGTACATCCTAAGTATAGAAGACTGACAAAAATGGGCAACACCTTTTTGATAGATAAAGAAGATAGAAAAGGAAAAGAAGAAAAGAGAATAAACAAATCACAGCTCAGTCTACACCCCTATACTTAGCACAAGGTGTATCCTAAGTATAACAAAATCATAAGATGAGGACAGGGTGGCAGACATAACGAACGAACGAATGAATGATATGGACATATGGATCTGTACAGGGGAAGATGGAAGTGACAACCATGTATGAGATGTAAGTGATGTGAGTCAAAGAGCACATCTCATACCAGATGAATAGGGGCAACGCCAATGGTCGGCAAGTCATGATCTAGATATATTTTCAGGCGTTGACCGTTAACTCGAAAGGTAGAGGAAGACGACAACTCAGATATATCAATACTACCATTGTCATGTACCTTTCTCACCACAAATGGACCTTTCCACTTACTCTATAATTTCCCTGGAAATAATTTTAGCCTAGAATCAAATAACCATACACGCTGATCTGGCTCAAACTGTTTATGGCTGATATGAGAATCATGCCATGTCTTCACTTTTTCCTTGTACTGTAGGCTACTCGAAAAGGTTGTATCTCTCAGTTCCTCCATGGTTGCCAACTCTGCTCTCCTCTGTTCTCATATACTATCAGGATCCAATAATAGCTCTGTAACTGCCTATAGTGACTTGTGCTTGATTTCCACTGGTAAATGGCACAGCTTGCCATAGATGAGACGAAAGGGATATGTTCCTAATGGTGTCTTGAAAGAAGTCCGATAGGCCCACAAGATCGAGTCCAAAAGTTGTGACCAATCCTTTCGGTCTGGGCGGACTACCTACTGTAAAATAGTCTTAATCTCCATGTTCGATACTTCAACAAGACCATCAGTCTGAGGGTAATATGGAGTGGCAACACGATGGTAAATGCTGAACTCATCTGCAAGGGCCCTTACCTTGTCATTGATAAAGTGAGCCCCCCATCTGAAATCAGAACTCTAGGTACCCCGAACCGTGAAATGATATTTTTCCTCAAAAATCGGCACACGGTCTTAGCATCTGCAGCTCGGGCGGGGATGGTGTCAACCCAATGACTCACATAATCCACAACAAGTAGAATGTACTCAAATCCTTGACTCTTAGGAAATGGGCCCATGAATCAATCCCCCATGCGTCAAAAACCTCATAAAAGTGAATGGGCTGCATGGGCATCATGTCTCTCTTTTCACAAGTACCCATCTTCTGACAGTCAGTACACCTCTTCACGAATTCATCAGAAACCTTGAAGAGAGTAGGCCACCAAAGGTCGGATTGGAGCACCTTATGTGTTGTTCATCTCCCAAAATGATGTCCTCCTTCCTCAAGCTTGTGGCAGTAGGTGAGGACGCTATGATGCTCTTCTTGAGGAATACACCTCCTCCAGATACTATCCCCTCCTTCATGATAAAGGACGGGATCCTCCCAATGGTATGACTTGGCCTTCGCAAGGAAGGTCTCAAGTCGCTGCCTGGGACAACCTTGTGGAACCGTCTTGGCAACACGATAGTTCACAATGTCGGCGTACCATGGAAGCGAGGCAATGGCAAGGATCGCCTCATCTGGAAATGTCTCAGTGATAGGTGCAATGAGCTCAGATTCCTCAATGTTCTCTAATCGAGAGAGGTGATCCGCCACCACATTCTTAACTCCAGGCTTATCCTTAATCTCAATATCAAACTCCTGGAGCAGAAGGATCCATCTGGTAAGTCGAGCTTTGGCATCCTTCTTTGCCATGAGGTATCGGATGGCGGTGTGGTCTGTATAGATAGTCACTCTAGATCCCAGAATATATCATCTGTATTTGTCTAAAGCAAAGACTACACCTAGCATCTCCTTCTCAGTCACAGTCTAATTCCGCTGAGCGGCATCCAACGTCCGGCTGGTGTAGTGAATGGCATACGACAATCCATCCCTCCTCTGTCCAAGCACAACCCCTACGAAAAATCAGAAGCATCCGTCATGATCTCGAATGGGAGAGACCAATCAGGTGGCTGAAGGATAGGAGCCTTAACAACTAGATTCTTGAGAGTCTTGAAGGACGCAAGACACTTATCATCGATAATGAACTCGGTGTCTTTTGTCACCAAATTAGTGAGCGGTCGGGCAATACGACTGAAGTACTGAATGAACCATCGGTAGAAACCGACATGCCCCAGGAAAGACCACAACTGTCACAGATTGGATGGTGGATTGAGTTTTTTTATGATATCCACCTTGGATGGATCAACCTCCATGTCTCTGTTGGAGATGATATGGCCAAGGACCGTCCCTTGAGTCACCATTAAGTGACTCTTCTCCCAAGATAAGACAAGATTGACCTCTATGCAACACTGAAGCACATGGTGTAGGCAGTCAAGACAAGCATCAAACCCATTGCCATAGACCGAGAAGTCATCCATGAATACCTCTAAACAGTCACCCACCATGTCCGAGAAGATGGACAACATGCATCTTTGGAATGTCGCCAGGGTGTTACATAAACTAAAGGGCATCCGTCTGAAAGAATATGTCCCAAATGGAAAGGTGAATATCGTTTTGTCCTGATCTTCGGGCGCAATGGCCACTTGATTGTAACTGGAGTACCCGTCAAGAAAACAATAATGACTCTTCCCATCTATCCTCTCGATAATCTGATCAATAAATGGCAGTGGGAAATGGTCATTCTTGGTGGCCTGATTCAATCGCCTGTAGTCCACACAAACCCTCCAAGAAGTGGGTACTCGGGTAGCTATCTCCTCTCCAGACTCGCTCACAATTGTAGTGATACCTGTCTTCTTGGGTACCACATGTAATGGACTAACCCACTTGGAGTCGGAGATGGGGTAGATAAAATTGGTGCTCCACCATTTAGATATTTCTTTCATGACCGCATCTCGAAGATTCGAGTTCAGCCGTCGCTGGAACTCACGCGAGGGCTTAGCGTCCTCTTCGAGGTAGATATGGTGAGAGCATAGAGCCGGACTAATCTCTTGGAGATCATCTATACTCCATCCTATCGCCTTAAGGTTTCTTTCAAGAACCTCCATCAAATGAGATTCTTGTTCTCTAGTCAAATCTGCTGAGATAATGACTGGGTGCATATCTGACTCACCTCCAAGGAGTCTATACTTCAGCGACTGTGGCAAAGGCTTCAGTTCTAGACAACTGGGAGTTGGCAAATATGGCTTCTGGTATGTCTGTGAAGGTTACCAGGTCTGCATGTGAGAACTCTCGCTGTGCATGAAAATCTAACAAAGGAAACCCTGATGGAATATCTGTAAACTGTGCTGGCTCGCTCTCCGTCCTAGCTATCGGCTCTAAAGGGATCAGACATGACAAATAGTCAGTAAAGTCATCCCAATCAATGTTTGAATCCGAGGGATCTGAATATGAAGAACACGAATGAAACTTTGCTTCACCACTCATCCCGCAATTGTCTGCCTCTAATGTGTCCTCGGCCAGGGGTGTGCTCTCCAAGCTCTCGATTGCCACAAGCTGTAAGTATGCTGAATATGTGGGCAAGGAAAGTGCTTGTGCTACAGGATCTGTCCAAATGGCTTCATCATCGATCATCACAAAGTCGCACTCCTGGTGGACGTCTCGCTCAGCCTCTGTCATCTGCGCGGTGTCACTGAACTGCTCTGAGCAGGCTGAATCTCGCGCTCTAGTCTCATTGATCGTCTCTATTTGTATACTTTCACCCTCTATGCGAAAGTACACCTTCCCACTATCATGGTCGGTCACCGCCTTGACATTGGTCAAGAATGCGCATCCAAGTATGATGGGGGTATTTGTTACCGACTCAGGGATATCCATGTCCAGTACAACAAAGTCCACAGGGAATTTCAGGCCCATATGGTAATGACCACATCTCTCAACACCCCTTGATGTGTCCGGAAATCGCATCTTTAAAAGTTGTTTTATAATGTTTGTGCTAAAAGAATAATGTCGTTCGTTGTAGGCGGCAATCGGAATCGGTCAAGAAATAACCACAAAAATTATTCGTCAAGTTTGATTACGTGGTTTTATGTTTATTTTACTTGAGCAAGTCCCAAGGTCGAATACAAGGAGGCAAAGGAACAACCTAGAGTTGCGTCTATCAAGATTCGTGCACGGTTTTCAAGGCGGTATTTTTTTGGAATTTTTAATGCCAATAAAGGATGCGAAATGCAATTTTGGCCTATTTTAGGGACCAAAATATCGACTATGTTCAAACGATGTCCGAAAAATACGAAACTTGGCCACAATGTAGATTATGATGAAATGAATGCACTGTAATTTTTTTGCAATTTTTTGATGCAATTTGAATTTTTTTATGGATTTTTAAAAGTGATAACCAAATAAAATTAGGACTGCTAATGCAAACTTGACCATAAAACTCACCCCACCAAGAATTCTTGCCTTGTGGAGAGTAACCCCCTCATTGTTTGATTTATTTGCAGCGAGAAAGTGACCCGCACACTAGGATAGAGCCACACCCGAAATCTTAGTTGACTACTGGTCTTGGTGAGTCATTCTCCAGTGAGAATCTCTCCGGTAACCGATAAAGTGGACCGCGATGTCCTTAACAGATTGAATTGATCGGGTAGCCGGTAAACGGTCCGCAATTTATACAGGATGGGAAAGATCTCATTTGGGATTGGGACAGTTGGCTAGGAGAATTGGGCTCCCAACAGCTCGCTTAATCGCTCTGATAGATTGATTGATCACCTAAATAAAAATTGAAAAGATAAATGACCGAACCTTCAAGGTCATTAGCTCAAGAGTTGGGTAGGTGAATTGGGGGTTTGATTGCCAATCTTGTTTGCATTCCAGATCTCATCCGCCTTTCTCTCCAGATCAAGATGATGGGAAGGAGATCCCTTAGGCCACGTCTGGTGGCACCGCTGTCGAGCACTCCTTCTTATTCATCTAGGTCGGCTTCGGGGAGTTTAGACCCACTCTCCGAGCCTGAGTTCACCTCCACCTTGTTCCTCCTCGACTACCTTTCTTCCTCTATCAATCATGTGGTGTCGAATTATAGTGCAACAGAGATTTCTGGACATTTGACGGCACCTGAGATTGGTACCTTTGCCTTTGCAGAGACCCAAGACATGGCCAGCAGTAAGGGACACCCAAATGAGTAGGGACAACCTTCTTATGTATTTGATCAGACTGCCATCAACAATTCATTGCTAGCTTCCCTAGAGATGTTGTATAGACATATCAGAGATCAGGGAGACTTCATGGGTGATATAATGAGAGAGATGGCGCAGATGCGAGCAGACCGAGAAGACAGATTTCAGGGCGGTGGAGAGATACCTGAAGACAGAGCTGAAGGAGAAGGCAGAGCAGGAGAAGACCCGCAACAGGAGGATCGGCCATCGAGGACCATGAGACAGTTGCACAACCCTGGTGCAACTCTCACTCACCGATGGATTCAGCTTCCTCCCATTGTTGGGAACTTTGAGCTTCGCCCCCAGACTATCCAGTTATTGCCCAAGTTTCATGGGCTAGCCACCGAGGAGCCTCATCTCCATCTGCAGGAGTTTGAGATGATTTGCAGCACTGTCCACGACAAACTGGTGGATGAGGACACAATTAAGATGATTGCCTTCCCGTTCTCATTGGTTGACAGAGCAGCCTATTGGCTGAAGCATCTATGAAGGAATATCACAACTTGGGAGCAGTTCCGGACCGCGTACTTGAATAAGTACTACCCTCTTGGCTGGACCAATGCAACACCATTTATGATCAGCAATTTCACTATGATCCCGAATGAACAGTTCCATGAGGCTTGGGATCGCTTTAGAGAGCTCATTGACCAGTGTCCACATCATGACATATTAAAGCCCAACCTTGTTCAGAGTTTCTTGTTGGCTGACACCGGAGCTACAGGGGCTTGTGAATGCCTCTTGTGGTGGGTCTTACTTTTCCAAGGGAGAAGATGAGGTTTGGGCCATCTATGAAGGGATGGCAGAGAACTCGACAGTAATGGTCCAAGCCCGAGTCTACACACAGCAGAAGGCCCCCCAAGTGGTAGGTTCATATCAGAGGATTGCACGCATCGATGCTAGTCCCTACACTCTATCAACAGCAGTAGCTCAGGCCGAATCCACCGCAACCGACATGGGGATCATCAACGAGAAGTTGGACCGCATCGAGATCCTTGAGAAGAAGCAGATCCAAGGGCTGGCCTAGATGGACCAGTTGACGAAGACCATGAGTGACCTGAAGATATAGATCTTGTGTATTCAGGAAGCACATACGTCCACGTAGCCCCCCAGGACACGTGCTGATGCCAGCAGTAGCAACTCCACCCAACCTTCTGCCACACACCGCCAGGTTCACCACATTCAGGCAGAGTCGGTCTAGCAGCTACAGTATTACCCATCGCAACCACTATCTCAGGACACTCAGATTGTGGTTTATCAGCCGGGTCAGCCACTGACAGTTCTACCTCCACCACCCTTTGGGCAGGAGCTATTGATGGAAGTCAATGGGATATGGTACGACCGGTACCCACAGCAGGCTGGGATTCGTCGCGATCACCTGGGATTCTGATGGATCATCGGAGGTACCTCATCCCAGCAGTAGCCTCCTGCTCAAGGCGTCCAGAACAACCAGCAACAGCAGTAGCCCTATCACTCCCAACAGCAGTACCAGCAGGGTCATCGTCCCTCTTATCAGGGACAACAGTGGAGGCAGCATCAGCAGCCTTACCGGCAGTACTCCCAACCTCCCGAACAGCAGGCATCCTACTAGCGAGAAATGGATGAGTTCCGGCAGGTTATGAGGGATATCATCAAGGGCAAAGCTGCTATACCAGCTCAGATCAAACCCAATCCGAACAGCTTGAAGAGAAAATCTGAGCGGATACAGTTTACAGAGGATACCACTCCCAGTGACTCTTCGAATGGCATGTCTTCTTCTATGTTTGATGCTGATTTCTTGACTACTATGAGCAGTAGGATGCCAGCTGGCGGTGCCTTGTCTGAGCGACAACCATCCAAGGAACCAGGAGCGTGATGAATCCACATTTCATCGTCTTTATTCTATCATTTTGGCCACAAAAATCCTAGCAAATGCATGTAAATACCCTTAATTAGAGCATCTTAGCATTCATGCATGTGCATGTAAATAGTGTATAAAATACTGTAATTAAAGCCAAAATTATAGAATAAATAAAAGAAAAGAAAAAGAATAAAATATTGTAAATATTTTATGGCCTGAAACCCCAAGACCTAGGCATCTAGATGACTAGGTCAACAAGGAATAAAGTAGGGGGAGATAAGGGCTAAAATACAATTAAAATTCCTTCATTCTTTATTCATTTTGGGACCTATTTTTGGTTCCACTTTTTATACCTCAAATAAAGAAACTTTGTACATGAAAGTTGTAGATAATTAAATAAAGAAAAACACAAAATTAATTTCACTAAAAAATAATGTACATATAAAAAGTTATGGTCTGAATAAGAATCCAGAATCCCAACTTCCCAGACCTGTATCTCCCAAATAAAAACTCCAAATGCATCAAACTCACTTTAATTGTATATAATTTAAAATAATCTATTTAATGACAGTGGCTTTGCATTTGGCGGAGCTACGGTTTGAGAGTTGAGTTTTGGACCCATATTGTATACTTGTACAGATTAAAATATTCATTTTATTATTTATTCATTATTTTTATAATTTTATATTTTTATAATTTTGTAAATATTACTTATAATATATTTGTACATTAAAGTAAAAATAAAAACTCAAAGAAAACTCAAAATAAAAATACTTGTATATAGAATACATAGGTATAATACCTATACTTATACCTATATTATTAATACTTATATTTTATTAAGTGTATAAAATACTTAGAAAAATAAAGTAAAAATATTTTTAAGTGTATAAAAATATTCTATAAATATATAAATTAATAAAAAAAATAAATAATCTAAATACATAAAATAAAAATAAAATAATAAAATATACAGATATATATACCTATAAAGGGTATAAAAGGCAACTTATAAAATTATACCTCTAAAAAATAAATAAAAATCACTATAAAATACTTCATAAAAAATAAACATTTTTTATTTTATACTTAAAAATTAATAAATCCAATTGCTATTTTAAAATGATTTTAAGGGATTTTTCCTGGTTGGTCTGACAGTTGACCCCGGTCAACTGTCTGACCTACTCCCATAGTTGTGTCAGACCTCGTTTTTGCTCTATTTTGCGGAGTTTTCAAGGTCGCACCTTTCATCTTTTGGGGTCGGTTCCTTCTACAACCTTTCTCTTCTACATAGAGCATACACGCCCAGGGCTTGCTTTGGTCTTTAGATCATTGCAGCGCCTGCCACACACCGTTCTTGGAGTCGCCCCGACCACCTATTCAAAATGCACCCTTGACCTTCATTAAAATTTGAACTGACTTTGAGAGCCTCTGACCTCCAGGGAGCGTGTAGAGGGGGAGCTCCGGTGACAGGGAGAGCCCCACACCCCCGTTGAGGTGCGGCGAGGCTCGAGGGCCGCGTTCCAGCCACCTTCGGCCACCTTGGCCGTGAGGTTTCACCTCTCCATATCTGGCTTGATGTACTGCCTTCTACTTTATTCTTCTTGCTTGCTTTAACTCCCTTTAGTGGTAGGATCTATTTTCTGTCTTCCATTTTGCCTGAAATCAGCCATTTCGCCGCCGATATCACCTCGCCAGAGCTAGCTCCGATGAGCTCCTCCCTTGCCGATACTTACCTTCTTCCACTGCTAGGTGAGGCGAGGCACTTTGCCCTCGCCTCCCTTAACTTTTTGGTGCAGGTCCTTGGAACTTTGAAGACCGCCTGGAGCTTCTTCAAGGTAGGCCGGAGGTACCTGGAGCTCTCTACCTTCCCCGACATCGTGGGAGAGCTCCGGTGGCCCCCAGCCTTCCCTGAGGTCTCCAGCGCATTTAGGACCCTTGCAGGAACCTCTAGGGGCATTTTGGAGCGTCGAAGCCCGGCGAAGGAGGAAGATCTGGGCGTGGAAAACTCGCCTCGCGGCGAGTTCTTCCATGTTCCTCGTCGACTTCTTCCTGCCATCCGATCAGCCTCTGTTCTTGGAGCGCTACAACAGCCATCGGATCTAGCGAAGCCTCAGCCGTTGATCTTTGCCGCAGGATCTGATCGTGCACGTCCAAGCCGAACCGTCATCGGCACGCCACAACTTGACACGTGGATAAGTGGGAGACCTCCCACCGTTGGATCACGCCTGCCTGGGTATTTTGCCGCTATAGCCCCGTAATATTTGTATTTATATATTAGTACTCAATCCTTCATTGGTTGTGTTAATTGTTTTTGTAATATTTACACATAGCCCCCAGAACTTTTGAATATTGCGTTTAGGTCCCTCGCTACGTCACCTCACGTGACCAGTACACGTGAGGTGCGGGCATTTTGCAGGGGACCCCTGGTTGTATTGTTATTTAGTTTTACTCCATAAACATTTGCTTGTAGTGTAATATTTTTGTGATGTTTGCATTTTAGCCCTCGTATTTTTGAGAATTACATCCATACCCCTGCCAGGTGCGCATGCTTGCACACGTGCTTTTGGTGTTTTTGCAGGCGTGCCCCCGTAGGTAGTGAAATTTGTATTTGGTCCATTAAGTTGTTTATTCAGTAGTATATTTTATGTAGAAATTGCACTTTGGCCCCTGGATGTTTGCTTATTTGCACTTATGCCCTTGCTAGTAGTGTAGTTTCTTGATGTTGTCTCTATTTATTTCATGCATCTATAAATTGCTAAAAATCACTAAAAAATTATCATAGGCTCCTGTTTGCTTTCTCTTTCACGCCATATTTTTTGTATTGTATTTTTATTGCATTTTCATAATTATTAAAAATAAAAAACATGTATTTTCAGCACTGTTTGCATTAGAAAATCCATAAAAAATTGAAAAACGTTTTGAAAAATTCCAAAAAAATTATATTTTGCTTAGTTTAGTGTGTTTTATGACCAAACCAAAAAGTACTAAAAAATACGAAACAAAATTCCTAAAAATTGTAAAACTCTAAAATCTTCAAAAATATTAAAAATTCTACAAAAATCCTAAAAATAAAACTCTATTTTTGGTGCTTTATCTGATTTATTAACTTTCATTAAAAATTAATTTGAGGAATTTTGGATACTGTTTAGTATTTTTTATCCTCATTTTAATTTCGGCCAGTAGCTTAATTCACTGTTTTCTTGCATTTTGACTTCTAACAATACCAAAAATACTCTGAAAAATCCCAAAAAATCACAAAAATAGTAGAAAAATATAAAAAGACCAAAAACATTTTATTCCCTGATTTTTGAACATTTTTCCTCTATTTTATAAATACTCTATTTCTCTCTCTTATATTGTATATATATTCTATTATAGAAAAAGAAAATACAAAAATATAAAATATATAAAAAAAGAAAATATAAAATCAGAAAATCAAAAACCAAAATACAAAAGTAAAAATTAAAAATATAAAAAAATTAAATTAAAAATACACAAAAAAATTGCATATTTGTAGACAATCACATTCACATTTGAGCATTTTGTCTGATCTATCTTGTTTGCTCTCTGTGTTCGACACTCTACACATACTTACACTATACACCTATTTGTAGAGTTAAAATAAATTTGACTCCACATTTATTCTTCATTGCTTGATTTATATATTGTGGGTTCATTGTTGATTAATTAGGGATTTTTGAGCGGTCAACACACCGATTGCGGTTTCGCCTTGTGAAACCGTACGACCCTCGATTTCCCCGATTATCAAATGACGCCGTTGCCAGGGAGCAACAACGTTTAGATCATTATTTTGTGATTGTGATTATTTGCTTACATTATTGCTCCATTTATCTCTCTTGTATTTGATTCACATTTTTGAGCTATCTAACCATTGTCTTTCTTGTCTTCTTGCGAGGGACCGCGGATCGAGGAGGATCGCCTAGGGGATCCTGTGCAACCTTGGAGGCGGAGTCGGCTATTCTACCCTAGCCAGCATGAGAGGACAGGAGGATTTGAGAGAGAGATAGTTAGTTAGTTTATCATTTTTGTGAGAGAGTGATTCCTTTAATTTGTAATAATACAGGTACCCCCGAATGTTGGACTCTTGAGCCTAATTTCCAAGTGTTTGTTCACTTGAGGGCTCGCCACAGTTTTTACGATTTTCACCGTCTTTTTCCCTTTGTTTTCTCTATCTTGTTTTCTTATTTTGTGTGATTGAGCCCCTAGTTTTAGGATTGCTTGCGATAGACTAAGGCCAAACACTTAATATTTTGCATGTACCTATAGTGCGTTTTGGGCTTAGTTCAAACTTTAAACAGTCGCCTCATCATCTTCAAGCCTACGTACCGCGAGCCCACCCTGTCAAGCGCTACTCCTGAACTCGAAGTGTCGAGAAGAGGAGGGGAGAGCCTAGACCGGACTCCAGGGTTGAAGATCGGTGACCGACTTGTGGTGCTTCACGCTAATAGCAATTTCTGAACTTAGGGCGATTTCATCGGCTTGCATTTGCATATAGATAGGTTTCAATTCTGTTGAGCATCTTTGCATGTAGAGTGCTAGAGGCAAGGTGAGCATTTACGCTTTAGCATTCATCATCGTTTTTACTGCTTGCATTGCTTTTCTGACTCTCCCTCTGATTTTGATCACCTAGGTGCTAAGTAAAATTGACTCCTCGATAGGTTTGTGCATTTCTCATTCAAAATCCAAAAAAAAGTGATAATCAAATAAAATTGGGACTGCTAACATTACTTGACACTAAAATCAATTAAAAAGAAAATCTTGTATTGGGGCGAGTAATCCCCTCATTGTCTTTGTTTTACATTGCTCGCGCACACACTAAGGTTAGTGACCAAATCCCATTTCAGCCCCCTAAGTGTTTGCGCAATCTTTGACATCTCACCTAACTCTAAAATAGACAAGATAAAAAAGATCGAATTTTCGGTCTCTACCGAGTTGAGGAGATGAAGTGAGGGTTTGTCTTGTGTAAGTTTGTTTGTGCTTGTTTGTGTGCATTTCTAGATCATCTCTGTGCATTTGCGCCTTCTTCTTCACTCTCTTGATTTGACCTTCATGCTCTACCGACTATCATTTTCCTCTTGTTTCGAGATGGCCGACTGGAACGTATTTTATCCGGACTTTGCGGACCCTTTGTTCACTCCAGCCGGTCCACCTCCTTTTTTCCAGGAGGACTTTGCTCCTGATTTTTGTACATATATGCCTCAGCCGTAGTATCAGACCTCGGACTTCTACCCACCTCCACCTCCACCTCCACCTGTATATTATCCACCTCCACCTTCACATCCACCCGAGTCTGACCTGTTGGAGTCACCTCCCGCGACCTCCATGAGTGTTGTCATGAACCTAATGCTAGATCACATTACTTTGATGAGAGAGCATCTTGCCACTGTGAGAGAAACCCATATTAATGCTCTTTTCATTGAGGATACGGATTTCTTTGTTGGTGATCATGGGAGATTGCAATCGCCAAAAATAAAAAAAAATGAGAAAAATTAAAAACACAAAAAGAGCTCGGGAGACACTTGGTTAATTCAGATTGCACGGAGAGGGTCCATTTGCCAGATCATTTACCCACACATCCATTCACATCCTGTCCCACCTTTGACCCCGAGGATGCCGCTGTACAGACTGCTCTTGGCATGCCTCGTGTATATGCTGATTCCGACTTCCTCCCTTGTATGGAGGAGGTCAAAATTTCAAAAAAAATATTGACTGAACCGGAAGTGGTGGCTACTATTCATGAGATTATCCGTGCCCCACTTCAGCAGGTCATGACTGATTTATCTGCCCCTCTTCCCAAGAAGAGAAAGCAACGGAGTAGATTTGAGCGTCATATTCTAACCATGGCCACTGCCCACGCCATCACACACCGTCCCATTCCTAGAAAGAAGAACACAGCTACACCATTCATCACCTGCACCATCTCTGACCACACATGTGACTGCACTCCCCTCAACGGCGGTGCATCTATTAGCATATTACCCTTCTCGCTGGTAGAGTCTCTTCACGTAGGGCCTCTAAAGAAAACCAGGATGATCGTTCAGTTTGCCGATGGATCTATCAAGAGGCCGAAGGGTATCCTTGAAAACGCCGTCATTTCTATTCAGGGCATGAGCTACCATGTTGATTTTGTCGTATTGCCCATGGAGACCTCTACAGGGGAGCCATCTCCAATCATCCTGGGACGACCATTCCTCTCCTCTGCGAGGGTCATTATTGATTATGGATCATGAGAGATTCGCTTACGTCCTGTTGACGAGAGCGAAGTGTTGATCACCGCACCCACAGTAGATCAGAGACCTGCACCTGATGCACACTCACCTATTCTAGCTGACTCCGAGGCCTATGACCTATCTGATGATATTAGAGAAGTTTGCTTATTGACCGTTGATGAGACTCGAAAAGCATGGACTTCGAAGTTCCTCCTTCTGGTGTGTGGCGATGTGTTTATGAGATCCGCGAGATTTACGTAGTTGATACCATTGAGCGGAGGGCAGATACCAAGACTAGACAGGACGAACCTGGTTTGACTACTTCCACTGATAAGTCCATTCGCGGACACTCAAAAGTAAAGATGATTGAGGTCGGTTATCATGCTGGCCATTATTTTGATAGATTCGACTATTTTGATGAAGACAATGATTCAGGTGAAACTCTTGAGGACGAACAGACTTCGACTTCTTCCACTGATGACTTCGTTCCTTTTGGTTTTGACCTGGACGAGACCTCGCAGGACGACTCCGATTACTCCTCTACCGATGATGATGAGTTCGTCCCATTCCACTTTGATATCAGCGAGACCCCCAAGGCCAAACCTAGCTATTCTTCTTCCACTCACCCGTCTGCACCTTCACACCATAGGACCACCAAGGCCGAACCTAGCCATACTACTTCCACTGATCAGTTCGTGCCTTTTCGATTTGATTCCACTGAGGGCCGTCACCCTGTCGACCCTTATCGGCTTCCGTCCACTGTGGACCCCGATGTCGACCTGCACCACACTAGATCTATCCCTCAGCGGTCTCGCAAGAAGGTTTGCTTTCCACCTTCTTGATCATATGTACATCCATTTTTGTTGTATATTCCCTTGTGTACCTTTGTTCTCTCTTCCGTATTGCTCGTCCACCCATTCTCGTGTTTTCCTTGCTTAGGACGTACTTTGTCCTAAGTATAGGGGGTGGACGAGCTGAGTGTTCATCATTCCATTTCATCACTCCTGTTTTTGCCTATACTTAGGGCTTCTTTTACCCTAAGTATAGGGGGAGTGATGCGTACATTCTTCGCTATCTTCTTCCATCTGTTGATATCTTTTCTTCTTTTCTTCTTTTCCTCTTCTATCTTCTGTATCTATCAAAAAGGTGTCGCCCCTTGTAGACAGTTTTCTATTCTTAGGACGTACTTTGTCCTAAGTATAGGGGGGTGTGCACCCCGAGTTGTTCTATTCTTTGATCCTCTCCATTGTCTCCTCTTCTTGTCTATACTTAGGGATATCTTACCTTAAGTATAGGGGGAGACAATCTGAGTACGATCTGTTCATTCCCACCCTTGACCCTCCCTGCTTTGTGTACAGTCTGCTATACTTAGGATTATTTGATCCTAAGTATATGGGGGATGGTCAACTTCTCATTCGTTCGTTTATTCATCTCTTATTTATTTATTATTTAGACTTTTCTATACTTAGTACGAGTTATGTCTTCTCTTTTCTCTCCGATCTATGAGGACATATCTCAAGCTAAGTATAGGGGGGTCGTATATACTACGTATATACTTTAGCCATAACTCGTACTTTTGTATTTTCTTAATAATTATGGCTAATTATACTTGTAAAATTCATTAAAAACCTTAATAAAAAGATGTGATTATTCCTCAAATTCTTTTTATACTTACTGATTAATAAATCAGGTGAAAATATTTTTTGCAAAATGTTTGAAAAATAGTTTGAAAATCTTTGTGAAAAATCTTTTGAAAACTATTTGGAAAACATTTTGTTACATGTTTTCAAGCTTTGTAAAAACATTTTGATTGTAAAATTCATTTTCTTTGTGTGAAATAAAATGTTTGAAAAATGATTTGCAAATGGTTTGAAAAATGGTTGCAAAAATATGTGAAAAATCTATATATACTATTTGGAAAACCTTTGCAAAATGATTTTCAAATGTGTGTACATGTTTGTAAAAACTGTTTGTAAAAATTATTTTGGACTATAGTTTTGAAAACTGTTTGAAAAACCTGTGTCAAATAAGTTTGAGGAATATATACATCACACCAAAATTCACTATATATACTTATAAAATCGACCACTGACCCTTGTAAATTCTTAAAATCCACTTATTGTACATATAAGATGCATCCCCATGTAAATATGTGTACCTAGTTTTTAGCCAAAACCTTTTGTTTTCAAAAATTCCAAAAACATTTGCAAAAATTAAAATCCAAAAACATTTGAAAAACTTTTTCAAAAATCTAAAAATGCATATGCATCATCTTTTCAAAAATCCATAAAAAGTTCAAAATCTTTGAAAATTGCATCACAAAAATATTTTCTGCATTCTGCATATCATTTGCATAGCATGAGCGTTTTTGGATTGAGTTTGATAGTTGAACGAGTCTAAGTAAAATCCGGAGATTGGAGCTTGGTTGGGCCTTAAATCTACCTAATTAACATGAACCTTATAGGAACTGGGATTGAGGTACTTCAGGTCTAGTTGACTTAATTCTTTGAGGATCACGAAACTTGGTTCAATGGATTCTTGACTGCCTAAGTAGAGTATTTCGGAGCACACACACGACTCTTGTTGATAATGACCTAACTTGGACACATGCACCTTTCACATGTCTCAACTCAATTGGAGATGCACACAGGTGGAAACATTTGTCCTCCTCTAGGGAGGGAAGTGCGCCCCAACCCGTCCAGTGATGATGAGTTTCGAGGATAGGAGATCGTGGGTTGCAATAAAGCTTCAAAAGAGGGATAGTCTACTGGCTCAAGAGGAAAAACTCCCTATGTAAATGCTGTTGTATATAGTATTAAAAAAATGCAAAAGCAAAAACTCCAAAAAAGTGGACAGGCCTATACAAAAATAAAAATGCATGCCGGAGTGTACATATGTTGTAAAGCCAAATAAGCAAGCTTGAGCTTCAAAGTCAAATCATGTGAGCCTGTAGCTGGATGACTTGACTACACTGGTCTTGCATCCTACGATAGGTAGATACACTGGCTACCGTCCATTCTTCTCTTCACCCCCTCCTCTTGGGTTGGTTGCCACTTGAACTTAGAAGGGAATACCCTGCTCCTTGAGGAATGAGTTGTTGGATTGGGGAATCATTGGGTTGTCATATTGGAGAAGTCAGTCTCTTTGACATTTCAGTTGGGGAGAGCCACCATCACTTACACTGTACGAGTCAAATTCATAGTCGTAAGGGTTTGCGTATGAGTTGAAATATTTCTGACCTGGCTATTGAGGAGACTGGAGCATAGTTTTGGGATTCTCGAAGACTGTTGGATTTAAAATTCGGTTCCCATTAAGGTTCCACCAGCACTAAAATTCCAAGGGTCTGACTTAAGCTCCAAACTTTGATTTTGTGAAGACAAGTTTGATGATCACATTTAATCCACCTTCTTCTTTTTCTTTTCTTTATTTTTCTTTCTGCACTTATTACATAAGTGTTTGCTAGGGACTAGCAAAGGTAAAGTACAGGGGGATGATGAATCCACATTTCATCATCTTTATTCTATCATTTTGGCCACAAAAACCCCTGCAAATGCATGTAAATACCCTTAATTAGAGCATCTTAGCATTCATGCATGTGCATGTAAATAGTGTATAAAATACTGTAATTAAAACCAAAATTATAGAATAAATAAAAGAAAAGAAAAAGAATAAAATATTGTAAATATTTTATGACCCGAAACCCTGAGACCTAGGCATCTAGATGGCTAGGTCGACAAGGAATAAAGTAGGGGGAGATAAGGGCTAAAATACAATTAAAATTCCTTCATTCTTTATTCATTTTGGGACCTATTTTTGGTTCCACTTTTTATACCTCAAATAAAGAAACTTTTTACATGAAAGTTGTAGATAATTAAATAATTAAAAATACAAAATTGATTTCACTCAAAAATAATGTACAGATAAAAAGTTATGGTCTGAATAAGAATCTAGAATCCCAACTTCCCAGACCTGTATCTCCCAAATAAAAACTCCAAATGCATCAAACTCACCTTTAATTGTTTATAATTTAAAATAAGCTATTTAATGGCGGTAGTTTCGCATTTGGCGGAGCTACGGTTTGAAAGTTGAGTTTTTGACCCATATTGTATACTTGTAGAGATTAAAATATTCATTTTATTATTTATTCATTATCTTTTATAATTTTATATTTTTATAATTTTTAAAATATTACTTTTAATATATTTTTACATTAAAATCAAAATAAAAACTAAAAGAAAACTTAAAATAAAAATACTTGTATATAGAATACATAGGTATAATACCTATACTTATACCTATATTATTAATACTTATATTTTATTAAGTATATAAAATACTTCAGAAAAATAAAGTAAAAATATTTTTAAGTGTATAAAAATATTATATAAATATATAAATTAATAAACAAAAATAAATAAATTAAATACACAAAATAAAAATAAAATAATAAAATATACAGATATATATACCTATAAAGGGTATAAAAGACAACTTATAAAATTATACCTCTAAAAAATAAATAAAAATCATTATAAAATACTTCATAAAAAATAAACATTTTTTATTTTATAATTAAAAATTAATAAATCGAATTGCTATTTTAAAATGATTTTTTAAGGGATTTTTCCTGGTTGGTCCACGTGGACCAACCAGGTTGGTATGACAGTTGACCCCGGTCAACTGTCTGACCTACTCCCATAGCTGTGTCAGACCTCGTTCTTGCTCCGTCTTCGCGGAGTTTTCAAGGTCACATCTTTCATCTTTTGGGATTGGTTCCTTCTGCAACCTTTCTCGTCTACCATAGAGCATACATGCCCAGGGCTTGCTTTGGTCTTTGGATCATTGCAGCGCCTGCCACACACCGTTCTTGGAGTCGCCCCGACCACCGATTCAAAACGCACCCTTGACCTTCATTCAAAATTTGAACCGACTTTGAGAGCCTCTGACCTCCGAGGAGCGTGTAGAGGGGGAGCTCCGGTGACAGGGGAGAGCCCCACACTCCCGTTGAGGTGCGACGAGGCTCGAGGATCGCGTTCCAGCCACCTCCGGCCACCTTGGCCGTGAGGTTTCACCTCACCATCTCTGGCTTGAGGTACTGCCTTTTACTTTATTCTTCTTGCTTGCTTTAAATCCCTTTAGTGGTAGGATCTATTTTCTGTCTTCCATTTTTGCCTGAAATCACCCATTTCGCCGCCGATATCACCTCGCCGGAGCTAGATCCGGCGAGCTCCTCCCTTGCCGATACCCGCCTTCTTCCACTGCTAGGTGAGGCGAGGCACTTTGCCCTCGCCTCCCTTAACTTTTTGGTGCAGGTCCTTGGAACTTTTAAGATCCCCTGGAGCTTCTTCGAGGTAGGCCGGAGGTACCTGAAGCTCTCTACCTTCCCCGACGTCGTGGGAGAGCTCCGGTGGCCCCCAACCCTCCCTGAGGTCTCCAGCGCATTTAAGACCCTTGCAGGAACTGCTAGGGCATTTTGGAGCGTCAAAGCCTGGCGGAGGAGGAAGATCTGGGCGTGGAAAACTCGCCTCGCGGTGAGTTCTTCCCTATTCCTCGTCTACTTCTTCCTGTCATCCGATCAGCCTCTGTTCTTGGAGAGCTACAACAGCCGTCAGATCCAGCGAAGCCTCAGCCGTTGATCTTTGCCACAGGATCTGATCATGCACGTCCAAGCCGAACCGTCATCGGCGCGTCGCAGCTTGACACGTGGATAAGTGGGAGACCTCCCACCGTTGGATCGCGCCTGCGTGGGTATTTTGTCGCCATAGCCCCACAAATTTTGTATTTATATATTAGTACTCAGTCCTTCATTGGATGTTTAATTTTTTTTTTAATATTTACATGTAGCCCCCAGAACTTTTGAATATTGCGTCTAAGTCCCTCGCCATATTTTTATGATATTTGCATTTTAGCCCCCGTATTTTTGAGAATTACATCCATACCCCTACCAGGTGCGCGTGCTTGCGCACGTGCTTTTGGTGTTTTTGCAGGCGTGCCCCTGCGGGTTGTGAAATTTGTATTTGGTCCATTAAGTTGTTTATTTAGTAGTATATTTTGCGTGGAAATTGCACTTTGGCCCCTGGATGTTTGCTTATTTGCACTTATGCCCCTGCCAGTAGTGTAGTTTCTTGATGTTGTCTCTATTTATTTCATGCATCTATAAATTGCTAAAAATCACCAAAAAATTATCATAGGCTCTTGTTTGCTTTCTCTTTCACGCCATATTTTTTGTATTGTATTTTTATTGCATTTTCATAATTATTTAAAATAAAAACATGCATTTTCAACACTGTTTGCATTAGAAAATCCATAAAAATTATAAAAACGTTTTAAAAAATTCCAAAAAATTATATTTTTCTTAATTTAGTATGTTTTAGCTCCAGACAAAAAATCACTAAAAAATACACAACAAAAATCCTAAAAATTGTAAAACTCTAAATATCTACAAAAAAAAATTAAAAATTCTACAAAAATCCTAAAAATATAAACTCGGTTTCTGTGCTTTCTCTGATTTATTAAATTTCATTCAAAATTAATTTGAGGAATGTTGGATACTGTTTAGTATTTTTTATCCTCATTTTAATTTCGACCATTAGCTTAATTCACTGTTTTCTTGCATTTTGACTTCTAAAAATGCCAAAAATACTCTGAAAAATCCCCAAAATCACAAATCAGTAGAAAAATATAAAAATACCAAAAACATTTTATTCCCTGATTTTTGAGCATTTTCCCTATTTTTATAAATACTCTATTTCTATCTCTTATATTGTATATATATTCTATTATAGAAAAAGAAAATACAAATATAAAGTATAAAAAAAGAAAATATAAAATCAGAAAATCAAAAACCAAAATACAAAAGTTAAAAATTAAAAATATAAAAAAATATAAAATTAAAAACCCACAAAAAATTGCATATTTGTAGACACTTAATCACATTCACATTTGAGCATTTTGTCTGATCTATTTTGTTTGCTCCCTGTGTTCGACACTCTACACGTACTTACGCTATACACCTATTTGTAGAATTAAAATAAATTTGACTCCACATTTATTCTTCATTGCTTGATTTATATATTGTGGGTTCATTGTTGATTAATTAGGGATTTTTGAGCGGTCAACACACCGACTGCGGTTTCGCCTTGGGAAACCGTACGACCCTCGATTTCCCCGATTATCAGAGCGCTAGACAAGGAGAGTAGCGGTGTTGATGCCGTCAAATCTGTCTTGGCCGATTTAATAATTGAAGTGTCTCTTCCTATGCATCTCAAATGCGATAATCAGATAGCCTTGTTTATAGCTAATAATCCAGCATTCCATGAAAGGACAAAGCATGTTGAGGTGGGTTGTCATTACACTTGTGATTTGATCCAAAAGTGGCTTATTTCAACATCTTAGGTAGCATTAGGAGATCCGATTGCGGACATGTTTACTAAAGCCCTGGCTAGAGGTCCTTTTCATCATTGTTGTTCCAAGCTGAGCTTGATAGATATATATGCTCCAGCTTGAGGGGGAGTGTTAAGATATTTATGTTATTTTGTCCCTTTTTTCCATATTGTTTATTTCTATTGTTCGGTTTATGTAATATACCCTTAGAGATTTCTCCTATATAAGAGAGCTCTAGGGTTAAATGGAATAAGATTTTTCGTTTCCCTTTCTACACAACCAAACGAGGAATAGCAAATAACTACCATCTATCCCTCCTTATCTCACAAAAACTTATCCCTGCAAATGAAAAGAAATGAGGGATACAATAGCTTAATCCCTCCTTATCCCGTATCTTGTATCTCGCTAACGAACGACTCTTTTGAAGTCAAGATTTTTGTTCAAAACTTCATAGATTTTTGTCTTACTGAACAACTTACGACATTTTTTGCTTCCTTTGTTGTTTTGTAGTTCATGTCTATTTTCTATGTTCTATTCTTATACATCGTTTTAAAGCAAGCTCTTTTTATTTTAAGCTTTTCTTGCACCCATTTTTTCCCAACACCAGACCTCCTTTTGACCTGGAACTCGTTCTTTGGACTCGTTTAGCATCTCCTTGGCTACCCTTTGGATACAAGATGCTACCGCCTCGCATCTCGTTTGCACTTACATCACACTACCAAATAAGTTTCCTAAAACATTCTCTTTGAAGCTTGCTTGCTTCAATTGAAGATTCCACCACCTAGTTTTATTGGCGTTGAGAACCTTCTTTTTCTTTTCCAACCCATTTATTTACACATCCATGACCGGCGAGCGATGTTGAGTTGTCAAACTCTTCTAGTATTACTTTGCATTCTTTATAACATTCCTTGTCTTGTAAGTTTATATTCTTTATTAAAATATTTAATATACGTTATATATATTAGATATTGTAGGGAAGGTAAAATTTTATAATTTTTAAGTAAATTTGGACGTGTCTAACATCTCCAAATTAATTCGCATTCAATTTTCAAATATTCATACCGAATTGTTAATATTGATGTTGCATTCATATTCGTATTTGAGGATGTGATTCTTCATTTGGATACAAGATGCTACCGCCTCACATCTCATTTGCACTTCCATTACACTCCCAAGAAAGTTTCCTAAAACCTTCTCTTTGAAGCTTGCTTGCTTCAATTGAAGATTCCATCACCTTGTTTTATCGGTGTTGGGAATTTTCCTTTTCTTTTCCAACCCATTTTTTTGCACGTCTATGACTGGCGAGTGATGCTGGGATGTCAAAATCTTCTAGTATTACTTTGCATTCTTTACAACACTCCTTGTCTTGTAAGTTTACGTTCTTTATTAAAATATTTAATATACTTTATATATATTAGATATTGTAGGTAAGGTAAAATGTTTATAGTTTTTTAAGTAAATTTGGGCGTGTCTAAAATTCGCAAATTAATAAGCATTCAATTTGAGGATGTGATTCTTAAATTCGAAAATTAATTCGCAAATATCCATACCGAATTGTTACTATCTGTTTTGCATTCATAGTTGTATTTGATGATGTGGTTCTTCATTTTACACATTCGTGTGATATTTGTATTCATATTCATATATCCAGATTCTAAATGATAAGAAGCTGATAACACCTATATCCATATCTGACCATTTTCGTCCCCAAGTAGGAGCCGCACTGATGCAACCGTCATTGAGGGATTTTTTCCAAGTTGTTGGGTCATTTTGTTTTCCTTTTCTTTTTTACATTAGAAAGGTTAGGGTTGTCGAGCCTTTTATTTGGGCATCAGGCAAAAAATCTAGAGTTCAGAATTTTGGAAGCTTTTTACAACCTCTTCTATTAGGGGGGAGTACACTAAATTTTTTCTGGAAAACCTGGAATTGTTTTGGTAAACCTGGGGAACACCCATGAAGCTCACACATTAAGACCCTGTTCGGGTATCAGGTTACCCATGCAAAATGCAGGTAACCCGCAAGAGTGACTGGGGTAAATCGAGGGTTTCTGCCCAAAGTGGTCCTCCAAAAGCTGGCTTCCCTCTCGTGTCGTGTAGCGCAAGCGCGAAGGTCGAGATGGGGAGTCGTCCCATCAATCCTATCAGCTGCATTGATTCTCGGTTCCTCCCCTTCGAGGTCTCCCCCTTTCCCCCAAATCCCCTCACGATCGATGGTTTCTTCCTCTGACTCCAGGTGCTCTCGTGTGTCAAACTTGAGAAGGACGAGGCGGAGATCGGAGATCGACTGGTGATTTAAAGTGGTTCTTGAGCTTAGCATTCTCTTGCACGATCTCTCCGATCGAAGCGAGAACTCGGTGTAGAATCCACCTCAAAGGTAACCCTAGACCTCCCATTTTTTGTTCCAGATCTAGTCTGCTTTCTCCGTTGCTCCGATGTTTCGTATTCTTTTTACGATGATCGTGATGGCCGTCAAGAAGTTGGGACATTCAATTGAGGCTTCATCGTTGTTGGTTCGGATTTTGGCTATAGAGATTTTTGACATCGTTGGTGGCTTGTTGATGTCAGATGTCGATGCTGGTTGGATTGAAGTAGGATTTTGTCTGTTCTTGCATTATCTGCCATGGATGTCCATCTTCTCCACGGATTTTTCATTGGTACCTTCGTGTTCAACATCAAATTTAATTTGGGATCGTTTCGACCTTTTTTGATATGCTCGGCATGATGGCATTGGTGTTGGTGGTGGAGCTCATGTAGCTGCGGATTACAGTCTGGCAGCTGTCACCTGGATGAGGGAGGTCAGATTGTAACTCATATGTGGCTCATCGTATGACATGCGACAATGAGTATTATGTGTCGAGGTTCTTCTTTGGTCCTGCAGAAGCTATGTTCTTCATCGGGACATTTGGATCTCGACTTTGTATTACTCATCTGCTTGCTCATGTGAAAGCTTCATATGGTTGTTGGTATGTGCATTGTTCTTTCATTCTGTGGTGGTATACGGATTTGTTCCGACAAATTCGATCGGTGATGGTGGTGGATTTCACTCCTACTTAGGTGCTCTGTTAATTGTTTGTTTTGGCGAGATTGAAGTGATTATGCACCGTTAGCAGATATGGACTCACTGTTGCTGCTTCTATTTGCTATCTCCGTAAAGGAATATGATTCAATTCATTTTCATTATATGGACTGTAGGATGATTACTCACCCTACCGATTTTGGAATGTGATCAGGCAGGCTCACGAATGTAATCATTATTTGCAGTGTTGATGTTGTCACCTGAGGTGCAATGACGAATTTCTGAGCACTGTGATGAAGGATTTCAGTCATTGAAAAGTTTTTCATGATTTCATCTTCTTTACCTGAGATATTTTTTCATGTTTTTCAATTCATTTTAACTATGCACAGATCCTACAAGCAATGATTTAACATGTGGAAGATGTGAACTTAGGTCATCTTTATTAATTATCATGTAACTCACTCGTTCGACGAGTAATAAAAGTTCACCAATGGTGTTGTCAGAGGTGCAATGACCACAATGCGGAGCACCAGTGATGCACTTTTACCACCTAAACCCAAGCGGTGATGCATATGCCTTGCAAGACATCATTGTTGTCTCTTTACAAATGCTGAGCCGTGCAATGATGTTGAGTCATAAACCCGTCGCTGTTTGCTAAGGTGCAATGAAGATTTCTCCGAGCACCTACAATGACCAATTTGTAACTGAGCACGTGCAATGATGTTCCCCCGCCTGTGAAAAATATCTTTGTTATAGTAAGTGCTGTGAGGGCATGCCATCTCTACAATTGCTTTGTCGTTTGATGATGGTTGTTGTGAATCACCAAGACGTTTCCTGAGGTGCAGTGACGATTTCTCTGAGCACCTGTGATGAGCAATTTATAAATGAGCACGTGCAACACTATTACCCTTATTATTAAAGAAAAGTTTGTTGCTTTACGTGCTATGAGGATATGGCATCTCTACAAGTGTTGAGCCGTGTGATGATGGTAGTTCGGAATCAATACGATGTTTGCTGAGGTGCAATGAAGATTTCTCCGAGCATCTGTGATGACCAATTTGTAACTGAGCACGTGCAATGATGAGGCCCAAGGTGCAATGAAGCTTTCTCTATGCACCTCTCACGAAAGATTTATAACTGAGCGCGTGCAATGATGTTCCCCCTCTTGTGAGCAATATGTTTCTTTATCGTTGTGCAAGGAAGACATGATGTCTTTACCTTTGTCGATTTACTAAGTAGCAAATAACCTGAATGCAATGAATGTACGTACTACATTTTCAGAATACTCATGGCCCCCCATGGTAAGGGGAAGGATGTGGCGGATTGTAGTGGACGCGAACCTGTTTTAGCCAGGAGGGCGTCGAACTGGAATGCGATGCAGGATAGGATCTTGGTGCAGTGTATGCTGGAGGCTCGCGACAAAAATCAGTGGTCTGAAAAGACTTTCACAATGGCTGGGTGGAATAGGATCGTGCAACAATTTAATGAACTAGCAGGTCTTCGCTTTGCAGAGGATCAGATCCAGTCCCGTCGGGAGATCTTCAAAATGGACCACTCCACCTATCTTACCTTGAGGAACAAGTCTGGCTGGGGGTGGGATAACATCGCCAACCGTCCAATCGCACCTGATGAGCTTGCTTGGTTGGAGGTAGATGTTACTTTGGACTTATTATGTAAACTTCTACTTGATTCATCTAGTTCAGGTGTTAATTTTCTCAACATTTTCCAGCTCCCCGATGCACTACACAAGTACAATAGGCATCCATTCCTCTACTTTGAGGATGTTTCCTACATCATCGGGAGCGGCACATCAACTGGGAGGTATGCAAGCTCCTCGCGTGCTACTATGGCACCAATAGGGATTGAGGAGGAGATCATCGACCTGAATAACGACGTCCAAAGCGATGGTGATGATGTCGATGAAGTACCTACCCCACTAGTCACCGGTAAGGCAACACATAGATCATCAGGATCTAAGCGTAGGAAAAGTGGCGGCGGGGATCCCTCTCCGAGCATGGAGCATTTCATGGAGATGATACATGAGAGGATAGGTGCGCAACGAAGACAACATGATGAAGATGCCCGTGATGCCTATCAGGAATTGCGAGAAGCATGTCCTACCCTCCCCCCTGCAACATACATCAAGCTTGCTGATACCTTGGCACAACCGTCCAAGAGAGAGTTATTCCGTGCCGTCAAGGATGACCCGGAGTACCTGCAGGCCTGGATTTACCATGTCATGGGACAACCGTAGCTCCAGTGTGATAGCGTCGGTAGGCCATCTTGGATTACTTGATCTTATTGCCATTCTTACTGTCGTGAATTTCCAATCCACATTGGATAATTTCCCTTGATTTTTCGTTATTGTAATCATGTAACTGCGTTGTTGTTGTTGGACAATTTCTCATTAGATCGAACTTAGCATTCTATTTAGCCATTTCCCTTGAGTTGCGAACAATTATTTGTGTAAGGTTAGATCAATTTGTTAGATTTTGATAACTTTGCTTTTGAATGTTTCCATAAAGAACTGGAATGCGCTAAGTGGATTTTTATGATTATGGATTACAAAGAATGTGTTCGTTAATATGCTTCCTCGTGAATATGCTTCCTATTAATGGTAATAAAGTAGAGTATATATGTTTTAGCGCAATGAAATATGATGTAGATTATTCTGTGTAGGTGGTATAGATGAATGAGCAGCTATACAATCCGTTCGAAGAGATTCTATCTGAGGCAACCGAATTATCTTACGCCATGGCGATGTATTTATTCGCTGAGGCCTCCCGTGAAAGGGAGAATCCACGACTTCCAATTCCTTTAAATACAATGCCATGGACGGGGCGGATGTAGATTGATGACATGATGGCTGGGCATGTCAAACGCTCATATCGATGCTTTCAGATGGAGCCTCGTACGTTAATGAAATTCGTGGAGCTACTCGAGCAACGTACCGGCTTAGCGAACACACGGCGCATGGATACTATAGAGCAAGTGTGCATTTCCCACTTTGCATTTGGCCACGCACAACCGAATCGAGTGCTTCAGGAATGGTTCCAGCACTCTGGGTCAACAATTTCTGCGCACATCCACAGGGTTCTCCAAAAGGTCCTACTGTTGGAGGATCTGCTCATTCATCTGTCTACGGCGGAAACCCCGCGACGCATAACATCAGATCACCGCTACACACCTTATTTCCAGGTATGGTCAGCATAAATCATATCCCCCCAATTACATCTATTGTATTCCTAAAAACTTGAATCATTTTGTAGGGTGTTATCGGTGCAATTGACGGGACACATATTAAGGCAACGGTGCCTGCTGGCCTAGAAGATGCATATCGTAATAGGAAGCATTGCATCTCGCAGAATGTCATGGCAGCGGCATCTTTTGACTACTTGTTTACATACATTTTGGCCGGCTGGGAGAGTTCAGATACAGACATGTCAGTGCTAAGAGATGCCATTGAAAGGAGGGGGTTCATCATCCCAGAGGGATGCATGTATCTTGTGGATTGTGGCTACACGAACACAGATTCATTCATTACACCGTATCGCGGTATTGTATATCATCTACCAGAGTGGCGTGCACTGGACAAGTCGGAGCGATACATCTCCCATAAACACCTGTTCAACCACAGACACTCGAAGTTGCGGAGCGATGTTGAGAGGACCTTCGGGGTATGGAAGAAGAGGTTCAAGTGTCTTACGAGCATGCCCACCTATGCCTTTGAGACGCAGAGGGACATTGTAAAGGCAACAACGATCATTCACAATTTCATAAAACTTTATGGTTCAGACAAGTGGTTCGACCGTGTTGAGAAGTACCTCGTGCTGGAGCCTCTAGAGTTAGAAGCTGAACCTGGATTGGAGGTGAGGGTGACACGAACTGAGATGCAACGTGGTGAGCAGCAACGCGATAGCATGACACATGCGATGTATAATGATAGGATGGTCCGGATGAGAGAAATATGATAATTATGTCTTTGTAAGACATCATGGGATAATACACAGTGCATTTCGTAATCACATGTACCCATGTATTGCATGATTATTGCATGTATTGCACGATCTTTCACCCATATTTTATCATGAATTTATGTCTTTTTCTTTGAGATGGCATGCATTAGATCAGATATTGGTATATGTTCTTAACTATTACCAACTAAGCAAGTGCAATTTTAGACGTTTAATCATGTTAATGATAGGTAGGAGACACTGAACCATTGTTTGAAAATTTTAACATGGGTTATTTCTTTGCTTCCCCGTAGTCAAGCATTTTTTTGTTCTGCAAAGGTGAAATGGCTTTGATGTTATCGGCATTCAACATTGCAAATTGATTTTGAATCTTTGATTCCCACTTTGTTATCATATGACAATGAGCGGGCAGAGTCACCATAGTCCCTGATTACGAAAATCCAACGTTTCTATGGCAATGTAACATATTAATAATAGATTACGAAAATCTAACAATTCTATGGCAATGTAACATATTAATAATGATCAATATGTTGGTAATAACCAATGTCTTCCTTAGTTATGTAATAATTAAACAGATAAATTGATTACCATCAAATCAATCTTTTTAACAATATAAAACAAATCAACAAACAATCATTTGTACAAACTTCAGTAACAGTCACATCACAGACAAACCTTCTCAACAGTAAAATTCTCTATCCAAACACCAAAACTACAATTCAGGTTACCCTTCAGGTTATCTAACTTTGGGGAAGGTTAACCCATCCCACTTAACCTTCAATCCAAACACACCATAACACTTCTAGTTTTGCAGGTTGTGAGACTCTAACCTAGATTTTTTATGTGAAAACTAGGAATCAAGACCGGTTGAGCTGTGCCCTGGTGGATGACCTGATAATTCAGAAAAAATGAGCTCTAGGGCCTTTCTCTCCTGATGTTTGCCTTTGTACCCTCCCTTGCCACAATGCTCACGATGCCGCTGGTTCATTTCACCTTACCTTTAGCTGTCCTTAACGCTTTGTCCCTTTGAAGTTAAAATCTGGCATCCTAGGACCGGGATTGATGTTAGATACCAAAGTATAAGGTTAAAAAAACTTAGTTTTGGGATGGGTGAAATAGCAAGTGGGATTGCTCTGGTTCCGAGGAATCAGAAATAAATTTGATAAATGCAGATTCTTATTTCTGAACTATGCTTCTAAGACTTCTAACATCTTTGCCTGTAACATTGCGAATTTTGTTTAATGAGATGACATGTGCAAACTTGGGAAGTGATTACTGCTTCACTGAGACAAACGTGGTACTCCTGAAAACCATGCAGGTCAGTGTATCTAGATAACTGGCGATTCTATGTCGACACCTCCTCTTTATGCACCTGGAGAGGTCTGTCAGTTGTTGGAGCAAACCTCACCCATTACTCTACCTAGGCAATTTCCTTGCTATCGAGGGGTGTGCTAGCAGTTACCGCAACTGTATCCTTTTTCTCGTTATTGCCGTCCCCGATAATCCTCGAGCAGTAGGGAAAGGTGGATGTTTCCTTTCAGTTGGTCACGGTTTACATTTTCTGTAAATCAAACACAGGAAGTATGGTTGGTGTAATTAATAGCCCATCATTGTTTCCCTCGCACGACACTGTGCTTTATACAAGGGGTGTACATCTCTTTGTCAGGGTACTTGTTGTAACTTGGAAGCCTTTTGTAAAATTGGCTGCTTATTGTATTTCCTAATTTATAATATAGTTTATACTTTTGACGTAAGAACATGAACTTGTGATGCTGGGATTTATCTGCCGGATTTCTATGATGTTGCAGCGGAATTCTCTTGGAAATGCGAGTACTGGATGTGAAGGAAAATATATACACCCGACGTGGGTATCTGAGATTGTCATATGCAGTAATGTCTGTTCTTATACATGCTCCATGGATTTCTAATACGTTTGTTATCTTTCCTTTGGAATGTCATGTGCATGTGGTGGCGATTGTTCCTAATTGTACACGGGATCTTGAATTGGGGTTTATAGTTATGGATCTGTGCATGAAAACATCTCTCTCCCTGGGCAGAGTTCATAGTGGTGCAAGCTGTTCATGCTTCTCGAATTGCATGCAAAAATTAATATTTGGCACGAGTTTATAGTATCCTATAAGAAATAAGTTTGGATAATGGATGAGTAAAATTTATCCCCTGTTCTAGTTTGAGGGATAAGATATGAATAGATACTGCAATAGAGATATAATGGTTTATGTGATCATAATGTGCTTACTTTATTGTAAGAAAAAGTATTGTGAGATAAAGTCCTCATATCTTGGAGAAAGGAGAGCTTATTTTGCGTCCAAATAACCAGAAGCCATGAACTCGCACCTTATATTCTATAATGTTCTTTGGATAGAGGATTTCTGCCAATATTTGCGTCCGAATGGGACATTGACTTGCGTTTGGAGGAATAACAAAAAAGATGTACTATTAGACCCTTCCCGATTCAATAAAAGCCATAAGAACTCATCTCACATGTCCATAAAAAAAGAGAAAAAACAAAAGCATGAATTATCCGTTTGCATAAGATTGATCGAGAATGTATAGAATCGGAGGAGAACCAACAGATGTTTTCAGGGACGAAGTCAAGAGTTTCTACTTGAGGGTCAAATTATTGAGACTATATATAATTTATCTTTGTTATTATTTCTCATTGTAATTATTAAAATGTATTTACAAATGTATTTCACAAATATATCTTTATAAACTTACTGTTCACATAAATATCTCAACAAATATTGTATTGAAAAAAGATCCTTACAAAATTCTTCAAATCAAAATACACTATCACTATCACAATGTTAAGTTATACCATTAAAATTAAATTTTTTAAATAAGTAGTATTATATTTCTCCTAATGTAGGAATGTAAAGGAGATATATATATGTACCAATTTTATATAACATTGCATATGTACATGTTTTAAGATAGATACGTATACAAATGCACTTTGATGTCACATATATTTGTGAATGTATCTGTATATTTGTTTTAATATATATATATATATATATTTAATTGCAAATAATAGAATCATTTAATTTTTAACATATTTTGTGATATTGCAAACGTTGAAGTGGATTTTATACCTTATATACAAATTTCAAGATGTGGTAATACATTATTCATATTTGTTGATATCAATATCGTCATCCATAATCATGTAGATATAGATATGGAAATGCTTAAATGCTTTTCCATAACTAACCATTTATATCATCATTTTTGTATCTTATGTAGAACGAGATTACTCTTTATACTCTAGGTGATTATCTTAATAATTTCATCTTTTTGTCGAGTTTATTTATTTTTAAATTAAAGTATTCAAAAAGATATAAAATATGTATTGTATAATACGTAAACAATCTATTGCTAACATGTAAATGCTAATAGTCAATTGTATTTCTTTAATAAAGGGAATTGTTTACTACAAAAAATGAGTTTATATGGACGTTTTTTTAATCTGTCATATTTTATCTATTTTTAAGTACACAATAATGAATAATATTTGTTTTACAAAATAACTTTTATGTTAGAACTAGCGGCGAACATCATATTTATTGCTATATCATTAGTGAAGGATCATAAACAGTGCTTATCCATCGCTATTTTCAGAATGTGAACTAATCGTCGCTATTAAAATTGAGGTAGCTCACTGATTTATATATGGATCACCGATATTTAAGTAATAATGCGTGATGCATTTATCCTTAATATCAAGTATATAAAGATCATTTCATAGCAAATAATACATGCCGCTAACAATTTAAAAAGGGACATGATAATATGGATTCACAAGATTCCTAACGCCTGGTCTTAGAGGGCTTGCGGTGGGGTTCAGCAATCGTTGCATCAACTGCTGTTACAATACTCGAAACTCAACCAATCCACATAGATCAACAATCAACCCACAATCTAAGATAAATCTATGAAGACGTGAATCTAAATTTATTTTTATTTTAACTCTACAAAATATATATAGTGAATAAGTTTAGCGTGTCGAACCACAACGAATATTGGGAATAGGGTATTTATTTTCTAAAAATAAACAACAAATATTTATGTACTTTTTTTCTTCTATTTTTTTGAGTTTGTATGGACAAGATAAAGGTCTGCAAAGTTTTCTTTGCAGCTTTTTATTTTGTATGTCCTTGGCAAACAACTATTATTTTTGAATGAAATAAATTTTATATATTTCTTTGTATTTTTATGTATAATATTCATGTTGAATATTTATTGATTTGAGGTTTAAAAATAAGGAAATAAAATAGGCCCCAAAATATAATTATTAGGCTATAAAATTAGGGGTTTTTATGCTGTGTTTTCTGTACAATTGTCTACCCTGTCTCCTCCTACTTTATTCCTTGTTGACGAAGTCATAATGATGATTGAGTCTCGGAGTCTAGGGTCACTTAGTGTCTTTGAGACTTCATTCGTTTTCTTTTCTTCCTTTTTCTTGTATTTTAGAATTAAATACAATATATTGTACAATATTTCATGTGAATGGTTGGATGATATTTTTCACAAATTAATGTTATATATATGCATTAACTAGAGGTTTAAGGACAAAATGAAAGTATAAAGGTGAAGACATGGAGATTCATCCGAACGTTATGGTGAGGAATTAAAAAAGATCATTATGTAATTATTTTGTTGTTGGGGTTATGTGTAATATGTAGTTACATAAAACATACAAATGTTGATAATTAGATTATTGCATTCATGTCATATTATTGATATTTTAGTGGGAGATGGAGGGATTAGGGATGCAGACAGACAGATACATATACGGATATAGGTATTCACATGTCCTTATCTGTTTTTAAATACGAATGCGATGCATATATAGATATTGATGGATGAAAAATATATTACCATATCTGTAAAAAATGTCTATATTATAGGAATAATATTTTAAATACTATATATATATTAGCTTAAATATACATGTATTGGATGGAATACAAATGATAGAAATAAACTAAACGTGCTTATATCATAACAAGTATACCAAATATGATAAAAGATTGTATACAATTATGTTATATAAATTTACAAATAAATGTGCAACTATATTTATATATAAAATGGACATATGGATAAAGATCTAGACTTCTGTTGATATGAATGTGATATCGATATCCATATCCATTTGAAAACAGATGCGGATATGGATGTTAAAATTTGTATGGTATGAATATGATAACGGATCATATACGGATATATCCATATCTATATCACTTGTAAATGGAAGGGGAGGGCATTATATACAACTTATTATTGTTTATAGTTAATTATTTTATATATAAATTATATTCTATTATAATAATATAATATATAGAGAATTAATTAGGAGAGCGGGGGAAAGCCCCCTCCCTCCATCCCGTTGTCTCCGTCCCTGGATGTGTTGTTCACTGTCAGGTCGTAGCTTGTAAGTATTTGCATCCATATTTACGTTAAAATATATAGAGATAAGATTAATTGTTGCAGTATACATTGGATGCATATTACACATGGAATGCGAATAAATCCGGTTGCTATTTCCACGAGCAAAGACCAACATATCACATCGTGAAGTTACTTGGAAACTTCTGCATGGACTTAGCCATATATTGTTCTTTAATGAGAGAATTAATCTGAAGGAAGACATCTCCTTGAGATCAATAACAAAGAAGGAAGACAACCAGATCTATCGCAACCTATTGTATCAGCGTCCCGCGCTTACTGTGCTTGCCGCAAGGATGGCAGAGGTCGTCCAGATCCTCTTTGCCATCTCCTTCCTCTTTGCTGCAGTGGGTCAAGTGGCCGCGAAAGGGCCGGTGGATGTGAACGTTGGCGTGGTGCTGGACACGGGGACCCTGTTCGCGAGGATGTGCCTCACGAGCATCAATATGTCAGTGGATGAATTCTATGCAAGTCACAGCAACTACACAACCAGATTGGCTCTCCATGTCATGGACTCCAAAAATACTACAGTTGGCGCTGCCTCCGCAGGTTTGACTCAATTCCTTCTCTTGCTGGGTAGATCCTCTTCCCTTGATGCTCAAAATCCGGGGAGCCGTGCTGTCAGCTGTTGATAGGAAGAGACCAATATGAAAATAAGAGAAACTTCCTCTCCTGGCGGTTGATCTGGTTTTCCCATGTCAGTTGTTTGATAATATCCCAATTCTCTTTGTCGGGGTTTTCATTGTCTCAGTTTTAACTTTAAGCATCTTCAGCTGGATGCCTCAGACATAAACAATCACTCGTACCCGCTGCATTTTCCCGCACTATTTTCTCCATGTTATATCTCCATTTCCCCCTTCTCATCTCCTCGTTGTTTTTCCGATTTTTCTGTGCTGTTTCCCCACGTTATTTCTTCTCTCCTCCATTCTGTTTCCCCCTATCTTGGCCACTATATTTGCCTGTGCCATTTCCCATCTTCGTCATGCTATTGATCTTATATTCCTCGTGTTATCCCCCCCCTTCCTTCCTTTTTGTTTAAGCATGACGAGAGTGAGAGACGGTTTGCTCTTCCTCAACAAAGAGTAATCTCTTGTCCTTCCTCTTATTTAGATGTGCCATCTATTTCTGGGAAGGAAAATTCGTGAACCGCACTGGAACAGACAGCTTCCATTAACATATATATGACAAGGGCGCTGAAAAAAAAATCAAAGGTTTTTTTACACGTGCACCTTTGAGATTTTACATTTATAATTACGCCCTTAATGTTTTTGCAACAACAGTTTACTACGCTTATATTTTTTTAAAAATCACAGTACTCTCTTCTGTTATTACACTTGTCTATTTTATCTTTAATAGAAGGATGATACTGTGAATTTTGTAAGAATATAAAGGCAAAGTGTTATTGCAAGAAAGGTGAGAGTATAACGTAATTTTAGAATCTATGAGTGTCACAAGCATAAAAACCCAAAATCAAACCACCACTTCTTCAGGTATCAGAAGCGGTGCTCTACTAAACCTTTTTGATTAAGCAAACTGACCGCACCACTATTTTTCAAAATTATTGCAGCACTGGAGTTGCTGTGGAACGTGGGCGTGGATGCAATCATAGGCACGCAAAGCTCCTCCCAAGCGGTGTTCGTGTCCGACCTCGCGGCGAAAGCACAGGTCCCCCTGGTCTCCTTCAGCGCGACCTCTCCTTCCCTCTCCGCCCACAGCCCCTTCTTCGTCCGCACTACCCTCAACGATTCCGCCCAGGTCGCCGCCATCTCCGCCCTCGTCCACTCCTTCTCATGGCGCGAGGTCGCCCTCCTCTACGAGGACTCCGAGTTCGGCTCTGGCATCATCCCTTTCCTCACCAACGCCCTCCAGGACGTTGGCGCTCAGCTTACCCGCAGATCACCCATTCGCCTTTCCGCTGATGCCGCCGAGATGAATGTTGAGCTCCAGAAGCTCGTGGCATCACGCTCCAGGGTGTTTATCGTGCACATGGATCGTAAACTCGCGTCCATGATCTTCTCTCAAGCGGCAAAGATGGGGATGATGGGTGGTGACTTTGTTTGGATCGTGTCCACGGGAATCGCCATGGAGTTGGAATTGATGGATTCCCATGTTTTAAGAGGTGGGTTGATGGAGGGGGTTCTCGGTGTGAGACCCTGTTTGAAGGTAGGCAAGTTGTTCGTCGAATTTACCCGGAGATGGAAAGCTAAGTTTCGGAAGGAGTACCCGGGGGGTGGGAGTGCCAACCCTGGCATATTCCAGTTGTGGGCATATGACACCGTGAGGGCACTGGCAGAAGCAGCGGAAGACGTGCAAAAGTCGGGATTTCCGTTTCCGAGGCAGGGACGCTGGAAAGCCAACAGGACTGCCGATTTGTTGCTGGACTTGGGAACTTCTCTGGCAAGACAGAAGCTGCTGGATTCGATTTTGGTAACGGATATTGCTGATGGCATCAATGGGAGGTTTCGGTTGATTGACGGGCAGTTGGACGTTGTTAAGTTTCAACTGGTCAGTGTGGTTAATGGTGTTCCTGAACCAGTTGGGTATTGGACTCCATCTAGTGGGCGATGGAAATCCAGTAGCAATTCTACTGCCAAAATTGAAGAGATTTTGTGGTCAGGGAAGCCTCCAAGGGGCTGGGAGTGGCCCACTAGGGAAAAAAGCTTAGGATCGGCGTTCCATTCGCAGATGGGTTCTTTGAGTTCGTGAGATTGGGAAAAGATAGGAATAATAAGACTGTTGGGAGCGGATTTTGCATTGAGGTGTTCGAGGCAGCGATAGAACAATTGGATTATAATGTTTCTTATGAGTATATCTTATATAACGACACTTATGATAATCTTGTTCAGCAAGTCTACGTCAACGTGAGTAATTCATCATCAATTTGCAGCCTTTAAAAAATTCACCGATTTATTATGAGCATTCATAATTACTTCTAGTTGTCCATTTTTGTATTCTAGCATTCAACTTGTGTTGCCAAGTCCATAATCATATGCCACTTGCAAGCTTGTAGCATCATTAGAAGATTAGGCATTGCTCTTCTTGTTTTCTGCAAGATGAAGCCCACATTTCTTGTTAATAGTCATGCCCCAGTGTATATATGTTAACTAAGTGCATCAGCTTTTCATGCTTAACCTAATGAAAAAGATCCCATCGGCAATCAGGGGCCGGGCCTTCATTTTGAGTGCCAACTAGTCAGATACTGATTTGCCCCATGCATGCATCTTTTTCTAGAAAGTCAACCAATATTAATGATATATAGGGCACATCTTGGCGAAACATTAATATTCCTTAGTAAGTTTCACATATTTCACTCGATATTGGCAACTTTCTCTCAATTTCGATTCATATTTATGATGGCGAGGGGAGCTTCTCAGGAGGGGGGCGGTTCTCAGGAGAGGGCTCTCGGGCGAAGGAAGGTTCCCTGGAGGGGGGTTCTCGGGCAAGGGAAACTATCACCGTCAGGAGTATCTGAATTGGGAGTTGAAGAGGGGGCTGAAGGAATGGAGGAGGGCTATCGAAAAAGTAGAGACCATGTGAGAGATGGCCTTTGGCAATGTGGATGAGGAAGAGGAGGGAGGTTGGAGGCTTGTTTCACATCGGAAGCGCGACCGGAGGTTTTTCAGTGCGGTTTGCATGGTCATCAAGCGAGTGCTTGCAACCTCCCTATGCGTTACTTCTACTGTCACCTGAGCAGCCATAAAAGATCATTTTGTCCCCTTTTCTGCAATCCTCATTGGAATTCCAAAGTTGCTGAACAGTCGAGGGAGGTTAGGTCAAACCTGCATAAGCCGCATAGATTTTATGCTTTTGTTGTTCAAGGAGAAGCCTCGGATCGGTCTAAACGAAGTGAAATTTTTTTTGATAGGTTGCTGCAAGAATGGAACATTGAATCTCAGTTGTGATCCTTTCTGTTAAAGGCTTATTGGGTGGCTTGTTCGAAGGTGATATCGTAGAGTCTTCTCCATCAAAGTTTTGTGCAAGGGTTTTATCGACGACTGAATCGAAGATATTGCTGGCCCGTGTTGGTGAAATCAAGTGGAGACCTCCAAGATTCACCTACGGTGAGGCCCAATTCGACAATCTTCAGTTGGATCGAGTGATAGATGTCCCTTTCCTATCAATGATGGGAGAAGAGAATGGATTGCATTAGACGTACCCGAGGGCTCTCTTATATAGAAGAATAACCCTTGGGTTAATTACATGATAAGTACTCAGGGAGACAGAAATTACATAAAAGAGACAAAATGCTATATTTATCGTAACACTCCCCCTCAAGCTGGAGCATATATATCTATCATGCTTAGCTTGGAACACCCCTTCTGAAAAGGACTTCGAGATAGAGCCTTGGTGAAGATATCTGCTGTCTGATCTCCTGTAGCCACATGAGATGTAGATATGAGTCCTTTATGTATCAAGTCTCGAGTGTAATGGCAGTCCACGTCGATATGCTTTGTACATTCATGGAATGCAGGATTATTCACAATGAATAATGCGGCTTGATTATCACATAAGAGTTGCATAGGATAATTGCAGAAGATTATAGGGTCTGTCGGGTAAAAATCCCAATATGTTATGACCCAAAACCCCAAGACCTAGGCATCTCGATGACTAGGTCGACAAGGAATAAAGTAGGGGGAGCTAAGGGCCAAAAACCACTCAAAATACCTTTTATTTTATTTATTCTTTATTCTTTTGGGGCCTATTTTTGGTTCCACTTTTTATACCTCAAATAAAGAAACTTTGTCATGAAAGTTGTAGTTAATTAAACATAGAAAATTACAAAATTGATTTCACCTAAAAAGAATGTACAGATAAAAAGTTCTGATCTGAATAAAATTCCAGAATCCCAACTTCCCAGACCCGTATCTCCCAAATAAAAACTCGAACGCATCAAACTCACCTTTAATTGTATATAGTTTAAAATAAGCTATCTAACAACGGTGGTTTCGCACTTGGTGGAGGTATATAGTAAGATCAGTTAACACCGATCTAACCCACATCAATTCTGCACTCCCTTGGGCCATGGCTCTGTACTCTAATTCTGCACTCGATCTAGCAACCACCGTCTGCGTTTTGCTTTTCCATGAGACAAGTGCGTGTCCAACAAACACTACAAACCTCGAAGTAGACTCTCTGTCTGTGGGACATCCTGCATAGTCAGCGTTTGCACATGCTGTTACCTCCAAGGAAAGCATCCCTACTGAATAAGAGTCCCGAACCAGGTGAGTTCTTCAGATATCTCAAAATCATAAAGATAGCATCCATATGTGCTTTTCTGGGCTGCTCCATGAATTGGCTGACCTTGCTTACTGCAAACATAATATCTGGCCCGGTGATGGTAACGTATAAAAGCTTCCCAACTAGTTCTCTGTACCTCTTGCTATCAACTTCTTCAGTATCCTCATCATACAATTTCATACTTGGATCTATGGGAGTCGTAGCAGGCTTGCACACAATCATACCTGTTTCAGAAAGGAGATCCATGACAAACTTTCTCTGTTTCATCACTAGACCATGATGATTCCTGGCAAACTCCAACCCCAGGAAGTAGCGAAGAGTACCAAGATCCTTAGTCACAAACTCTTTTCCAAGGAACTTCTTGGCTATCTGAATGCCTTGAGCATCATCTCTTGTAACAGTAATGTCATCTACATACACAAGAATGGAAACCGTACCTCTTTGTGTCTTCTGAACAAAAAACGAATGGTCTGCAGTGGACCTTTTAAACCCCTGTTGCTCAATCAATTCTGACAGCTTTTGGTACCAAGCTCTAGGACTTTGCTTCAGGCTATAAATTGCCTTATTTAGCCTGCATACCTTCTGGGACTCCCCCTCAGCAGTAAACCCAGGTGGCTGCTGCATGTAAACTTCCTCCTGAAGGTCTCCATAGAGAAATGCATTCTTCACATCAAGCTGAAATAGCGGCCAATCACGTGAAACTGCAACTGCTAGTAAAATCCGAAGCATCGAGTGTCTCGCTACTGGAGAAAATGTGTCTTGATAATCCACCCCATATGTCTGGGTAAAGCCACGGGCCACCAAACTTGCCTTGTAGCGATCCACACTCCCATCTGCGTTCTGCTTAATGGAAAATATCCACTTGCAGCTGACAATCAAAGCACCTCGTGGAGCCAAAACAACAGTCCACGTCCTTCTTGATGTTAGGGCCGCCATTTCTTCTTCCATGGTCTGACGCCACCTGCTATCCTGTAAAGCCTCAATATATGTTCGGGGTATAGTAGCCGCAGAAAGTCCTACAACAAACTTCTTGTACTCATCAGAAAGATGATCCAAAGAGACATGTGCAGCAAGTAGGTATGTGGCACATTGGCGTCGAGGCTTCCTTAGCGCAATAGGAACATCCAAGTCCGTATCCCCTCTGTCCTCTGTAGCAGAATCACCCTGTTTATGATGTAAAACTCCAGTGCCATCGGTAGAAATACTGTTATCATGACATACCTCAGGCGTGCTAGATGATGTGGATGGCTTATGAGCAGAAGAGCTAGTAGAAGACCTGCAAGTGTAAACAATGGGTAAGAATTTTGGCTCGGGTGGTGGTGGTGGTGGCAGTGTCAAAGTTGGAGGTAATGGTTGCTCAGGTTCAGATGCTGGAAGGGATGGAGGTGTAGGAACAATAATATCATCCTCATTATCATTGGATAGCCTGTCACTTGTAGGAGAGAAGTACATGATGGACTCAAAGAAAATAACATCAGTACTGACATAATATTTCCTACTCACCGGATCATAACACCTATACCCTTTTTTAGTACGAGAGTATCCAACAATCACACATTTGATAGCTCTTGGTGAGAGATTATCACGACCAGGGGTAGAATTATGCACAAACGCCACAGACCCAAAGACTAGAGGTGTCACAGAGAATAGGTCCTTCTCAGGAAACACAATCAAGAAGGGAACCTTCTCTCCAAGAACAGTAGACGGCATACGATTCACTAAGTAGCACGCAATGAGAACAACATCCCCCCAAAAAGAATGAGGGGCACGACTATGGATCATCAATGTTCGAGTGACATCAAGAAGGTGACGGTGTTTGCGTTCCACCACACCATTTTGTTGCGAAGTGTAGCTACACGAAGTTTGGTGAACAATGCCATGAGAACTGAGAAAATCTGACAAATGTAATGTGGAAAACTCCAAAGCATTATCTGTGCGAATTACTTTGACATTGGTAGAGAAGATATTATTAACTTCAAGAATAAATTTTCGAATAATAGCACCAGCTTCAGACTTTTGTTTCAACAAAAATACCCACGATAATCTGGAATAATCATCCGCAGCAACCATATAGTAACGATGTCCCCGAAGATCAAGGATACGACTCGGACCCCAAATTCAAAATGGAACAGCTCAAAAGACCGACTACTATGATGACTTGGACGACCAGGAAACGAAGACCGATGGTTTTTCCCAAGCCGACAGGCTTCACAATCCAACGCAGTACGAGTAGATATCTGTGGTAAGACATGACACATCTTCTGCAGAGGAAGATGTCCAAATCGAAGATGCCAAAGGAATGGAGAAACGGATCCAGAGGGAATAGCAGCAAGTCCAAACACATGGAGATATAACAAGCTTATACAAGCCTCTTTGCTCACGGCCACTTCCAATCATCCCGCCAGTCATTATGTCATGAAACACAAAAGCAGAAGGGTCAAAGATGGCACGACAATGTAAATCTTTCGTAAGCTGGCTAATAGACAACAGGTTCATCTGAAAGTCAGGTGCATGTTAGATGATGCAGCGTGACCCCAAATTATGGGGCCACATTTATCTAATTAAATAATTATCAATCTTATTTACGTTTTTAGCGGTCGTATTGGTCTAATTGAATAATTGAGATCGCCTGTGATCTCAACGTTGATTTCGTAGATTTTAATTATAATTGTTGGTCAATTAAATAATTAGAGTCTAATTAAGGTAATTAGAGGTCAATTAGGATTTGTTAGAGTCCAATTAAATAAGTGGTTGTCAATTTAATTGAGTTTACTATTTTTGTAAACCCTCTCTCCTATATAAAGAGAGGGTAGGTCCTTGTTTTTAGAGAGTCAATTATGAAGTAAAAATTGAGATTGTTATCTCTATTCCCTCTCCGTCTCTCTCTCCCTCCACGCGATCTCCGCGGTCTTCTCCTTCAACCCCTCGCATTCCCGGCGAGTTATCTTCTCCAAACCCCTCATTCCGACGAGTTTTTCTTCCTCTCAACCCCTCCAATTTCTCTTCTCAACCATTCTCTTCTTCTACCAAAAATCCACCAAAAAATATATTTTTATTTTATTCGCCGTCGCCGATTTCGATCCGCATCATTTGGTATCAGAGCATGGATTTCGAATCGTTCCTACGATTCGACGATCCGATCGACTATTGGTGTGCCAAGTTCGGTCTCCGCCGCCCATCTCGTGATTCGCGTCGCTCAAAAAAGTTCCATCAACGACTTATAGCATGCATCAAGGTGCACGCATGGTTGGACGCTCAAATCGACGAAGATTCGCCGGTCGACAACCGAAATCAGAACGTTGTGCCTGCAGTTCAAGTCGATTTCAGCCATGAAGGCGAAGGTATTCCCAGTCTTAATCTCGATTTCGGTGAGGCAATCGTGGAACAAGACAAGGAGGACATTGGACCCACATTCGATGAAGATCCCGCGGACGAGGAATACGAAAACCTCGAAATCTGTGCAGTAGATGTTGCTGTCCAGCACCTTCCAGAACCATTTTCGCCGCCGGAATCGACCCCGCTGCCCCCGCTGACCATCCCGGCACCCCTCCAGGCCGCCCAGGTACTTCCCCTGCCCTCCCCAATCCGCACGGCCGCCAGCCGCACCCTACAACCGCCGCGCCTCCCCTCCCGATTCCCCTCCTACCCCCTCCCGTGCGCACCCAACGCCCCGAACCCTCTCCTGCACCGCCGCACCTCAACCCCAACCCCACCCCTGCTGCAGCCGACCCCACCCGCAGCACCCCAATCACCGCACCTCCCCCTCCCCGCAACCATCTCCCCTCCCGCGCGCCACCGCACCCAGCAGTCCCGCGCTGCCAGCGCCCCTCCTACCTCTCGCGCCGCCCACCATCGCCCTCTTCCCCCAGTTCTCGCCGCCCCTTCGTCGACGCCACGGTGGCCGGCTCGCCGCTCGACGCCGCCCCTTCGCCCACGACACAGCGCCCTGCTCGCCGCTCGACGCCACCCCGAGTCGCGCCTCCAAGAAGATCTCCTCCCGCGCGCGTATAGCGAAAACCCTAATCGGGTTTGCGAGTTCTACGGGATTGCAATCCCGTGGAAGGTGGGAATTGGAGTTAAATGGGAAAAATTGCAGAAGAAAAACCCAAAATTCCGCTATTTACATAAAGGTCCAGAGCAGTATGAAAAGAGAGAAAAAGAAAGAGGTGCGAAAATTGCGCCAACGCCCCGGCGGCCGAAATCTTTGAAAAACAAGGCTGTAATTGGAAAATCAGGGGCTACTCCTTATCCAAATAGGACTATCATCTTGGGTTCTCCCTATTTAAGGACCCCATGGCTCCAATTTTTAGATACATCTCCCCTTCTCCTCTCTTTGTGCCATTGCTTCATCATGGATTATTCAAGGGCCATATTCTCCATGCCGCATCAATTCTTTGGGCATCATGGGAAGAAGACGACGATCGAGACGACGCCGCCGTATGCACCGCATATGTTTTTCGACCACGGCAGCCCGCGCCTCTCCCGCCCACACATGGACCCTGCCGTTCGCGCCCCACATGTTCTTCCAGAAGACAATTGAAGCCGCCGATTCATCCTCCAGCCTGCAGTTCACGCAATTCGTCAGGAGCCGAATTTTTAAAGCGGTGGAGAGTTGATGCAGCGTGACCCCAAATTATGGGGCCACATTTGTCTAATTAAATAATTATCAATCTTATTTACGTTTTTAGCGGTCGTATTGGTCTAATTGAATAATTGAGATCGTCTGTGATCTCAACGTTGATTTCGTAGATTTTAATTATAATTGTTGGTCAATTAAATAATTAGAGTCTAATTAAGGTAATTAGAGGTCAATTAGGATTTGTTAGAGTCCAATTAAATAAGTGGTTGTCAATTTAATTGAGTTTACTATTTTTGTAAACCCTCTCTCCTATATAAAGAGAGGGTAGGTCCTTGTTTTTAGAGAGTCAATTATGAAGTAAAAATTGAGATTGTTATCTCTATTCCCTCTCCGTCTCTCTCTCCCTCCACGCGATCTCCGCGGTCTTCTCCTTCAACCCCTCGCATTCCCGGCGAGTTATCTTCTCCAAACCCCTCGTTCCGACGAGTTTTTCTTCCTCTCAACCCCTCCAATTTCTCTTCTCAACCATTCTCTTCTTCTACCAAAAATCCACCAAAAAATATATTTTTATTTTATTCGCCGTCGCCGATTTCGATCCGCATCATTAGACATTCTGAAGGCTCAAAGCATGCGTTAGAGTAATCTCCCCCTGACCAACAATGGGTAAACGAACCCCATTGGCAATGACAACAGATCGTCCTGCTGTAAGTGCTCTGTATGTGGTAAACTGCATTCTGTCACCACACATATGGTGGGAGGCCCCGGAGTCTATAATCCAATATGTCAAGTCTGAGCAAGTAGTATTGGTAAGCGCATAATGGATACCTGAGGAGCTAGACGATGCTCTGGCAAGAGCTGCAGCTTCTGTAGAGCCCGGAGAGGGAGACGTAGGTGTAGTCATCATCTCACGAAGTTTGGAGATGAAGTCATCAAAACGAGCATCAGGGATAGACACTGCTGCAGCATTAGTCTGCTCCGCAACACGTGCAGTGGCGGGATATCCATGCTTGTGAAAGCATGTTTCCTCAGAGTGGCTTGGACAATGACAGTGAGCACAGGGACCACGATGTCTGCCTCCCCCTCTACCACGAGGTCCACGACCCTGAAAATGTGACGATCCTCCTCTTCCATGGGTGGCAGCCATAGCTGAAGGAGTAGGTTGTGTTGTAGACGCCGATGTACTAGTAATCCTACTCAATCTCTTATACACTTCCTCCATAGGTGGAATAGTCTCGCTAGTCAGAATTTGAGTACGGTCTACATCGTTCTCAGGATCAAGAGATGACAGAAATACCCCCGTCATCGTGGCATTTCGATATAACTGTTGTTGTTTTGTACTGGATGTGATCGGCATGAAGCTATGCAATCTCTCGAACATACCTCGCAAATGAGAGAAATGTACATGGAGTGGTCTCCTATTCTGTTTGGTGGAGAAGATGTCGAATTGTAACTGAGGTATTTTGCTCTCATTCTTTGATTGCCCATACATAGCTGCTAGTATATCCCACATCGCCTTTGCTGTTGATTGATTCACAATGTCATTAGCAATTTCTGTAGTCAGCGTCCCAGAGAGCCATATACGTGCATAAGCATCGTCATGCTTCCATGTTGCATTCGCTCTCGTCTTGTCTTCTGGCTCGGAGTCTGTCAGGATGTGCTCCTTATTATGGTACTGCATCAGGATACGAAACTGCATGGACCATAGTTCATAGTTAGTCCCGTCCATCTTCACTATTGGGACCGGGCCTTTGAAGGCACCCGAAGATGTAAAGACATCACCCTTGTTCTCTGACATGATTGAAGGAGAGCCACAGACTGACGGAGGTAACCAATATAATCAGTCTACAGTTTCATATGAGGGATAGGTTGTATGTGTAGGACTCATACAACCATCCCTAATCCTCGTTCAAGTGCCTAGGCTATCAGCCAACGTCACCGCGGAACAGCCCGGAGGTGGTGGCAGCGACAACCGTATCCGCGGGAGGTCGCAGGGGCTGGTAGAAGCCGCTGGAGGCGCTGGGCAACAGTGAGGACCGCCGGAAGGGCCTTCTCGGGGCGGCGCAGGGGCAAGAGAACGCCGCTAGGGCGTCGCTGGTGCACTAGGGCACCGGTCGCGAGGCGCGAGAGCTCAGGAGGGCCCCTTGCGTGAGTCGGAGCGCCGAGAAGAGGCGCAAGAGGCGCCGGGGGGGGGGGGGGGTGGCGGCGCGGGGATCGTGAGCGACACCGAGAGGGGGCGCCGGCGGCGCCGGAGAGAGGGAGGGGGCGACGAGTGGGTAGTCTAGGGGTAGGGTTTGGGTGGGATAACGAGACCCGAGTATAGGACCGTTGCTCCGATACCATGATGGGTGAAGAGAATGGATTGCATTAGATGTACCCGAGGGCTCTCTTATATAGGAGAGTAGCCCTTGGGTTAATTACATGATAAGTACTCAGGGAAACATAAATTACATAAAAGAGACAAAATGCTATATTTATCGTAACAGTCAAGATTAACTCTTTCTCTTCAATCGACATTGCGAGAAATTGGGTGCGTAAAGAGGGTGCTTGCGGATTGTTTTTTCTCCAGGTTTCTGATCCTAAGGTCACGCTTCTTGTGATCGAGAGCCCGTTCTCCTTCCCCTTGGAGACGGTTTTTAACCTAAAGGTGAGAAGAGCGTCCTTTCGGTTTCATGTAAGTCTTCTTCCAACTCCGCCACCACCGCCGATGGAACAACCGGTGGTTGGAGGTTCTTCTTCGGCGGCACTTGTTCCTCTTGACTTGGCTTTGGAAGATCCGATTTTTTGCGATCAGTTGCATCAAGATCTCCCAGTTTGAAAGCTTTTCAAAAGTCTCCAGGATTTCAGGAGAAGTCGGAAATCACACCTTTTGTGGAGATCTTCAATATCAATTCAAATATGGAAATCACACCTTTTATGGAGAAACAGCCCAGAACATGGTTCAACTCCATATTAGCATGCATTATTTTTTCACCGTTAGCAAGTATTGGTAGTTCAATTGAATGCATGCCTTCTATTTCTACAAAATAATCCGCGAAGGTAATATGTGAAGCAACATTACATGATAACAAACTACACTCCACAGGTGAGGGATTCCACCTGAAAAAACTATGCATAAGAAACTATACACATATTAGAATTTGTGTTGAGTATGCATAAGAATTTGACCTGTATGTGTTGTAGGAAGAGATTGAGTTAAAAGCAATCCCAAAGATCATGTACGACATCCACCTGCGAGTGCATATCCAAGATTTTAGTTTAGATAAAATTAGATCCGAACAGCAAGAATCTGTAGATAAACATGAATAACATCTTACCTAGACGCTGGAGTTGTAAATTTGAGATATATTCTCGCTCTTTTTGGAAGCGTGGTAACCATCTCGCCTTGATTCATGTACAACAGTAAGTCTGCAAGCACCTTTCATTTTAGTGATTATTCAAATATTCGTTTGCAATCATAGTGAAAAAACAATGGCTAAATAAACCCCATCACATATTTAAATTTCATTTCTTTGACAACCATATACCTTAGCAACCTGGGCCTGATTCTGGAATCCTGGAAGGTGCCGCAATCGCAAGTGGCAAGGTGGAGGGGGTGGGCGGGTAAGATGGAAACTAGGATGGAGCCTTGAGGAAGGGCAAGACAGGTGGCGCACGACTGCACGAGGGAGTCAGGGAGGTCGATAAGTCGCCAAGGACGTGTCGATGCCTAGGGCTAGGAGAAGGAACTTAGGGCAAAATTGCGAAAGGGGGATCGCGGCTGGGAGTGGGATTGTGGGGAGGGAGGGGGGTATGCATGTAGGGAGCTGGTGAGGGTGGAGCGTTGGAGGAGCATGCTGCACGAAAGCTTGAGGGAGTCCGGGAGGTCACCTATTTGCCATCTACATCTAGGGTTAGGAAGGGGGATCGCAATTGGGAGTAGGCGACTGTGGGAGGGAGGGGAGGGGGTATACATGCACAAGCGACACAACATGATTCCTAATTTAGCCGGTTATGGCAAAGGCCGGGTCTCAGGCCACTCCTCGGGCCTCTTTCGGGCTGGGTCTTGGGCCCCCGCTCCTCGGGCTCATGAATGGGTCGGGCCTCGGGCCAGGTCGGGTTGGGCCACGCCAAGCCCGAGCCCTACTTGGAGTAATTTTGAGCCGATATTTTAGGCGCAGGCCCGACCCAATGCTCTATTGGGCTTGGGCTGAGTCGAGCTTTTTTGGACCGGGCTTCGGGCTGGGCTGGGCCGACCCAACCCAATGCCCATCCTTAATTCAAGGACAAGTCTCCATCAAGATTAATTAACCCTTGGTTGATGAAGAGAGGGATGGGAAAAGGCCCCGAAAAAGATGTGCCTGCGGAGAATCTCCGCCCATCCACAATCAAAGATACCTTTGCCAAGGAGGAACGCACACGTGTGAATTTATTCGCGGCAAAGTACTTCTATGACAATGACATTGCTTTCAATGTTGTCGAAAGTGACTCATTTCTTCGAATGCGCAAAGCAGTTGGGCAGTATGGAAGGTCGTACAAGCCTCCAACGTATTATGAGCTTACATAAACTCTTTTGAAGGAACAAGTTAAGGAAACAACAGAGTTCTTGCAAGTACATCATGATACGTGGAAGACTTCTGGATGTTCCATTATGACGGATGCATGGACTGATAGGAGAGGAAGGAGCATAATAAATATTTATGTCAACTGCGAGCTTGGAACTACTTTTCTGAATTCTATTGACTCGTTTGCATATTCTCATACCACTGAGTACATTGCTTCCTTAGTGGATAGGTCCATTGAGGAACTTGGGCCCAAGAATGTAGTCCAAGTAGTGACAGACAATGCATCTGCCAATATGAGTTGCTGGCAGAATCTTGAGAATCAAGTACCCACATATATTCTGAAGTTCTTGTGCAACGCATTGCATCGACCCCATGCTAGAAGAGATCGACAAAGAATCGAAGGTGAAAACTGCCATCACAATGGAAAGGACATTGCCTGTATTCATATACAGTCATGCAAAAATATTGAGCTTGATGAGACAATTTACGCAAAAAGGCGAGATAGTGAGGTCGAGAACAACACGGTTTGCTACCACATATCTCACTTTGCAATCTGTGATGGAGAAGAAAGATAAGTGGAGAAGAAAGATAAGTTGAGACTTATGTTTTCTTCTGATGAATGGAGAGCTTGTAAATGGTACAAGACCAAGAAGAGGGAAATGGCTTCAGCCATAGTTTTGAGTCCTTCATTTTGGACTCAAGTGTCTTTGACATTGATTTTCTCTGTTGGTACATGTTCTGCGGATTGTTGATGGAGATAGGAGGTTGGCTATGGAGTTTCTATATAGAGAGTTGCAAGATGCTAGAAAAGAGATCATGAGCATTTTCAAAGATGTCGAAGCGTCTTACAAACATTTTGTTGATGCCATTGACTCAAAGTCAAAAGGAAGACTAGATAACCCCCTCCATCTTGCTGCGTATTTTTTGAATCCCTATTTCTTTTATAGGATAATGCTCAAATCCAGAGAGAATGCCTCGCTTTGAAGGGATTCTTGGATTGTATGGATACTTTTTATCCGGATTTAGAGATCCAAGATATCATCACCAGGAAGGAGTTGCCTTTATATGAAGGGACAGAAGGACCATTTGGCAAACCTTTGGCCATCAGACTGAGGTTAACCATTGATGATGATTTCAATCTAGGTATAATTTCTCATTAGAATTAACGTACTTATATGTTTAACGATTATTAACTTTTTTTTCTTGAAAATAGCCCATTGGTGGGGATTGCATAGCATGGAAACATCACATTTAAAATGTCAATGAAAGTTTTAAAGTTGACAGCTTCTTCCTTGTGTTGTGAAAGGAATTAAAGCACTTTTGAGGCGGCAAAGTTAAAATAATGGTGCCACATGTCATATGCTACACATCATTAATAATGTGATAAATGATATATTTATGGTTATTTTGTAGATCTGCGCGAAAAAATGGAATATGCTTGAATTTAAGCGATTAAATGACTTGGTGTATGTCAGATTCAATGTCAAATTGAGGGATCGTTGTCCTAAAAAACGAAATGATCCATTTGGCACAAATGATAGAACCCATTTGAGATATTGGATTGGTGAAGAAGATGAAGGAGATGATGAAGTTTTCCAAGGATTGGGCTGACATGGAACTTAGTGACTGATGCAGCTGGAGCAGAAGTTTTGGTGTAACATAGAAAAAGCCAAAGGCTTGCTACTGGTTCAACCTCATTGCCGAGTTTGAATGAAGAACTCCCAACTAAGGAGGAAAGTAAAGATGAAGATGAAGAAAATCACAGTAGAATTTGATGATGATTTGGATTAGAATTGCTTTGTACTCAGTATAATATTGTCCAGTTTTCTTATGTTATCTTAATTAGTACTTTGCTATTGTTATTTGTTTTGAATTTCGATTTTCTTTCGGATACTTACATATTTTGTTGGTGATTGTTATACTTACATATTTTTTTTGTGATTGTTGTGAATTATTATGTGTGCTAATTTTTTTATTGATATTTGATCGATAGAGATTATTTGAGCTCTACATGGAAGTCATTTTTCTTAGATCTTCTTTTCGACCACAATTATACATAAATCTGGTTTAGTTGTAGTCACTTTTGTATTTATTTATTTTTAAATAAAAAATAAGAAACCGTGTAGAACCGTATATACCCCACATATGCCCCCGCATACCGCTTAATCGCTATTCAGTGACATGTCCGAATGCATACACGTACCAAGGTTCAGGAAAGCGGTATGCGTATGCGTTCGGACAGGTCACTGAATAGCGATTAAGCGGTATGCGGGTGCATATGCGAGGTATATGCGGCTCTACGTGGTTTTCTATTTTTTATTTAAAATTAAATAAATATATACAAAAGTGACTACAACTAAACTGAATTTATGAATAAATGTGATCCAACAGAAGATCAAAGAAAAATGATTTTCATGTAGAGCTCAAAATAGTACAATCAAATATCAAAATCATCAAAGATATTATTACATAATCTGATTTAATATATAGAATCAAAATAATACAAGATCCGGATCTTAAGTTCCGTATTCGATTACCCAACTAGACCTTAAGCGAGCGCTCGGAGTGCATATGCACCCACACAGCTTGCATATGCGGGCCATATATACGCAAATGGCGCATAAAGCGGGGCTTCAAGTAATCGGTGCGCTGAGGAGACCGTTTAGGCATATGCGACCACACGAACCGCTTTCATGAACAGAGACGCATACTGCTTTCCTGAACCTTGTTGCCTCTTTTTCGGTGCTTGTCAACGGGCGACCAGAAGGAGGCTTCTTTCAATCGCAATGTGGAGTTAGACATGGATGTCCTCTTGCGCCTTTGCTTTTTGTTATAGCTGCTGATGTCTTGCCTTGTATGGTGGAGCAGGTACTAGCAAATGATCTAACAACTAGTTACAATTCTAATGGTATTTCCGTTCCTCTTTTACAATATGCGGATGACACTATATTCTTTATAGAAGGAGACGAGGACAATGCTAAAGGTATGGCATCCGCGGTGGAAAATTTTGACAAGATGTCGGGTCTTAACTTAAAGCATGACAAGTCCAAGGCTATTCCCTTTGAACTGCCCTCTGAGGAAACCCTTGATTGGTGTGCTGAATCGAGGACCGCTTGTAGCTCTCTTCCAATTCGTTACTTAGGTCTCCCCTTTACAGTCGGGAGACTAAGATTACCCGACTAGTTGCTGACTATTGAGAAAATAGAGAAAAGGCTCTCTGGTTGGAAAGCGGCAATTCTCTCCCACGATGAGCGCTTGATCTTAATTCAGGTCGTTCTTTCTGGCATCCCTGTTTTCTATATGTCCTCTAGACTCCTCCCTGTTGGTATTAAACATCGAATGGAATGGATCACATGGAGATTTTTATTAGGAAAAATGGCCAAGATGGTTCGTGTATCCATCTTGTTGATTGGGAGACAGTTACTCTCTCGAAGATGTATGGGGGACCTGAGATCTCTCATCTTGAGCAAATGAATGAATCTCTTCTACTAAAGTGGGTGAGCAGAGATTGTGGGAGAAATGAAGACCTTTGCTGTCGTCTTATTTGGAATCTTTATTCTGTTGGGGATCAGGACAGAATTCCTCCTCAGATCATTCAACATCTGTATGCTTTTTGGAAGGGTGTCATCTCTGTAATGCTCCACTTTCAGTATCTCTTCAGACATGTGCTTGGAGATGGATCCTCCTTTGCTTTTTGGACTGACAACTGGTCAGGTCTTGGTTCTTTTTCGTCCAGATTTCCTCGCCTTTTTGCCTTAGCTGCAGATCATAGAGCTAGTGTCTTGGATTGCTGGGTAAATGGAAATTGGATGCCTGCCTTCTTGTCAGAATTTTCAGACCAGCGACTTGAGGAATTCCTTTTGCTTCTTGAGCACTTCAGACTTCTGGGGTGTCCTTCGTCTGGGCGTGACCACTGGCTATGGAAAGACAACTATTTCTCGGTTAAGCGGGCTTATGGTGTTATTTCCAGACCTCCTTTGTCAGATGTTATGGTTTGTGGCTGCAATCTTGTTTGGACTCTCTAGCTGCCCAACAGAATTAGTTTTTTTTTGTGGTTATTGCGAAAAAGACGTATTCTGACAAGGGATATATATGAAAGATTTTTGTCGAATGTGTCCTCTCTGTGAGAGACACATAGAAACGGTGGAACATCTTTTTTTAACTGCATGAAGACATCTATAATCGGGGAAGATACATGGTTAAGCTGGCTTAATCTGCAAAGCTTAGTCTGCAAAGCTTAGAGATGTTCTAGGACTCCTTGTATCATGCAAGACATCGTACTAGAGAGGAAGTTTTGAGACCTGTTGCTATGCTTTGGGCAATATGGATGGCTCGTAATGGTGCTATTTTTTCTTCTCAGTGTTTCTATTGTGAGAATGTTGTCCTTCATGTCAGGTCTCTTTTAGAATCATGGAGTCTGTAAGTTCCCTTGTAACCTTAATCTTTTAATATAAATCTGGGGCCGACACCTTAGAGTGTTTCCCCCTTTTTTTGGTCTAAAAAATTTTTCGCCATATCTTTGTTGTGTTTTTTGGGGAGGGAGTTATTTTTAGTGTTGTTTTGGTAAATCTATGTTTCTTGTATAAGAACTTTGAGATCTAGTTTTTCTATATGAGATCATGTATCACTACATTGGTGATAATTCTATAAGTTATATAGGCTCCCCCAATATAATCAGATTGCAATATATAAATACATGAATTATTGATTATGTTTCCGCTGGCAATGTCTGCATTACTTTCTTGCAAGTCATCTAACAATGATTCTCTTGTATAACCAAAACTATTCATGCTGGAACGTGAACTAGGAGAATACTACAAACTAAGTCATGGTTCTAACAATAGTAATTGAAAACAGAAGTTTGACGCAGCAGTTGGTGACATAACAATATGGTCTAGTCGTGCCGAATATGTGGATTTCACGACCCCTTTCACGGAATCCGGTGTAGTTTGATGAATCTCTGTGGCTGTGGAGTTTCTTAGACCCTATGACATACCAACTCTGGCTAGCGACGGTGGCTGCTTTCATCTTAACTGGTTTGTGGTGTGGTTGCTTGAACATCGGGACAATAAAGCATTCAGGGTTACATCATCAGATGATCTTGGCCGAGTTCTCTACTTCTCCTTTTCCACCATTGTATTTAGCCACAGTTAAGTAATTGCCGACACAAAATCTGAAACTGTTTCCACCTGTTCATGCATATTTTACTGTGACTAATTATACGGATTTGTCTGAAATTCTTACAGGGGAGGATCTGAAAAGCAACTTTTCAAGGCTTGTGATGGTTGTGTGGCTTTTAGTTATGCTCGTTCTGATCTCAAGTTATACTGCAAGTCTGTCATCAATGCTCACTTCACAGCAGCTACAACCAAGTGTTATTGATGCCACTGACCTCATAAATAGAGGGGAAAAGGTCGGGTACTTGTATGACTCGTTTATCAAGTCTCTTCTTATCAACTTGGGTTTCATTGAGGAAAATCTTGTTTGTCTCAAATCCCCTGAAGAATATGCAGGGGCGTTGTCCAAGGGGAGCCTGAATGGCGGTGTGGCTGCTATATTTGATGAGATTCCTTATGTCAGGTTCTTCTTCTCCCATTATGCCTCCAATGCCAAGTACACGGTTGCAGGCCGTACCTACAAGACCGATGGGTTTGGTTTTGTAAGCATTTTTGTGCACCATCGCAACTTTGTTGGTTTTTCACCATTGTTTTTTTGCTAATTTATTTTAAAATAAAGTGTGCTAGATTCAAGCATAATAACATGTTTATGTTGAATTGCTTATATACACCAAAGACAGCTCGAAATTTCGTCAAAATCTCCATTTCCCCAATTTTATTAAATTGAAAACGCAATACTGAAATTTGACAGGACTTCTTTGCAGTTTCATGATTTCGACTGACATGGGCGAAGTATAGACGATAGGGTGGAGCATTGGGTCGGGCCAGCCCGAACCCGACCTTGACCCGACCGGAGAAAATCTGAACCTGGCACGAACCCAATATACACATGGGCTGGGCTCGGGTCCGAAATTTAAGTAATTTCCAAGAACGGGCCGGGCCCAACCCGAACCCGATTTGTGGCCCAATGAAACCCGGCCTGACCCGTCTTTCAAATGGGTGCTTGGGACTTATGTAACACAATCCCCTTAGGAGTTAGTCTTTTATATTGGTCTCTGTTAAGCTTGATAATTTTTTTGGTACGTGCAAAGGCATATTTCTAAGGTAGTATGCCTGGAAATAGACTCCAACAATCAAAGATCATGCAACAACAGATGATATAGGATTATGTTGACGTTGACTACGGACTGCACAACATTATTCTGCTGGGATTTGCAGCCTGCAACTGCAACAAAACTTTGATGAGATCTAGCCACAACAACAACCTTTTTAAAGGCTGCCATTTATTCAAAGGTTATTATTTGTTCAGACTCCAGCTAACAAAAAGAACATGTCATTCCTTTCTTGGTGCAGCAGAGGTTATTGTATGAAGAAAGTTTTGAGATGTAAGCGACGACCATTGAGGTACCATTGAGGTATGTGATTCTCCTTATAGAGGAGGGAAATGATGTTATTCATCAAATGTGAACGTCTAAGACAAAAAGTTATCACAAGTATGAAGAGGTCAAAAAGTTAGTGAAAGTTTTTGTAAAACTCTGGCTTTTGGTTTTTGTTTGGAATAAAATTTGATGGGGAGGGTACCGCTGAGTACTACCCCCTAACTTGCAGACTTTCAAAAAAAATTGGGATCATATTGGCGATCTTGATGTTATTCATGTGGTGGTTGACGACGGGGGAGCTACAATCACTGCATTCAAGGCTGTTATATACAAATGATTTTCTGTAGCAACTGCTGCTACATATTGAGTCTGGAACCAGTATGAAGCTGCCACAATACCAAAATTTTGGAAATATTTCGATAATGCAACATGGTATACAATAGCTATTACTACATTAGCTTATACAATTATAATCTTTCCTACATCAACGATTTATATTCTTCATAATCTACAAGTTGTAAAGTGGAAAGCATAACACAAATTCTAGATATATGCAATTCATCATATAATACAGCAAACCACATAGTTAACAAGCTTTAGAATAGACCACTTTTGTGCTTTCAAATAATCAAAATGGGGACGAGCCAAGCCCGACCCAAACTTGAGCCCGATCCTATGGCCTTGGGCCAGGCTTGGGTCTTGAGTTTGGCGAAAAATCGGCCTTAACCCAACCCAAGGTCCGGGTAAAATTGACGGGCCCGGGCCGGGCTTTCACGGGTTGGTCCGGGTCGAGCCCAATGCTTCACCCTAATCGACGACATGTTACCAATATTCCCATTTCCGCAAGTCATCGATATGCTAGCAAAATCGACATTTAAGGCCTTGATCAATGGGTATAACCCATGTGATTGCAATCCTTGGAATTTTCTTTTGTTTTTTTGTGGAAAAAGAGGGAGTGACATCGTGTAGACTTCACCTATAAGCTTTTATATATTCATATTAAGTATCAAAAAAGGAGTTAAATAGTCCAAAAGGTCTTTAAATTTTTCGTATGCTCTATAACATTTTCAATATACATTCTCTCTCCACAAAAGATACTCCCATTCCATGCAAGCCATATGGACCAAAAAATAGCTGCCACACAAACCTTGGTATGCCCGCTCGCATTTCCCAACCTATCCATCAAGTTCGAAAAACCAACCCAACCGACGATTGACTCCATCTCGGCCTGTGATGCCACCCACACCTCCTTTGCAACTGGGTACACAAAAAAGATGTGCTCGACATCCCTATTCATTGTAAGACACCGTTGACATGTGTCACCAGCTCCAGGGATAAATCTTGCTCTGTGCTCAATGGTCAACATACGATTCTTTTGTAGCAACCCTACAAAAATCCTCACTTTGGGGGGACCTTCCACCTCCAAATGCCAAAGAACCTGTTGAAGCACTTGTTGGATCAAAGACCATTGATCGGTAGAAGGTCATGCATGCTTTTCGAATAGTAAAATGTCCATCGGCCCAAGTCCAGTGGTCTCTTATGTTATGGAATCCCTCGCACAATGGCAGTACCTCCAAAAGGTGTAAAAACTCTACAAAGCGCTAGCCAAAAAGCTTAGAGAAAAACTTCAGGAGCCAACTCTCTGCCTCCTAACAATTCCTTATGGAGGCCCCTACAGATGCTACATAAGCTAACAAACTGGAAAACACGTAAGGTTCTTTGACTATTCTAATCATCAATCCAGAATCAAAAGCCACGATCGTCACCAAGCAATGATCGCAAGACCCGGATCACAGTGTGGGCACCACGCAAATGCCCTTCTAGAAGTCAAAAGGTCCAGGAATAGCAATAACAAGTGAAGCGACATTGCAAGAGACACTATAAATCGATTGTAACATCCTATATAGTAGATTAGAGCCTCCTCCCCATACTTTAGTCACCTACTTCGTCAAAAGTGAGTAGTTCATCACCTCCAAGCTTCAGATCCCCATCATACCATCCTCCTCCCTAAGCACTAAAGTCTTCTACCCCATAAACGGCAACCTCTTAGACTCCCCATAGGTAGTCCAAAAGAAACTCTGCATTAGCACCTCCAACTTCACCTTCACTCTAGCAGGTAGCATGCACATACACAAGAAAAATACAGGGATAGGCGAGAGCACCGCGTTCAACAAGATGCAAGCTACATGCCATCTCACCAGCTTCTTCTTCATCATCTCAAGAACCAGAGCCCAATCCGACTGTCGTAGCCTACCACCCACCAACGATAGGGCAAGGTATAGGATGGGTAGGCCCCCCCTCAATATCTACAAAGATGCCTCACAATAGCCATCTCCTCCTCATCTCGAAGGGGACAAAAGTAGACTTCACGTGATTGATCCGAAGCTCGAAGATCAAACCAAATAGCTCAATAATAATGCTCAACCCCTTCGTAGATGTCATCTGCCCACATCTACAACAATAACAAAGCTTGTGAAATGTTTCCTATCTTTCTTTCTATTTTCTTATTATCTTTTTAGTTTGTCTTCATGTAATTTGCTCAATAGGTTCCTCTCATATATAAGAGAATCCAGGGTTCTCTCATTAATGCAACCAAATCTTTTCCCTTTACATGGTATCTGAGCAACAATCCTAGACTGGAGTTCCCATATCCCACCAAGTCCTAACCACACATGCTCGCACCCCCTCCCCCCCGGTCGCTATCGGCCGCCCGGGTCGTCGACCCCTCCATCCTGCAGCCACCCGGCATTCATCCGGCCGCCTCCTGGGCCGCCCGATCTCCATCCGACCGTCGCCCCTCCATCCAGTCGCTGCCTGGGCCAGCCCGTGTCACTACCTGACGAATCCGAAATTCAACCTCTTAATAAGTCGTTTTAATGCATTGTAGTTGGCCGAATCGAATGTGTCAAATACCATTTAATTAATATATCAATTAAATCAAATGGTCGATTTTATTTTACTTGGGCAAGGCCAAGGTCGAACTCAGGGACACGAGCCTCTTTAGTATCATTTAGACTCTAATTATTTGAACTAAGTGTTGAATTAACAAATCGTAGGCCAATAAATGCATGGGGATAGACAATATGTATAAATAAACATGAACAATGCATTTTTTATTTTTTTATTATGCAAAGAAATGCAAAATTAAAACACTACAAATATGCCCAATTTATAAAGAATCAATGAGCAATAAAAAGATGGTCAATTTCAGAAAGAAGTCATGAAACTATTTTCATTTGCAAGATATCCAATGGCACGAGAATCATTGAATTAATGGCACTAGGTAATTGGATTTAGTCAATAAAATCAGAAGTGCCAAAATAGAACAATACTGATGCCATTGGAAAGATAATTAAACAAGGTTCGAAACGCCACTGAAATCAACTCAATCGGAGCTAGGATGCTCAAGATATGCACGAATGAAACCAGGGGCATAAATGCAAGAAAAACATCAAAATAAATAACAAACATGTCCCTTGAAGGACTACAATGCAAACAAAATAAATGTGGGGCCTTCCCTGTAATTTACCCACATGCACGGGGGTATTTTTGCAATTATTAAAATCCGTAGGGGTATGAGTGCAAAATACCCCAGGCGCACGTGGGAGTCATGTGGTGTGGACTTGTCTGTAATTTGGAGAAGCTCGGAGGACCTCCTTTTAAATTTCCCTGTCCGCACGTGACAGAGCACGTGCATGGCTAGGCTCGGTTGGCGCATAGGCTCGGAGCTGGCTCGGAGTAGCTTCGGTGGTCATCTCAGGCTCGAGAGGAGGCTTAGGCTATGGCTCTGCTTTGGATGAGGCTCAGGAAATCCGAGCCTGGAAGGTTTGGTACTGTGGCTCGGATCAAACACGTGGGCCGCTCTGGACCGTCTGATCAAGGGAGATCAAACGGTGGCTGATCGAAGGCGCGTTGGCAACGTGTCTCTCAGATGGTAACTGTAACTCGGGTTCTTCTTCTCTGTCGCCTCCTGCGGCGGAGTTGGTTGTGCTCCAGTGACGTCGTATCATCTCCGCCGCCATCTTCCTCCTGATCTACTGTGCTGTGGAGACATCTGAAGGTGCAACAACCTTTGCCAAAGCTTGAGGAAGACGCTTGATTACCTAAGGAAGATCAACGAGGCTCGTACGTCGAGGACGGGTCTTGCGAAATCAGCTCCGATGGAGCTCCGTTCATTAAGAGCATTCACCTGCAGATGTTAGTCCTACATAGCCGAAGCGTGCAAGTGAGGAGTGCTAATGAAAGTGAGTGGGATGGATGGTCGTGAAGAGGTGAAGAAAGCGGCGGCCGGACGTCGTCTTCGGCGAACTCGGGGAGGAGATGGGTCGAGGTGATCTGAGGTTGCGGAAGATCGGGAAGGTGAGCGAAGTGATGCACGTGAAGGGTTGATCTGTGGGGAAACTCGGAGGATGTTTAATGGAGGTGGATACAATGCGTAGGAAGCTAATAAAATAGGAGAATTAGAAAGAAAATACAGAGGGGATCGAGAGGTACTTACCTGGAAGATGGCAGAACGAGGGCTTGTGCTTGGGGTTCTATGCGATCCCCGGGTCTTCGCTGAACCCCCTCAGCCAGGTGGGGCAGCTTGAGCGGAGGCGGAGCTCCGCGGCGCAACCGTGAAGGCGGTGGGTCTCACGGGGCTGATGGTCGCCATCGCTCAATCATCGCACCTCCCCCTGTCATGGGGAGGTAGAGGAGGGCTGGGCCTCGCCCCTCGTAAAGGTGGACCACTGTGGACTGGGGTAGAGGTGATGTATTTAATCGAAGCGAGGCGACGGTTATGATGGTGGAAGGAGTGGGTTGAACGGGGGATATGGAGTGAGAGGGAGAAGGACGTGGATTGAGTGGTTGAGCGCGAGGAAGAGGGATGACCTGGCTCCGTCGTGGGGTGATTTACGAGTGGAGGAGATGGTGGAGTAGGCGGGAAAAATGGAAAGGGGGAAGGCTATGCACAAGGTGGAGAACGTGAGAGAGGGGCGACCAGAGGTAGGAGATGGTTTTGTGGCCGTTGGATCTCGCGATCCAACGGCTACGATAGGGGCGAACGAGAGGTGTGGATTGGATCTGGGATGGTGAGATCAAGAGCTAAGGAGGATGCCACGTGGTGCAAGGATACGTGGGTGGAATCAGACAGTTGAGATGCCATATTGATTGCGATCAGATGGTGGAGATTAAATGCGGCGGTGAACGGTTGGGATCTGAAGTGCATGGAGAAGATCGGGTGGCGCTGAAGATACCACGTGGCGATCTGAGGAAGAGGTGCAGGAGGACGGCCTTGATGTGATCATGGGGTTGATCGAATGGCCTAGGATTAAAGCGGGATGGATGGTGGTGATTAGAGCTCCAGAAGGCGATCGGATGGTGGGAAATGAAGGCGGGTGGCGAGATGAGAAGGGGCCACGTGGCTCAACTAGAAAGAGTCACGTGGCCCAATCAGATTATTCACGTATAAAACCTCGCAAAAGAGGGTCAATATGACCGAATTTGGACAAACTCAAAACATGAAAGTTGTAGATCTTGATGATTTACAAGTTTCAGTTGACAAAAAACTGAGACAAGGTCAAACAAAGGTAGAAATATTTTTGAGAGTGTTTTTAAAGGCTTAAAAATACTACGATTTTTTATTTTGTGATTTTTTGTATTTTTAATTTATTCAAGGGGTCAGATAATTACAAGGATTAATCTGGTTCTTATTGACATTTAATCTAAGCTAGGGGGTTAATATCTGCGAATTAAGAGCATGAAACTAAGTTTCATCACTACCGCAGCCTCCAGGATGTCGTACGACCTCCCCGACCGTCACCTCAGCTGCCCAGGTCGCCGTCGTCCCTCCCGTGCGCATCTGTGCACCTATGCAAGTCGTTGTATGAGTCTACACGTACAACTAATCCGTTGTATGATCGTGTAGACTCGTTTATATCGGTTTACTCCACAGTTGAGTTCCGTTATTCTACCGTTTTACCATCATGTCAGAGAACAATGTAACATTTTTTCGTCCGGAGCCTCCAAGGGCCCGAATCCCATCGCTAAGATGGATGGGACCAATTATGAATTGTGGTCCATGTAGTTTCTCACCCTCATACCGTGCAACAAGGAGCACATCCTGACAGATTCAGAGCCAATGGATAAGACTGGAGCAAATGCTTCTTGGAAGCAAGATGACGCGTATGTGCGTGTTTGTCTATGTGGGACCCTCACCACAGAGATAACTAATGATATTCTGAACCAACCCACTGTCAAGGCGATGTGGGATACTTTGGCTTTCACCTATGCTCAAGCGAAGAATGAGGCCAAGATTCTTTAGCTATAGTTTGACATCTACAAGGCCAAACAGAATGGTCGTTCTCTGCTCGTGTACTACAGTTCGCTCCATGGCATGTTTGAGAAACTTCATATAGGAACTCCACAATGGTAGGAGTTTTCATGACCGGCCTTGATGCATAGTATTATGTAGCACATACTCAGCTTTTCACTGGAGTAACCATAACTCCCATGGAGGAGCCTATAGCCGTTTCAGTCGGATTATCGTGCGTTGTACGATCACTCCTCAGCCCACGTCTGCTATGGCCATTTCTCGTGGCTGATGAATGCAGACTCAGCCTAGAGGACACACCCCTCTTGGCAGAGGCGGTGGATGTCCACGTGGCCCTTGCACCTTTTGCTGTCGACCACGACATGCAGTGGATACATACTACCAGAAGCATGGATACCTTATTTCTGGTCGTATGGCAGAACATACTGAGCCTTTAGATAAACTTGCTCCGCAGGCTGATCCTCACCTGGATGATATCATCTCTCGTATTCGAGAGATCATGACTCATGTTGTAGGAACCACCACTACAGATACCGCAACCGTAGCCAGAGCCTTTTCGAGCTTCTCAGGTATCTCTTATGCTTTCACTGGTAGTAATAGTGCAGGTATGACAGAGTGGATTATGGACTCTGGTGCTTCCCATCATCTTTGTGGAGATAGAGCATAACTGAGGTCCTACAGGACCATACGACCTGGTAGATGGGTTGTCATTGCCAATGGTGACCACTTACCCATTACAAGACAGGGGGAGGTACATTTGACGCCGTTCATGCCTCTTCAGAATGTTTTATATGCTCCTGACTTTCAGATGAATTTACTTTCCATTAGTCAGATTTCTAAGGATATGCATTGTCGTGCCATCTTTGACCTTTCGTCTCTTACGTTTCAAGACATACTCACGGGCATGGTGATTGGATGTGGTCGTGAGCAGCGTGAACTCTACAGACTGGTCCAACCTCATTATGTTGGTGTTTCTACTATATCTACTGGACCAGTCTCACCATATCTGTGGCACCTTCGTTTTGGTCACCTTCCTCTGCAGAAGCTATGTCATGTTATCCCTCAGATTTCCACGAGATCCTCCTTCCAGTGTAAGGCATGCTAGCTTGGGAAGCATTACCGTTCCTCCTTTCCATCCCGTCAGAGTCGGAGCAGTTATCAGTTATTTGAGCTCCTTCATTTATATATCTGGGGTCCAAATCGTGTTCCTGATCACCAGGGACACCGTTTTTATCTTGTTACTGTCGATGATTTTTCTAGACTTTCCTGGATCTTTTTAATGAGGAATAAGTATGAGGCTGGATCTGTGATCAAATCTTTTATCAATGAGATAAAGATTTTTTTCTGTTAATATCAAATATATTCATTCTGATAATGCTTTAAAGTTCTGCACCTTACAACTTTCTGACTTTCTTAGATCTCTTGGCATTGTTCACCAGACCTCTTGTACTTATACATCCTAGAAGAACGGTGTTGTCGAGCGTAAACACCATCACTTACTTGATGTGACATGGACATTGTTGATACAGAGTCGTGCTCCTCATGCCTACTGGGGAGATGTTGTCCTCACGACTTGCTATCTGGTAAACTGCATGCCTTCATCTGTGTTGGGAGAGAAAATTCCTTTCTCGATTGCGTTTCTTGAAAAGGATCTTTTCTCTCTTACACTTTGTGTGTTCGGTTCAACTGTTCATGATGTCTCTCCAGGTCGTCACAAGCTCTCTCACAGAGATGTCAAGTGTATTTTTGTCGGCTACTCTCGTACCCAGAAGGGGTATCGTTGCTTTGATCCACTCAAGCGGAAATACTTTGTAAGTGCTGACGTTATTTTCTTTGAGTCTGTCATGTATTTTCCTCCTACAGGAGGCAGACTAGCCCTATCCGACTCTGATGATGAGATCTGCATGCATCCACCTCGTCCTATCGTACCACCACCTCCCTCTACTTCTGCTCTACCACCTCCTCCTCAACCACCGCCACCACCACTGCCACCACCTACACCTACTCTTGCCTCTACACCTGCTCCTGCGGCTCCACCTCATATTGTGACTCAGTTTTTGCCACGTATTTTTACTCGCAGGTTTCGCTCGGTCCCCCCTGTTTACAGGCTTTGCCCATCATCCAACACACCTCAGGTATGTAATGAACACATTGTTTCTAATGATGGCACTACTGAGTTATCTGTGCAGTAGATTCTATACAGGATGAGTAGGTACCCTTAGCAGATGATTTTGATTTGTTGATTGCTCTGCGTAAGCAGAAACGTATGTGTACTACTTATCCTCTTACAGCCCAGTATTCCTTGAGCAGACTGTCAAAGAATTTCAGGAGGTTTACCTTCGTACTATCAGCCGTGGAGATACTACGGATGTATCATGAGGCTCTTCAGGATAGTTAGTGGAGGATTTCCATGGAACAGATGATGGCTGCGTTACAGTCACGTGGTACGTGGAGTCTTGTTTCTGCTTCAGTTGGCATATCCGTTGTAGGATGCAAATAGGTGTTCACTATGAAATACTATACATATGGCAGTGTGGATAGCTATAAGGCGAGACTTGTGGTACGTGGGTTCACCCAGACATATGGGGTGGACCATCAGGATACTTTCTCTCCAGTTACCATACATTCTACTCTGTGCATTCTACTTTCTATTGTTGTGCCATGAGATTGGACCCTTTACCAGCTTGATGTGAAGAATGCCATCCTCTATGGTGATCTACAGGAGGAGGTCTACACGCAGCAACCACCTGAGTCTTCTACTGAGGGGGATTGTCAGAAGGTTTGCAGGGTTCACTATGCTATCTATGGCCTTAAGCATAGTCCAAGAACATGGTTTCAGAAGCTCTTGAACTTGATAGAGAAGCATGGGTTTGTGCGATAGTCTGCAGATCACTCTTTGTTTGTGCACATGACCCAGAGAGGTACTATTGCCATCCTTGTTTACATTGATGATATTATTGTTACGGGGGATAGCGAGCAGGGTATTCAGAGTGCCAAGGACTTCCTAGGTCAGCACAGGGAGTCTCCTACTACACCCAGTTGAAGTCCTATAATCCCTCAATCAGTAAAGTGATTTTCCCGGGCTGCCAGGTTCAATATCTCACGCTAAAAGGAACTTATAGGCGCATACAACCAAAATGTATTTATAAGGTCGGAGGCAACCACTTGCAGCTCCCAAAATTTGTGAAAGTCATACCTGGAGACTTAGGGTTGAAGTCTAGGGTTTTAAGCTCTAACCTTAGGGATTTGTCCTCACTCACTCTGTCTGGGGGTAAGTACCAGCATACAATGAGGGTTTTACTGCCCATAATAAAAGATGAATTTTATTCCAAAATTTTGAAGTCAATTTGCATTAATCCAGTCCTAATTTTATTTGTTGGTTATCGCTTGAATTAGGTGACCACACAATAATCGCTCAACGTACAATCCCTTTTTCTTTAATCCTTAGGTTGGCAAAAATCGAGAGAGAAGACAGAAAACGGAATGCAGTCAGAAATCAATGATGCATGCAGTCATTTAGGAATACTTACAGTGATTCCCAACACTCTCCATGTGGATGCAAGACTGAATATATGAATATTACTCTAAATGATGCAAGTCAAAAAGCCACACCTAAAAGGAGTTTTATTAGCGATGAAGAAGATCAATTACTTTTTACTAGAAAGAACATAGCTTAAGTGCATCTCAAATGAATCCTAAGATTGTAGTGAATCTTATGAGATAGAAATTGGATGCCCTTAGCTACGATAAATATCAAGCAAAAATGACCTAAGATATTTCTATTTGAAGCGTTGACTCTTGACCTAAATCACCACTCAAGTCGAGAACCACTCTCGACACAACCATACACAACAACAACAACAACAATAAAGCCTTTTCCCACAATTAAGTAGGGTCGGCTACATGGATTCTTCGCCTCCATTCATATCTATCTTGGGTCAATCTCGGACTTATATCCAAAAAACTAAGATCCCTTCGTATAGTCTCTTTCCAACACTTCTTGGGCCGTCCTCGCCCTCTCTTAGCCGGCTCAACATCCCACCACTCGCATCTCCTAACCGGTGCATCAGTTGACCTTCTTTGCAAATGACCAAACCATCTTAAGCGGTTTTCTCGCATCTTATCCTCGATCGGAGTTATACCAACTTTCTTTCTGATTGCATCATTCCGAATCCGATCTTTACGTGTATGTCCGCACATCCATCTTAGCATTTTCATTTCTGCTACAGCCATTCTCTGCACATGTCTATGGTTCACAGGCTAACATTCAGAACCATAAAGCATAGCAGGTCTCACAGCTACTTTGTAAAACTTTCCTTTAATTTTTAAAGGAATTTTCTTATCACAGAGAACAACGGAGGCTCCTCTCCACTTTAGCCAGCCTGCATTTATTCTATTAGTAACATCTCCATTAATTTCCCCATCATGTTGCAAAATAGATCCCAGACATCTAAAAGAATCTCTCTTCTGAATGTTATCGTCACCAATCTTCACCTTGATTCCTTCACCATTGCTTCCATCAAAGGTGCATTCCATATATTCCGTCTTAGCCCTACTTATACGAAAACCTTTAGGGCCTGTTTGGTTGCAGGGTTGGGCAGGGTTGGGTTGGGCAGGGGTACCCCTGTGAATAGTAAACTGTGAGGGGGATTGGGCTGTTTGGTTGGAGGGTTGGGAAGGGTTGGGCCAACCCAACCCTTCCCAACACTGCAACCAAACATGCCCTTAGTCTCCAATGCATGTCTCCAAACCTCAAGCTTCCCATTTACTCCATCTCTAGTCTCGTCAATCAACACAATATCATCAACAAATAACATTCACCAAGGTAACTCATCCTGAATGTGACTTGTCAACTCGTCCATAATCAAAGTAAAAAGAAATGGACTCAAAGCTGAACCTTGATGTAAACCAATGTTGATATCAAAATAGTCAGTCTTCCCCGTCGGGGTCCTTACACAAGATAAAGCCCTATCATACATATCCTTTATGAGATTAATGTATAGGACAGGTACTTGTCTCTTCTCCAAAACTCTCCACAGTATCTCTCGTGGGACGGAATCATAAGCCTTCTCTAAATCAATAAAGATCATATGGAGATTCTTCCTTTTAGCTCTATAAATCTCCATTATTCTCCTCAGCAAATGGATTGCTTCAATAGTTGAGCGACTTGGCATGAATCTGAATTGGTTTTCTTTTATTTGGGAAACTTGTCTCAACCTTCTTTCGATCACACGTTCCCAAATTTTCATAGTGTGACTCATCAGCTTGACCTTTGTAATTTGAACAATTTTGAATGTCTCCTTTGTTCTTATAAAGAGGCACCACGATACTCCTCCTCCAATCTTCAGGCATTTTCTTGCTTCGCCAAATAACATTGAATAGATTCGTAAGCCAAGTCAAACCACGCTCACCTAAAACTTTCCATACTTCTACAGGGATGTCATCCGGTCCAACACCTTTCCCAAGTCTCATAACCTTCAAAGCCTCCTCTACTTCTTTTCTTTGTATTCGTCTATAGCATGCACGATTCAAGTAACTTTCACTACTAGCTAGATCACCCAAAGTGATCTCTCTATTTCCTTCTCCAATGAAAAGTTTATGGAAGTATTGCTCCCATCTAGTCTCTATATCCTTCTGAGTAACAAGCACGTGACCTTCCTCGTCCTTAATGCATCTCACTTGAGAAAGGTCTTTGGTCTTTCTTTCTTTTGCTTTGGCCAACCTGAATATATCCTTATGGCCCTCCTTAGAGTTGAGATTTTTATACAAAACCTCCCAAGCTTTTGACACAACCATACAAATAATAAAAATAAATAGAGGTATTCTTTACACACGTGAGAACTCAATCGAGAACCACTATAAATTTGAAAAATAATTACAAATTAATTCCATAACAATTTACGATATGTACTACACAGTAAAGTGTGTCACAAATGCTATTTAATCAAACTAAAATTTCTTGTAGTGAAAATTTCTTTGCGGTCTCTTCAGCCGAAGCTGCAAGCTCCTCGCTATCGCGTTTCTCCGGGCTTCGTCGGTTCCATAGTCCCTACCACAAGACAATAAAAGTGTCAAAATTATCCTCAGAAGAAATTTAGCGAATCAAATAGCTACTTATCTCGGAGAAAATGAAGACAAAAATAATAAAATAGCACACAACAAGAACTTAACCTAGAAGGCTCTAGAAATCACAAAAAATAGATAATTAACTCTAAAATAAAATCAAATAATGTGTCACGTCCCCAAAAACGATGCCATTCGATGAATCATCAATTTGCTAAAATAATATGCTCTCCTTGTACCATGGGCCAATCAACAATCACTCAAAACCGAGAGAAGATCTCTGTGAAGAGTTTTCGGCTTGAATTTATACCTGGGCAAGTCCAGGATCGAACACTGGGACACACGTAATTATCTAATTAAATTTCGGAGCTAATCAACCACTTGAGCAATTCATAGGTTCTCTAAGTCAAGCATGATGTAAAGAAACAATGCATGCATTTTTTAAATATTTTATGCAATTATTTTACTTGATAAATCATGATACATGCAATCACGAACTAAACACACAATCCACAAATATGCTCCTGATTAGATAAAATAAATACTTGTGAAATCAATCGATAATTTAATGAATAATCATTGCCAAAAATAGAGCTATCAACCTCAGTTAAAATTTATCTTTTTAATTTATAATTATGCTGAATAGTAAAAAATAACAATCTAAAATTAATGTGTGAATTTGTAGATCAAATCAGTGATTTAATTGCACTAATTTAAATAGCACAAAATTTACTTTCCAACGATACCAATTTCATTAAAAAATGGATAAGTGGTTCACAAATTATTAAAAGAACACTGCAGGGGCATAAATGCAATTAAACATTATTTATTTAATTACAGAAAGGACCAAATCCGACTAAAAAGCAAATACAGAAACCTGCTCGGGCATACTTGCAATTTTCCAAGGGCAGGACTTATATGCAAATTTTCATTTTTTGTGGGCTTGACTGCAATTTGCCCGGCACGTGCATGTTGCACGTGACCGAGGCTAGGCTCGGTTGGCGAGGCTCGGGCCATGCGTCGCTCGTTGGTGCCTCGAGGTTGGTTCGAACGCTCCAAGCCTTAGGGATGAAACACTGCCTTGGAGATCAGGCTCAGGAATGATGTCAATCGTCGGATTGGACCTAAAGCTCCAGAAATGGATGTTGTAACTTGAGTTCTTTCCCTTCCGCCGCAGGTGGTGGAGGAAGAATTGGGCTCCATCGAGGGTGTGCTCTATGATTTATCATTATTATACTTATTATCCTCAGAGCACGAGCACTTCATTGCCATACTTCATTAATTCCACATTATTAGCCTCTGATCATCTCCATGTAATTAACCCTAATTATTGTTTATAAATTAACCCTTTCATTTTCTTTATTTTATTCTCTATTAGAACTCCCTAAAAATTAAATTAAAAATTATAGATATTTGTTTTGGTGTTAAAAGAAATTAAAAATAAAAATCTCAAAACAATTAAAAGCAATATTTTTTATCTTTTAAAAATGCCTCTAAAAATATTTCTTTATATATTTGATCTCTTTTGACTTTGTATCCAACCTGAAACTTGTATATCTCCTCGAAATCTACATTTTTTATGTTTTAACTTTTTGTTAATTCTTCTTCCTTTTATTTCTTTCTTATTTTATATCCCTTTTCCTTTTGTAAATAATCTAATTGGGTCACGTGGTGCCCTCTGGGCCACTCATGTAGCTGCTCCTCCCAGCACCACTCGCCGCTGCTCCCAGCCCTTGGATCCCCTCTGCCCGCTTCCATCTTTATCGCTCATCTCCATCTCTCGGCCATTTGATCTCCCCTTCCAAATGAGATCACGACCACCCACACCTACTTCCATCTCAACTGTCAGATGATCCCCCATCTTGTGGCTCTAATCCATCCACGTCACTTCTTCTCCCCTAGCCGTAAGATTAAACCCCTATCCTATCATATTGTTCCTCTCCGCCGCTCCCTCAGTCGTGTGATCATATCTTCTGATCTAATCCAAACCGCTCCCTCACGCTCACACTTGGACAGTCCTTGCTCATCTTCCTCCTCCAGCTTATCCTCTCCCAGCCGTTATGCCTCGTCGAGCTCCCACTCCCTTCCAATTTTATCTATCTCTCTCTCTACGTCACCGCCTCACTCACCACTTACACCCCAACGAAGCCCTAACCCCCCTCATCTTCGCTTGGCTATCAATGGCCCCAATCATCTCTCCAAGCTTTCAAGACGAACGTTATAAACCACGCCTACACCTCGTCGATAACCGTCCTCCTCTTTAGAATCACCTCCGCCGCAACCGTCAACCTTGGTCCACCAATTCTCCGGCCTAGGGATATATTCTCTCCTTTCTCCTGTGACAGAGAAGGGATCGACGACCGACGACCCCCTTCGTCGCGGTGTTGCCCATGGCTATAGTGGCCATGTTACGACCGCCACCGGCATCATTGATCTTCGTACTTCGACTGGACACGACGAGCGACGAACAGAGTGCTTCCTGATGCTCAACCTAAGCCATTTCCTCCTCCGTAGTTTAATTTTTGATCAGGTATTTCCTCCTCTTCCTTCTTCTTTGCTCTTCTTTTTATTCCGACGCACATGCTCCGTTCCCCTTCCACTTGACCCCCTCCCGAGCACCACCGATCACCTACCATTCATATGTTACCCTCTGTTCACTGTCTCCTTCCTCTGTAACCTCCATCCATCCCAGGCTATCTCCTCCACTGGAGGCGGAGGACATCACACACTAGGCGCCACCTTCTACATATCCAACGTCCCCTACTTCATTCATCCCATGATTCAGCTATGTTTCGCATTTCCCTGCAGGTATTCCTTCATCGGTCGGAGCTTTCACATTGGCTCCGTTCTAGAGCCTATCACCGGCGATCCCGCATCGACTCCACGACCTGCACCTCCTCCTCGCTTCGCTAGGCTTCCACGATCTTCGCCGAGGAATAACGAAGCTCTCTAGCGTTTCAGACGATGAAGAGGAGCATGGAGAAGGCTTGGTGGGCTCTTGGGAACCCCACCAACGCCGCCTTACAAGAGAGGCAGAGGAAGACGATGACTGCACTATAGATGTTGTTCGATCTATATGATCATACGACCAAGATCATCCCGCAGCTTCTGCTCCTGCACCTACTAGCTCGGTGGAACCGAGTCGCTCTACGAAGCGTCAGAACGCGCCTCGTGTTTCCGAACCTGCATCGATCCTCCGTCTTGGCCCAAGCTTGGCTCGCGTGCGTACCATTCGTGGGGCTGAGCAAATTGCAATCCGCACTCGGAGCTTTGCACTAATTTCAACTAAGTCCTGCCCAGGTGCGTGTGCCTCACGTGTCGCGCCTGGGTAAATTGTAGAGGACCCCCACCGACTTTCCCTTATTGCATAAATGCCCCTCCCAGGGGTTATTATGCATAGTTATCTTTTTATTTCTATAGTTTTTATTGCATTTATGCCCCTGAACTCTATTGATCATATCTTGAGCATACAAACTTCAATTTAGTTGATTTCAGTTTCATTTTAATGCTTGTTCCATGATCTACATTATGGTATATTTCATTCACTGATTTGACACCTTGCTTTATATTTATAATTCATAATTATATTGTGTCACCTGCTCCTCGATTCTTATTGCCATTTGCTCTTTTATTGATTAAATTTGTTGCATCAATTACCTGAAATTGACCAAAATTTTATCACTCATTAACTTGGATATTTTTAGGGCATATTAGTACATTGTTTCTTGCATGATTATTTGTTGCATATCATACACATGCATCTTATTTAAATACATAAAACCAAATAGAAAAAATCCATGCATCATTTCTATGCCATTTTTTCAATGCATCATTAAATGGTGCAGTTGTTGGGGACATGGCTCATCATTATTTATTTTTGAATTTTATTGTATTATTTTGCGTCGATTATTTTCAAAAAGTTAGGTCCTCATGTTGTGTTTGTTTTTGCATTATTTTTTAACAACAAATTCTTGATGTTTTTCCTAACATTTTCTTTTGTGGTAGGGCCCGTGAAGATGGAGGACGCTCAATCTAGATGGCAACGTGGAGTTGGGAGCTCCCGCTGCGAGGAGTCGCATAAGAGACTCGGGAGAAAATAAGAAATTTAATCAACATTCTGTTCATGCATTTTGTTTACATTTCCAGCCGTCCTCGTTCGAGGGCTGACGTGTGTAAGTTGAACTTGGACATTGCATGTGGTCTGTGAAGTCATTTACCCCTAACCCGGGTGAGGCTTCACTTGATGTCGACCTAGGGCTAGGCACATGGCTCACATAGCTCTTTTATTTTCCTATCACTTGTACTTGCTTCGCATGTTAAGACACATAATTCACGAAACACACGTACATTGCTTCACTTAGCCAAATTGATTGAATCCTTTCCTGTTAATATAAGCACGTTAGGGTGTGGTATCTTCAACTTACATGCATGGAAATTGCTGGAGGCATTGTAAGTTCTCTCTCAAGCATGCATCATGGTTTTCAGGAATGCACTGGCTTTTCTCAATCTTCCCTTCATATATAACTTAGGAAATTAAAGGAAATAGGGAATGACCGATTAGACGATGACTGCTTGATTTGTGCTCTCACATTTAATGCAAGTTGATCAAATAAAATGGAATAAAAATAAATTTAGATTATGGGAGAAAAATACCCGCATTATACGCAGCTTGTGATTGATTGTTAAGAGGTGAGGGCGTATTCCTAGGATAGTGCCCAAAACCTAGCCTTAAAACTACGTAATGGACTTCAAATTTTGGATGATCACCAATAAAATTGACAAGATAAATGACCAACACCTGTTGGTCTTCACGTGTGAGTTGGTGAAATCATGGGTATCATTGCTTGCTTGGTTGAGCATGAATGTGTATTTACCCAATCCTCCTGTAACCCAAGATGATCCACCTTCCCCCCATCTCCACATCCATTCATCTTTGTAAATCCACTCCCACCCCTCTAATCCTGCTAACCCCAGGTTCCGCATCCTAAATTCCACATCCAAATATTTAGGCTACTCTTCACCCAAGTATAGGAGGAACCTTGTACAACTACTAACTATTCACCACGGGTCCCTCCACCGTTATTGCAGTTACAATGCTAAGGCTATTCACAGCCTAAGTATAGGGGGACCCGAGTCATATATTTGCTTCGAACTCTTCTTGTTCTCCTTATACTTAGGTTATTTTAACCTAAGTATAAGGGGAGCATCCAAGTCAGTTCTGTTATATCACCTTGTATTTGACCTGAGCTATGGCTTCATATCGCTATGTACTATGAGGATATATCAAAAGTTAAGTATGGGGGGTATACCGTATATATTGTATATATACTTTGGCCATAGCTTGTATTTTGAAATCTTGAAAATTTTTGGGGTTATAAATTAAGATGATAAATCAGGGATTTATCACCCCAGGCAACCATTCCTTGTCATTTTGTTGAATCATCGCCCTAGGCATTCAAGAACCTTTCATGCATTCCAGACCATCTTTCCAGCCAGTATCTATTGTGGGCATATCTTGTACAGGAGACCTAGGAAGCAAAAAAAGGGCTCGAGTGCCTGAATCAGATGTGTGCTTAAGTTCCAATGCACTTTCGATGCTTGATTAAGAAAATTTCAGACTCGTTTGTTCTCTCTATCCCTGATCGCGTGGCCATGACTTCCATCAAGACCAAGCCTCTGATGGTTTATGGGACTTCTATCAAAGTTAAGGTCACAAATAACTACATGATCTAGTTTCGGGCCTTCACGGTGTTCCTCGACAGTCAGGGGACTTTCATCAGCCGCTTGATGAAACTTTTATACAAGGTTTGAAATTTTGATTTCGCACCCCCCGAACCAAAATTTCGAGGAATTTTGGGAAATTTCAATCATATAAATGTCTAAAATGTCCCAAAAGTTGTTTTTCCCATTGTTAGAAAATTCCATATATTGTCGCTTCTCTATTTATCTCTATTTCCTTATGCAATGTTTCCTTATGAACTGTTTCCCTTTGTAACCCCACAGGGGTACTTTTGTAAAGTTCTACTCTGAGCACCCTAGGGTTTTTCGTCCTATATAAGGACCCCTAGAGCTCACAGAATAAAACACAACATTACAGTCTTCACATGGTATCAGAGCCTAAAATTTTCCCAACCCCAACAGCCGCCCTCGTCATGCTCGAACCCTAGGGGTCCCCCCTAGGGTTCCTCCCAGCGTCGCCCTTCCACCCACGCCCACCGCCCACGCCCACGCCCACCGCCCTCCGCCCTTCCCAAGATGCGATTCTCGCCCTCCGCCCACGCCCACCGCCCTCCGCCAGAAGGAACCCCGCACGGTGTCCTCCCTCCGCGACCGCACAAGGCGACCTCCGCCCTCCGCACCGCACCCCTCCGCGCCACGACCTCCACAAGGCGACCTCCGCCCTCCGCCAGGAGACCTCTCGCCCTCCGCCAGGCGACCTCTGCCAGGCGACCTCTGCCAGCCTCCGCCAGGCGACCTCTCGCCCTCTGCAACGCTCCGCCAGGCTCCCTCCGCCAGGAGAGCTCCGCCAGGCGACCTCAGCCAGGATCGTTCCTCCCTGGCACCCATCTGCAATGCCTTCTCCTCCAGACGCCAGGAGACCTTCTCCGCCAGGAGACCTTCCAGACGCACTTCACCTCCAGACGCCCTCCGCAATGCCTCATCCGCCAGGCGCCCTCCACCACCCTACGACCATCCCAGTACTGTACTACGGCCATACCAGTACTGCTCTACACCCATCCAGCCGCGTCATTGCTCTACGTCCATCCAGACGCGCCCTCCCAGTACTACTCTACGGCTCTTCTGCTTCAGAACTGAGCTCCCTTTGATCCAAGACTTCTCACAAGGACTGGGTCCTCTAGACTGCCAACCATAGATTGATGGTTTTCTTCAGGATGATCTACTAATATTCTGTATGATCTCAATTATCTCTGCATACTAGGTCATTGACCACTACGGCCACCATGACATCTGCTCTTATGTCTTCAGACTCCAAGCCCCTGTACCATACATCATCTATGCTGGTACAGGGCACCTCAATCAAACTAAAGGGCTCAGAAAACTACGTCCTATGGTCTCGCTCCTTCAAAATTTTCATTGGTGGCCAGCGCAAGATCTACATTCTCACTACTACTCCGCCTGCCGAGACAGACGCCAACTATGACACTTGGTATGTCGATAACTGCCAGGTAATCACTTGGATGACGAACAGTGTTGATCCTAATATTGCGTCAAATTTGCTCTATAAAACAACTGCAAAAGAAATGTGGGAAAGTCTTGAGAAAACTTACTCCCAGAAAACAACCAAATCTAGGCTTTCTGACATTTATACAAGAATTTGGTCTGCAAATAAAGGAGAAACACCCTTGATAGAATATTATAGGCTACTCACAGGGCTATTTGAAGAACTGCTTATATTTCAACCTGCCTGTTGTGACAAGCAAATTGGTGAAAGAGCAGAATGGCAGGTGTATCGTTTTCTTTCAGGTTTACACCCTCGGTATAAATCTGTCAAAGACCAATTCCTGACGGCAGCTTCCCTACCGTCACTTGAAACTATTTTTGGCAGACTACAGGAGCTGGAATCGCCCAACCAACCTCCCACTGCAGACACTACTGCTCACTTCGCAGGAGGACGACCACCCTTCCAAGGATCACACGGCCGCATATTTGGTCGCAGTCGTGGACGAGAGCAGGGACGAGGACGAGACTCAGGACGCGGTCGTAGCCGTGATTTTTCAAATCCTCGTTATCCTGCTTGTACTCATTGTGGCCGCTGGAACCATCCGTCTGACAAATGCTGGGCGACCTTTGGCATGCCCAAAGCCAATAATGCATATGAGGCCACATCTCATGAACCAAATTATGATACTATGGAAACCTCTCAGGCTCAATCTCCCACCGATGCTCCTGTATCTTTTACTGCTGCAGAATATACTCGTCTTCGCCAACTCCTTCAGAACCCAGTTGTCGACACTACAACCTCAGGGCCTACTGCAACTCTAGCAGCTACCTCAGGTACCATTGCCAATTCTGCCTCTACCACTACTTCTACCTGGATCATCGACTCGGGTGCATCAACCCACCTCACAGGAGAATGCAGTCTCCTCACCTCTCCCAGGGACCCCTCTACGGTAAAACATGTTCGTGTGGCTAATGGCGCCTACTCACCTATCACTAGTGTGGGGACTATGGAATTTAGCCCCAAACTTAGACTAACGGATGTCTACTGTGCTCCTGCTTTTCCCCTTAGTCTGCTGTCGGTTCACAAATTATGCACATAACTCAATTGTCACGTGATTTTTGATGACTTATGCTGTTATTTTCAGGACATCCGGACGAAACAAATCTTTGGTGGGGGGCATGAGAAGAACGACTTATATTATCTTGATATCCCTTCCAACTCTGATTTCGCTGGCGCAACTTCCATCTCTGCTGATCCCCTTCTCTGGCACCTTCGTCTGGGTCACCCCTCTGCTAATGCTCTTTCCTTAATGTTCCCTGAACTGTCAATGCTTAAACCCTTCGAGTGTGAAGCATGTCAGTTCGGAAAACATCATCGTGCATCTTTTCCTGCTAGGACTGAACCCCGTCATACTATGCCCTTTTCATTACTTCATTGTGACGTTTGGGGACCTTGTCCTGTCCGAACCATTGGTGGACACCGCTATTTTACTGTTTTTGTGGATAATTATAGCAGGTCATCCTGGGTCTATCTTATTAAAGAACGATCAGAAATCAATAAAATTATCAAAGATTTCTTCGCTTATGTCAACAATCAATTTTTCAACAAATATTCAGATATTCCGCTCAGACAATGCCTTGGAGTTTACTCAACGAGATCTTTCTGATTTCTTTGCTTCCAATGGAACAATACATCAAACCTCTTGTCCTTATACCTCTCAGCAAAATGGGGTTGCTGAACGCAAGCTTCGTCACCTCATAAATATTGCCCGGTCCCTTCTAACCCATATGAATGTTCCCAAAACATACTGGGGTGATGCTGTCCTCACTTCAGTCCATCTTATCAACAAGACTCCCTCTCTTACTCTCAAAGGATCCACACCATTTTCTTTACTTCACCCTGATAATCTTCCCTTTCCTTTACCTCTACGAATATTTGGGTGTGTCTCCTTCGTCCATAATTTTCACACTAAAGACAAATTATCCCCTCGCGCCATCAAGTGTGTTTTCCTTGGTTATTCCTCCACTCAAAAAGGTTACAGATGTTATGATCCTATTAATAATCGATATTACATATCTGCAGATGTAACCTTCTTTGAGCAAACCAGCTTCTTCACACAAAGTATCCCAGATGTCCCTCTAGATCTTCCTCCACCACCAATCAACCACACCCATCACTCTCGGACCTCACCACCAGATGTTCCTCTACCCATACCTCTGCCTCAGGATGATATGCCATCTTCGACAGTCCCCTCCGCTACTGTTCCGGATGATCCAGAAGACCTGCCGATTGCATTAAGGAAGCAAAAGAGAAAGTGTACCTCTTATCCTATGACTAACTTTACTACTACTGCTGGACTCTCTTCCACTGACAAACAATATGCAGATGCCCTAATGACTATCTCCATTCCGAAAGATCATCATAGTGCCTCCCAAGATGCAGGCTGGTGACAGGCTATGAATGAAGAAATGGATGCACTCATATCCAGAGGCACGTGGGATCTTGTGCCATGTCCTAAAGGCATCAAGCCTGTTGCTTGCTGATGGGTCTTTACGACCAAACAATCTCCAGATGGTTCTATTGACCGACTTAAGGCACGATTTGTGGCAAAGGGATTCACTCAGACATACGGGGTCGATTACTTTGAGACCTTCTCCCCTGTTGCTAGAATGGGTTCCATTCGCACTATACTCTCTGTTGCAGCTAACAAGAATTGGCCAATCTTTCAGCTGGATGTCAAGAATGCCTTTTTATATGGTGATCTCGAAGAAGAGGTCTATATGATGCAACCGTCGGGTTACTCCGTCGAGGGGGAGTATGTGTGCCGACTTCGTAAGGCCATCTATGGCCTAAAGCAGAGTCCTCGAGCCTGGTTCGACAGGCTTACCACTGAAATTAGCTCTATTGGTTTTCACAAAACTACATCTGATTACTCTGTGTTTGTTAGACGACGATCCACTGGTACTGTGATACTTGCTGTCTATGTTGATGATATGGTGGTCACTGGTGATGATCACAATGGAATTCTAGAGACCAAGGCATTCCTTCAAAAGGTGTTTGTCACCAAGGACCTTGGACAACTCCGGTACTTTCTTGGTATTGAGGTAATACGCACTGCTGAAGGGTTACATCTATCACAACGAAAATACTGCTTGGATATTCTTACGGAAGTCGGTTTACTTGGATGCAAACCATCTGGCATCCCTGCAGAGGTATGAAAACACACTACATCCGCCGATTCTGAGTTTGAAGACACTACACGATACAGAAGCCTAGTGGGTAAACTAATCTACCTCACAGTCACTAGGCCTGATGTATCTTATGCTGTGAGCAGAGCCAGCCGTCACATGGAAAGACCTCTTTACAGTCATTGGCAGGATGTCCTTCTGATCCTTCGATACTTGAAGGAATCACCAGGGCGAGGACTTATCTATAGAGTCAACGGTCATACTGATATCACCGCTTATGCAGATGCTGATTACGCCAGTTCTCCTGAGGACAGACGATCCATTTCAGGCTATGCTATGTTTGTCGGTGGTAACCTTGTTACATGGCGAAGTAAGAAACAAACCGTGGTTTCCAGATCAAGTGTAGAGGCAGAATATAGGGCAATGGCCCATGCTGTTTGCGAGATTACGTGGCTTGTATCGTTTCTACAGGATCTTGGGTTCCCAGCTACCACTCCTACACCGCTATATTGTGGTAACAAGTCTGCTACATACATTGCCACCAATCCAGTTTTTCATGAACGAACGAAGCATATTGAAGTTGACTGTCACTTCATTCGAGATGCAATACGAGGAGGACAGATCGTCACACCACATATCTCTACAGATCTTCAACTTGCAGACGTATTTACTAAAGCACTATCAAAGAAGCGTCTTTTATGGATAACTTCCAAGTTGGGCATGATTAATGGATATGCTCCAACTTGAGGGGGAGTGTTAGAAAATTCCATATATTGTCGCTTCTCTATTTATCTCTATTTCCTTATGCATTGTTTCCTTATGAACTGTTTCCCTTTGTAACCCCACAGGGGTACTTTTGTAAAGTTCTACTCTGAGCACCCTAGGGTTTTTCGTCCTATATAAGGACCCCTAGAGCTCACAGAATAAAACACAACATTACAGTCTTCACACCCATTTTTCGCAAATTAAGATTTTCCAAGTTATTACAATAATAACTTACAAATGCACACTTATATCACACATCGCTCATCTATGCCCATTATATCCTACATATCGGTCATATCGATCTAATGTTGTTAATGATGATTCTTAGCTGATATGTATATGAAATGGATATCATTCAAGTTCTTAAAATAATATCTTACGGATGCACACTTATATCACACATATCTCTCATCCATACACTTTATATCGCACATATCGATCATATCAGACATATTGTTGAGCTAACTGATAGATATTGAAAATGAAAATCGAAATAACTAAGGTAACAACACTTAGAACACGTCTTTTGTTCATAAAAATAGATGAGACATTTGGTTCTAAAATGTAGATAATGATTAGTGAGACAATGTTTTGTTCATAGAAACAATTGTCGTTGACAAAGTTCTAGTAAGTTAGAGAATTAGTTACAGACTTACAATAAAGATGCATCTATTATGAAAGGAAATAACAAATAGAATCAATCGAACAAGCTATATCATATATCTAGAAGGTCTAGAGTTGTTTCATCTCCGTTCCTAAAATCTAAATAGGGTGAAGCTCCCCAAGTTGACTAATTGTATGCACCGCCCTTGTTGCACCATACCCTACCAGACGGGTACCCTCGACTTGAAATAAAATATGTAAATTATTATGTGTTTTAATATCATGAGTAGTTAAATAAGTAGTAAAATCAAGCTCACATGGATAATATCATTGATATACATAGGTATCGGCAAAATTTCGTTGATATTGGTTGACATCAGAGAAATTTTGAAAATCATGAATTTCAATCGATATGGGTCGATATGTCGAAATATCATCGATATTTTGACCCATCTCGATCGAAATTTGGGAAATCAACATAGATGGGAGTTTCGATACCTAGTCCCTGTCTTGCAAAATCTCAGTCCCTACTTATGCATAACTCTACTCCCAATGAGACTACCGTTGCATATCATGCTACTAACTCAGGTACTATAGCCAACTCTCAATGTTCGGAAATGTGGTTTATGCGGCCACATATGCATATGCGGGTACCCTTCCGAACCACATGTCATATGCGATTATAATATATATGCGATCAGAGTAATCTACATGCACCTGCATATGCGACTACATATTAAATAGGATTAATATTTGACCTCCTGATTTTCATTTTGAAGATGCAACCACATCATCAAAATCAAAGTATTCGATAACTAAACGCTTCAGAAACAATACTTTTTAAACAATTTTCTTGAAATAGTTTTCAACGATTATATGTTTAAGCTAAATATTAGATTCTTAGAAATAGAATCTTACCACATTCATTTTTTTAACAATATTAAATGATTAAAAGCTTAAGATAATATTCATATTAGATGCTTTTAAAACAAAATCTTACCATATGGATGCTTAACGAACTGTATTTTGTATGCTTTATAACTACATTTTTTAATTCTCGTCAACAGTATTTTTAGAACATTAGTATTTTCAGAACCTTAGATTCTGGAATTATAAATACAAATAATTTGTTATTAAGCGATATCCATTAACTTAGAAATTTTGGTGGTGATCTATTTTACTAATGCCAATAATGCATTTGCATGCCTTATGCATAAATTGAATAATCATCACAATTTTCAATGGTGCATTTTTTCTGTTATAATTTATTGTATTCGTATGACTTAGTTAATGGATTATGTAGCCAACATCCATCTTATCCAACATTCATTGTTAATAAAATGAATAATGTAATTTAATATTTTGTTAACTATTTTTTATTATTACAATTTTATTATTTTTAATCGAAATAATAGATATCACATAATCTACACATTCATCCGCCTATACTTCAGCCTTTCTACCTACTGGCTTCATATCGCCTGATCGAACGAATACATCATATTGACTTTCTGAACCTTGCAAACTCTGCTTCTGCGATATCACCGACCTGGATCATTGACTCTGGTGCGTCTACTCACTTGACTGGAGAAGGCAATCTTATGAACTCTTCTCAATCCTCTTCAATCGTGAAGTTGGTTCAACTAGCCAACGTTGTCCATTCTCCTATTACCACTGTTGGAAATATAGAGTCATTCTCCAAGCTCGGGCTTTGTGGCATTTTTTTATGAATCGGATTTTCCTCTGAGCATATTATTAGTTCACAATTATGTATTGAATTAAACTGTTGAGTGATTTTTGATGAATTCTATTGCTTTTTCAGGACATCCGGACTATGCACATTTATGGTGGGGGAAATGAGAAAGACCTCTACTACCTTGACATCCATGTTGATTTCGACATTTGCCGGTGTTGTCTCCGTTTCTGCTAACATGTTGCCATGGCATTTGCATATTGATCACCACTCTGCTAGAGTTCTTTCCTATATGTTTCCCGAATTATCGTCACTGAAACCTTGTGAGTACGAAGCTTGCCATTTTGACAAAAATCATCGGGCTTCTTTTCCATATAGGATCGAGCCACGACAACCATTGCATTTCTCTTTAGTCCATTATGATGTTTGGAGACCTTGTCCGTTTCACACTATAGGTGGTCACATATATTTTGTTATCTTTATGGAAGATTATAACAGATCTTCTTGGATATGTTTAATCAAGGAACGATCAGATATTACCAAAATTTTCAAGTCCTTTCAGCTTATTGAGACATCTTTCTCTATTTGTATTCATATTTTCAGGACTGACAATGATCTTGAGTGCACTCACTAGGACTTAGTATCTTTCTTTGCCACATAGGGGACCTCCACTGGACCTCATGTCTGTATACCTCTCAACAGAATGGGGCACTGGAAAGAAAACTTCCCAACTTTCTGGATATTGCTCGTACCTTTACATAAAAGTTAATAGAGGGATGCTATTCTCGCTGCCACTTATCTCATCAATATTCCGGTCTTTGGTCCTCAAGGTGGTAACTTTTCTCACACCAAGAACCCTAGTCCTCTATCTGCTCAATCCTCTCGTTGCAAAAGGATCCACATCCTAGACCCAGCAGAAGAAGAGACCGATGAAGAAGAAGAATAAGAAGAAGTTGATGAGGATCAGATTGTTTAATATGATTTTGATGCTCAGTGTGCGCTTGCAACATCTCAGAAACACTATCACTGTACTTCCTCTAGGATATCTGAATCTGACTTTCAAGTGAAGTTCCTTAAAAGTTTTTAGCTTGTTAATTTCTACTGTCAAAGCTTAAGCTTTTGTAATACTATTTGAATACCAATCTACTCTAAAGTGTGCCAAAGTATCATCTATTTTTACCATCACATTAGAGTTATTGTTTCTCTCAAGTCAACTGCAAGAATCAAGTCAAAGTTCAAGTCAACCTTAATACTTCGGTTGATCAATCATACTATTCTTGTTGATTGACTAGGTCTGATCGATCATTGTTGTTGATCTGATCGATCATGAAGATTCTTCTTTTTGATTGATCTAGTCTCAGTTATGATTAGTAAAGTATTTTTGATCGGTAAGAATGATTATCGATCATTTTTTGAACATTTCTTTTTTTCCTTTTATTCGAACGTTATGATTTATTGATCAGTAAGCCTTGATTTGCGATTGCTCAATCTTTTAATATCTGAATTATGTAACTGTTAGAAAATATGAATGCGGAAGCGTATCAGAAATAAATAATAAGAAATATGGAATGCATGATTTTAATGTGGAACCCTACTCCCTAAGGAGCGGGATGAAACCACGGGAGAATGCCTCAAAAAGCTGATGTATGCGTGGCACTTTCTCATTTGATACATGAGGTCTGGGGCTTCTTATATAGCCTCCACATTCTCCAAGTCCTACCACTGGTTGATGTGGGACTAAACTCCTGGATGTGGTAAATGGATCTTGGAAGGATCCATTTACCCATCTTACATGATAAATGACGCATACTCTAACACCCCCCCTCAAGCTGGAGCATGCATTGCTCAGCTTGACAAACAGAAGAAATCACTCAAACTCACAATACAAGATACTACAGACAATATCAAATCAACGCGCACAACTGTCAGTTGTTATCGAGGACGTTGCTTCTCATGACGTGCAGGTGAGGAGGAACAAACATGCTGGAGCTTGAGTCAAACTGAATCTCCTCGTCGGAGAGCATGTGCTCCGTATTGCGCCTGTCAGAGTCACTGCAACTGAAAATTGAGTCTCCTCGTCGGAGTACTCTGGTCCGCCACAACACGTGGACAACTGCTCCATCTCTGAAAGAGCCGAACTAAAAAGTCGTGGAAACAATCCTCGTCGGAGTCCACGGTCGCTGGAGAATGGAGTCTGAAAAAGTCTCCTCGTCGAAGAATTGGGTCTCTCCCACACTGGCTCAGAGAATGGGATCTCTACTATGGAGTCCCTATGGAACACATAAAACTTTGAAAAAAAATGGGGGCCACATAAAATGATAGCAAACATGTGCACATCAAACCAATGACTTGGAATCTGATCGTCGAGTCTGATCAGTTGTAGAGTCTGGAAAATCTGGCTCGAAGAATCTAAACTGGAGAATATGGAATCTGATGATTTGGCCTGTAGAACTCTATACAATACTCCCCTTTTCTCCCATACTTGTCGGAACACAATGATGGCTACCAAGTTGGGACAACAACAACAACAACAAAGCCTTTTCCCACAATTAAGTAAGGTCGGCTACATGGATTCTTCGCCTCCATTCAGATCTATCTTGGGTCAATCTCGGACTTATATCCAAAAAACTAAGATCCCTTCGTATAGTCTCTTTCCAACACTTCTTGGGCCATCCTCGCCCTCTCTTAGCCGGCTCAACATCCCACCACTCGCATCTCCTAACCGGTGCATCAGTTGACCTTCTTTGAAAATGACCAAACCATCTTAAGCGGTTTTCTCGCATCTTATCCTCGATCGGAGCTACACCAACTTTCTTTCTGATTGCATCATTTCGAATCCGATCTTTACGTGTATGTCCACACATCCATCTTAGAATTTTCATTTCTGCTACAACCATTCTCTGCACATGTCTATGGTTCACAGACCAACATTCAGAACCATAAAGCATAGCAGGTCTCACGGCTGCTTTGTAAAACTTTCCTTTAATTTTTAAAGGAATTTTCTTATCACAGAGAACAGCGGAGGCTCCTCTCCACTTTAGCCAGCCTGCATTTATTCTATTAGTAACATCTCCATCAATTTCCCCATCATGTTGCAAAATAGATCCCAGATATCCAAAAGAATCTCTCTTCTGATGTTATCGTCGCCAATCTTCACCTCGATTCCTTCACCATTGCTTCCATCAAAGGTGCATTCCATATATTCCGTCTTAGCCCTACTTATACGAAAACCTTTAGTCTCCAATGCGTGTCTCCAAACTTCAAGCTTCCCATTCACTCCATCTCTAGTCTCGTCAATCAACACAATATCATCAGCAAATAACATACACCAAGGTAACTCATCCTGAATGTGACTTGTCAACTCGTCCATAATCAAAGTAAAAAGAAATGGACAATCCATGTTTAAAAGATCCGAATGGTTTCGAGATAAATTCATAAATAGTGTTCTTAGAAGAAACCAAGTTGGGAGAAGATAAAAAATCTGAGAGAAAAAAATATCAAATAAGCCATTCATTTTTTACGGCTTTCCCCTATTTTTGCATTTTTTTTGCTTGATTATTTGCCTCTTTTTTAATAGCCATCACACTCATTATTATTTTTATAAATAAGCCATTTTTCCAGCTTTTCTCGCATTTTTTCTTTTGTGTACAACTTTTCATTTCTACGCAACCTTTTCCCCTTTTTTCAAAACAAATCCTTTTTTTGTTAATGCGAACGACTCCTAGTTTTTTAAAAACACGCAAGGCCCAATTGGGCGAAATAGTCTGGCCCCTCTCTCTTTTTCTTTTTTTCCTTTTCTTTGAAACACGGCCCTCTGCTCTCTTTTTTCCATTCATTTTTTTAAAAAACAAATCACGCCCACTTGGGCCCTATTTTAGGGTTCCCCAAGGGACTGCTCCTCTCGAAGACCTGTCGTGCCCCTGATGGGGCTTTTCCTGGAGAGTATGCCGCTGCTCCGGGAAGGAGGGGGCTTCTGGATTTGTCTCCCTCGTGACCGTGAGGAAGGGAGGGGGTGGGCCTGGGCTGCTTCGAGCTCTGCTGAAGCAACAAGGGGGGGGGGGCTCTACTGCTTATGGTGAATCGACAGGAAGAGGAGGTGCAGCCGTCGGAATTCTGGAAGATGATGCAAGGAAGATGGCGTGCAAGGGCATCTCGCATCGCCTGTGCGAGATCAGAGTTGAAAGGAGGAGCGCTACGATGGGGCTCCAGCTGCTGAGGGTTTCACCTAGGGAGAGGAGGCCAGAGGTGAAGGCGGTGCCGAGGTCGAGCTGGAGATCAGAGGTGCAACCCTAAGCGGCAGTGTCGCCTAGATCGGAGAGGAGGCCGCTGCGTGATGGGTTGCTCCGATTGTCGCTGGTCTGGATGTGGCGGCGACGCCTGGTGCATCGCCAGGAGGTAGGTGCCGCATGGGTTCTCCACCTGGGAGGGATGCGATGGAAGGTTGTTCTCAGGCTGCCGCTGGAGCATGTAAACAAGCACGACAGGGGTGTCGCCTAGGAGGATTGTTGCCTCAAACATGGAGCTCCGTGCTCGATGGGTTGCGCTTGGAGAATCGCGGGAGCGAGGTGCCATCGTGGAAGCAATCTTCTAGAAATTAGGGTTTCAATCGAAAACCCTAGAACTTGGACATAGATAAATCCAAAAATAATAATCTTCAAGAAAATAACATCAAACTCGAATTCTCGAACAAATGAAAAAAATTAACTCCTCGAGAATCGAACCCGCTCTGATACCATGTTAGAAAATATGAATGAGGAAGCGTATCAGAAATAAAGAATAAGAAATATGGAATGCAGGATTTTAATGTGGAACACTAATCCCTAAGGAGCGGGATGAAACCACGGGAGAACGTCTCAAAGGGTTGATGTATGCATTGCATTTTCTCATATGATACAGGAGGTCTAGAGCTTCTTATATAGCTTCCACAGAGCCACCAAGTCCCACCACTTATAGATGTAGGACTAAACTCCTGGATGTGGTAAATTGATCTTGGAAGGATTTATTTACCCGTCTTACATGATAAATGACGCATACTTTAACAGTAACTTCTTGAGTTTATCAATCAAAGCCTTGATGTGATCGATTAATTTATGTATGATCGACCATAGCTTTTCATCTAGTAGATCATTGTTTGAATTTTGAATTCAAAACTTGCTATTTTTAGCTCTTGATGGTCACACTCTTGAAACACTTTAAAAGGAGACCTCTACCACCTCATTTCAACACACAACTCACAACGAGTCTTCTAAAGCTGTCTGAGCAGCTCCTCCCTCTTTCTCTATTGTTTTTTAGTATTCTTCATTCTTCAAAGAGAAGTGTTTCAAAATCCACTAGAAAGCTAGTATTGATCTTTAGCCAGCTCTTCAAGTTCTCTATGTTGAGTCAAATATTTCTTCTAGACTGCTGAAAACTTAGTGGTATTTTTCTATATATACCATTCAAGTATATTAGGGATATATCTGGTTGATTCTGTATTGTGATTATTATGTTGTATTATCTGATATTGATATTGATATTGTTGTTAAACTTTTAATGTTCAGATAATTATTTATCTTGTTCCATTGACCTTTTTCTGCAGATTCTCTCAGAATTCTCTCTGCAGGTAGCTCGGGGTGAAGTTCAAGCCTTAAGTGGTATTGCAGCTAATCCCTGTTACAATGGTGACTTTGGTGTTTGTTCCAAAGTTGTAAGCTTTCTAGCTTGCAACCGGTTGAGATATCCGCTTAAATATCTCATATTATAGTGGAAAGGTCGCTTGGGTTTCCACGTTAACATCATGTGTATTGTGATTGCTATCTAGTGGATTGTGATATTGTTTGGATGTTTCTGCTTGGTATTATTTCGCGAAAAAATTGAAACTACCATACTCCATTCACCCCCACCCCCTGTGGAGTTAATATCGTTCCATAATTCCTATCACATACTGGCCATCTTCCTGAGCATCGACAACTTCCACACAAGTGTTCTCATGGTGCGACTACTCTCTACGCTTGACTTCTTCTACGACGACTCCACTGCAGGGATGACTTGGTGCTTTTCCTAGGCATGTTCTGATCGATCTGCTGTTCTTTTCAGACATGTTCTGATCGTCTCAGTGTTCTTCCCAGTACTTTCTCCAGCAGCAACTACTCCAAGCTTGTCTCCTCTCATCTATATCAAATGTATCGAGTAAAGATGAGTTGTGTATATTTTCTTTTGTTGCAAGCTGAAGCTCTCATCTCCAACTTAAGGGGGAGTGTTAGAGAATGTAAAATATAAGTAATTGGATCTCTCCAGTATCCAATTACCCCCTCTCATGCTTAGTCCCGCATCGTCTATCTTGGGACTCCGGTCTATCTGGGGGTTATGAGGAGCTCCACACCCCTTATATGCATTGAAAGATTCACAATAGAAGATCTGGACATTTAAGGCCTTAACCAGTGGTTTCATCCCATTCCTCATGGAATAGGATTCCACGTAAAATTTAAGTGTTCCACTTATATATTTTTTAATGTTTTTTGTTCTACTTCCACATTATGTAATTGTCACTGTTGGGAAAAATAGTAGAACCTGTTTATTCCATCAGCCCTAGGCTCTCTTATATAGGAGAGTAGCCTATGGGTAAATTACATAAAGAGTACGACAAGAACGGAAAATAACAAAAGAGTACACAAGTAGATAATATATGTTTACACTCCCCCTCAAGATGGAGCATAGATATCAATCATGCTCAGCTTAGACGTACACTTCTGAAACGGGCCTCGCAGTAATGCCTTGGTAAAAATATCTGCAGTTTGATTCCTTGAACTAACATGGGATGTAGCAATGAATCCCTTCTGGATCATGTCAAGTATAAAGTGATAGTCAACTTCAATGTGCTTGGTTTGTTCATGGAATGCTGGATTGTTTGCATTGAACAAGGCCGCCTGATTGTCACATTCTAAAGCCATAGGAAGTGGGACTTCTATATATAAATATGTAAGAACAACCCTTACCCACATCATTTCTGTGCTAACCTGGGCCATTCTATATTCAGATTCATCACTAGACCTTGCTACCACAGTTTGTTTCTTGCTCCTCCATGAGATTAGGGAATCTCCAACATATACAGCAAACCCAGAGGTAGACTTCCTGTCTTTGGGACACCCTGCATAATCTGCATCTGCACAGGCTGAGATAGAGATCACCTTGCCTTTCTTGAATAGCAAACCCGCACCTGGAGATGACTTGAGGTACCGGAGTATCATATGTATGGCATCCATGTGAACCTGACGTGGTTGCTCCATGAACTGGCTCACTCGACTCACTACAAAGGATATATCGGGCCTAGTGATAGTGACATATAGAAGTTTGCCCACCAGTTCTCTGTATCTTCTCCTATCCACCTCCTCTGTATCATCATCATATAGCTTCATACTAGGGTCCATTGGTGTGGTAGCAGGTCGGCAACCAAGCATTCCTGTTTCACTCAACAGGTCAGTGACATATTTTCTCTGAGACATTACCAACCCATACGGATTTCTGGCGAACTCTAGTCCTAGAAAATATCTAAGAACTCCAAGGTCTTTGGTGACAAATTCACGACCCAACATTTCTTTTGCCTCCTTTATTCCTTGTACATCATCACCTGTAATTAAGATGTCATCTACATAGACCATGATTGCAATAATACCTATGGAAGTCTTTTGTACAAACAAGGAATGATCAGCATTAGAACGTTTGTATCCCTGTTTTTCAAAGAGGTCTGAGATCTTCTAAAACCACGCTCTGGGGCTATGCTTAAGGCCATAAATAGCCTTATGAAGTCTACACACCTTGGAACACTCCTCCTCAACAGCAAAACCAGGTGGTTGTTGCATGTAGACTTTCTCCTGTAAGTCACCATATAAGAACGCATTCTTCACATCCAACTGATATAGCGACCACTCACGAGTAACCGCAACTGACAGCAAGATCCGTAGAGTGGAATGGCGGGCTACTGGCGAGAATGTATCAAGATAGTCCACCCCGTATGTCTGTGTAAAGCCACGAGCAACAAGACGAGCCTTGTATCTGTCAATACTGCCATCTGCATTCTGCTTGACTGTAAATACCCACTTGCAGCTCACTGGTGACTCATCTGCAGGTATAGGAACCAGACTCCAAGTTCCTCTAGACTGAAGTGCTGCCATTTCTTCCTCCATTGCTAGACGCCATCTACTATCCTTCAGAGCGTCTTGGTAATTCCGTGGAATATCTACAGCTGACAATGCGACTACAAAGTTCCTGAAATCTCCAGTTAGTCGTTCAAATGACACAGAAGCTGCTAAAGGATATGAAGCGCAGTGACGACCACAAAAACTGAGCGAGCGAGGTAAATCAGGTGTATCTCAAGCGGTCGTTGCGACCTCAATCACTCGGGTGGTCAATCGAGAAAAATAATCAGACCACCAAACCGGATAAAAATCAATCAAACTCAAGTAGCGGTCTCGCTATTATATTAACCTGGTATAGCGACCAGGGTCGAACACAAGGAGCACGTAATGGCCTTGCGGCCTACGAAGTAGTCAAAAATAGGAAAAATATAGACAAATAATTTTTTGGTGGATTTTTAGTCTTTTTATATTTTTTTGGATTTTTAATTAATGAATAAAATAAAGGAAGCAAATAAACAAGCCAATACACACAATTTTTTATCTACTCCAAAATCACTCAAAAATTCAAACAAAAATATTTTTATGTTTTTTTTATATTTTTTACTGTTTTTGGGTAATTTTTGGTATTTTTTCTGATTTTTATTGACTTTTATAAAAATCAAACAAGGCAAGAAAACAAGGGGACTGTCCAGCCAGGTGTCAAGGGAAAATTTAAAATGCAAAATGGCCCTATTAACACCTGGAGGTAATTTTCCTGTAAAGAAGAAGACACAAGGAAAATTTAGGCACCAGAATTATTCTTTTTGAGTTTTTCAATTAATTATTAGAATTTTTATAGGGTTTTTAGTGTTTTTCAATTTTTATAAGTTTTATAAAGTGAAAAATGACCAAAGTTGGTCAAAAAATCAAACAAAGCAAAACAAACACTACCTAATTTTTTTGTAATTTTTAGACGTGTTTTAATATTTTTGTGATTTTTAAAGTTAGACAGTAAAGAAAATGTGTGTTTTTGTATTTTTAAAAATAACAAATAAAATAAAAAATGTCCCCAAAAATAGGAGAAAATTTTACACTATGGCAGGAGCCATATGTCCAATTTTCATCACATTTGGAGTTGGTTTGATATTTTATTAAAAATCAAAACTAAGGTACAGTGCACAGGGACCTGTACGCAATTAGTAGAAGTTCCAGGGGGTCCGGTGCAAATTTTCCAAGAAAACACCGACTTGGGCACTCAGGGACCTATCTGCAAAGAAACTAAGGTTTCTGGACTAATTAATAACAAGTATTAAAAGTCCAGGGATAGTGTAAAAGATCCAAAATATAACGCACATGCACCAATTCAACACGCACAGGGGTATTTCTGCAAATAATAAAACTATAAATGCATTCAGTAACACCCTAGAATAGTAAGGCTATACACGCAAATATCCCAAACAAACACGTGGCGATGCACGTGATCCACTACAGGCAGGGGCATACATGTAAATAAACTAAGTACGAGGTCCTTAATGCAAAAGTACCAAATAAAAACAACTGGCTACGATATTTACAGGGCTAAACTCGAAATAAAACAAACCGGGGGGGGGGGGGGGGGGCTAAGAGCAATTACCCCTTTATTAAAGCGAGGGACAGATGGCTGCCACGTGGTGGATCGGACAGTGGAAAACAGGGTGGCGCCTCAGCACGGGTCCCTCGGTGCTGATCGACGGTTGGGACCTCGCCATGTGGTAGATCGGACGACAGGGGAGATGCTGTGGCTAAGCCTCGCTGAGTCGACGGTCACGATCTCTCCTCCAAGGATCGAACGGTGGTGTCGGCTCCTCAGATGGACGGCGGAGATGCAAACTGGAGCTGGGAGAGGATCGAACGGCGGGAGAGAGTCCTCGACGAACTAGGCTCCGGCGAACTTCGCCGGGCTCGTGCAGGCGCTGGAGGACTCCTCGAAGGCCACGGATGATCGGAGAAGAAGCGTGGAGGCCTTCCGCGTCTACTGGTATCCTCCGATGGCTCGACGGAGCTCTGGGGAGCTCAGGCGAGTCCTGCGGAGGTCGAGCGGCTGCTTCAAATGGTCCAGGCCCTCAGATGGGCTCGGATGTCCCTGCAAAACACATTAGCTGACTCGCGGGTCGAGGGCAAAGTGCCTCGATCCTGTAAGCGGGGGTGGAAGTGGTCTGTGCGGCGGGGCGTGCGAGCTCCGGCGAGGTGTCGGCGGTGGAACTCGAAACCCCAGCTCCTGTGCAAGCTGGGTTGAATGGATGGGCGAAGAAGGTGTGCGGGACGAAGGCGAGGGTGATGGGATGCTCCGATGAACGAATCGATGGATGGAATGGACGGAATCGAAGCGGGACGGCGAAGGGTCGATTTGGGGCAAAATCAAAATCAAAGGCAAGGGAAGGAAACTAAGGCTACCTGGGCGGATGGGTCGACTGGGCGTGAGCTCTGAAAACTCTGGGTCGTCGCCTCACGGGTCGTCGAGGCCCGAGGCTCGAGCTCTACCTTCAGGCGGAGCACGGCGACGCAAATACGCCGGATCAATGGTCTTCACACTCCCGCCTCGCTGCTACACCACCGGAGGCGAGCTGTCACTCTCGCGAGGATGATGGAGGTCACTGGGTGGAGAAATGACGAGCCAAAGATGAGGAACAGGGAGGCGGAGCTCAGATTTTATATGGTGGAAGGTCCGGGAAGAAAAGATCGGGTCCGGCTCGATGGAGCACGGACCCCTAGGCAAGATGTCGGGCGAGGTTCCCGGATGATTGGGGCGTAATTAGGACCCGAGATTTGGTGAAATGGTGATCGGGTCAGGCAGAGATAATTGGGAGAAGATGGGTCCGCGAAGAGGATCCGTGGGAAGTGGTCCACAGGGGGGAGTTGACCGGGCGGTCAACATCCCCGTGGACCAATCAGGGAAGGCCATCTGGAAATGATTTGAATATTCATTTAAAAATAGCAAATGGCCGAATTAAAGAAAACTTAAAACATGAAAAATATTTTTTTAATTTTTTCTATTTTTTGGTGATTTTTAATTAATTTTTCAAAATAAAAATAAGGTATTTACATAATAGAGCTATATATAGGTATATACACAATATAGGTTTTTGAGTTTTTGATTTTTAATTTGTTATTTTTATACATTTTATCCCCATTTTATATTTTATTTATTTATAGTATAAAATTAGGAATAAAAAGATATTTTTATTTTATTTTTATTATTTATATATAAGGGTGAATTAAATAGCTATATACATATATGTACCTGGTATATATACAATGTTATTTTTTATTTTTTATTTTTTTTCTTTTTATTTTCTTTTTATTTTTGTTGTTTTTATTTTATTTATTTACACCATAAAGGATAGAATATATACAAATTTTTATAGAAATTAATTTATTTATTTATAAGGTGAAATAAATATAGGTAATTGGACTATGTACATGATGAATATGCACAAGTGATGGGATTTCTATTTACTTTTTACTTTTTAAATTTTTATTTGGATTTTACATTTACAAATATATACAAATATGTACAAACCATTTTTATTCTATTTTTTTAGGAAAATATATTTATAGTATTTACAGGGATATTTACACACATGAGCTCCCTATCTCTCTCTACTTGGGTTTTCATGCGGTCAGGCCCATGCTGAGCCTTCCCTTGGGATTAGGTTGCTCAATATTTATTCTAAATATTTCCTCTTTTTCTTTTTAATCTTTATTCTTTTATTTTTGCACAAAACATGCTAATTATTAGTTTTTACACAATGCATGCTTTTTGGTAATTATTTGTATTTACAAGTATCTACATGCATTTGCAAAGGTTTTTGTAGCTAAAATATAAGAATAAAGAGTGATGAATGGGTATTCATCACGCAGCTCCGCTTCGACTTTCGTATAGCAATAGGAACATCTAAATCAGTTGTGTCCTCATCTGTCCTTTGTAACACATCCTACTCAGAAACATCATCAGCTCCATCAATAGTAATATCTTCAGAACATACCTTAGGCGAGCTAGGTGATGAGCAGTGACCATGAGCTGAAGCAGGCCTGCGGGTATAATGAAATGGTAGTGGTGAAACATGTATAGTAATATGAGGTGCAGATGATGGTAACGGTTCTGGTGGTAGTGGTGGTGGTGATGGTCGTGGTAGTGACACGTAAATGGCATCAGTATTAGCTGAAGGTATCAACTGATTACCTGATGATGAAAAATACATCACGGATTCAAAAATTGTAACATATGCACTAACGAGATACTGCCTACGCAATGGATCATAGCACTTGTACCTCTTCTGAGTTCTGGAGTACCCAACGAACACATACTTGACAGCCCTAGGAGAGAGCTTGTCAGTACCAGGAGACAACTGGTGGACAAAGGCAACCGAACCAAACACACGAGCAGTAAGGCAAAATAGATCTTTTCCAGGAAAGATAAGGGAGAAAGGTATCTTTTTACCAAGAACAGATGACGGCATACGATTGATTAGGTAACATGCTGTAAAAACAGCGTCACCCAGGGGCGGAACCGGGAATTTCAGGAAGGGGGGGGGCCAACTATACAAAATAAAGGATAGAGAGAAATAAAATGAGTAAAGCAAATTTTTTTAACAAATTATGCAAGCATGGGATTCGAACTCTGGTTTGTTAGATGGAGAAAACAACACTTTGCCAGTGAGACGTTCAGCATTTAGTGAAGCTACTCGACATTGTTTTTTATATATTTAACATCTAAGCAGGGGCCATATCAAAATTTAATAACATTATATAAGAGAAATGTAACAATTAAGGAGGGGCCATGGCCCCCCTAAACTATATGCTAGTTCAGCCCCTGGCGTCACCCCAGTAAGAATGAGGAGCATGACTCTATATAAGGAGTGACCTGGTGACATCTAATAAGTGGCGATGTTTCATTTCAGCGATCCCGTTCTGTTGGGAGGTATAGGCCCAGGATGTCTGGTGGATAATCCCTTGGGATGAGAAATAACTGGCTAGGACATGCATACACAATTCCAGGGCATTATCACTTCTCACAATTTTAACAGCTGTGGAAAAAACATTACGAATCTCATTAAGAAAATTGATAATAATATTCCCTTCTTCAGATTTATTCTTTAACAAAAACACTCATGACACACGAGAGAAGTCATCCATAATAACTATATAAAACCTGTGTCCCTGATGATCATGAATATGACTCGGACCCCAGATATCAATGTGAAATAACTCAAACTTGGAGGTACTATTCCGACACTGACGACTGGGAAAGGTAGACCGATGATGCTTTCCCAACTGACATGCCTCACATTGGATAGATGTGTGAGGCAAAACCTGGGGTAACACACGACGCAGCTTCTAAAGCGGTAGATGTCCAAAGCGCAGATGCCATAGCAGAGGGGAGACGGGTCCAGTAGGTAAAGATGAGATTCCAGCAAAAGAAGTCTGACTGATCTCCCCCTGACCAGTAATCGGGGAATGTGTGCCATTAGCAATGACCACTGTTCGACCTGGAGGAATCTGTCTGTATCCTGTAAGTAGACTTTGATCGCCACATAGATGATGTGTGGTGCCAAAGTCCATAATCCATGCTAAAGTATCTTATCCACTACTAGTAAATGCATGTGTGCTACCTAATGCACTGGTAGATGCAGAGGCGGATGCAGCAGCATCATACTGGTTCTCAGTAGTGGGTGCTGGGCCAGATGGAAGAATAATGCCCCTTAGACGGGCAACAAGATCATCAAAGCGCTGATCCAAAGAGGCAGCAGATGGAGGCTCTATCTGCTCAACGACTCGTGCAGATGCAGGAAATCCATGCTTAGAGTAGCATGTGTCTTCAGTATGTCCGGTGCGATGGCAGTAGGTACACGTTGGCCGAATACGACCTCCTCTACCACGAGGGCCACGGCCACGGGCATGATGGTGACCTCCATGACCTCTGTTGGCAGCCATGGCTGAAGCAGTCTGATTCGTAGCCGCAGAGGGAACATTGATCCGGCTCAATCTGTGAAAGGTTTCCTCCATAGGAGGAATAGTAGAATCTGCCAAGATCTGAGACCGTGTTGCCTCATACTCAGGATCAAGGGCAGCAAGAAAAACTCCTACCATAGTAGCATTCCGGTAGGTCTTCTGTTGCTCTGGTGTGGCTGTCAGGGGCATGAAGCTATACAGTTTCTCGAACATCCCTCGTAGAGATGTTTACAGTGAGTGTAGAGGACGTCCATTCTGCTTGATAGTGAATATGTCATGCTGGAGTTGCAGAATCTTTGTCTCATTCTTCGCTTAAGAATATGTGGCGGCCAGAATATTCCACATATATTTGGTTGTGGGCTGATGGAGAATATCACTGGCAATCTCGATTGCCAGAGTTCCAGATAGCCATACTTTGGCATATGCATCATCTGCCTCCCAAGAGGCATTAACTCCAGTCTTCTCAGCAGGCTCTTCTTCAGTAAGAATGTGCTTCTTACCGGTTGACTTCATCATACTCATGAACTGCATAGCCCACAGTTCATAGTTCGAACCATCCATCTTCACAATCGGCGCTGGACCTCGGAAGGCGCTTATGGATGGAATATCTGCCTTGCTTTCTGACATACTGATAGCAGAAGACTGAAGTAGTAGACTGGATATATGATCGTCTACACGGACATAAACGGTTTAGTTGCATGTGTAGACTTCAAGCAACTAAACCCATTACGTTGAAGGTGCGCGCGCTCGAACTAGGGTTCCATAGATCTCGCAGCCCGATGCAAGCAAGAGCGCGAAGGGCTGGACAACGCACAATGCGCGAGACTGAAGGTTTAGGAAACCACTCACGGCCTGGCGCACAATGCGCTGGCTGGACAGATGCGCAACCGCGCTAGGATCGCGCGTCGCTTGGCGCACTAGATGCTGGCACCGGTGCACGTGAGTCACAGGCGATGCAGGTGCGCGTGTGATGCACCGGTGCGCGTGGGGCGATGCAGGCACGCATGATCAGTTGCAGGCGACGCAGGCGATGCAGGCGCGCGTGAGGCACCGGCGCATGACGCAGGCGTGCGTGATGTGCAGGCGTACGGGAGGCACAAGACCGGCGAGAGGGTGCAGGCACGCGGAGGACGAGCGCAAGAGGCTCAGGCGCGCGGAGGGCGCAAGACCAGTGGCGCGCGGAGAGAGAGAGAAAGAGAGAGAGAGGCTTGACGGTGGGGCTAGGGTTTCTTTGGTTCGAGAACTTCGGCCTAGGACCGTCGCTCTGATACCATCTTGGGAAAAATAATAGAACATGTTTATTCCATCAGCCCTAGGCTCTCTTATATACGAGAGTAGCCTATGGGTAAATTACACAAAGAGTACGACATGAACGGAAAATAATAAAAGAGTACATAAGTAGATAATATATGTTTAAAGACACATTTTGGGTTATACGATTTCAAGCTATATAAGAAATCCCATGCTCCTTGAATAAAATAAGTTCATTTATTCTCAATTCCTTCTTCCACAGAAGGTGAGATGCCAGTTAAATTGTATAGTATTATGATGGTGTGACAGAGTTGTGGCAGTAGGGAGAGAATGACGGGGAATATTGGGAGAGTGGTAGCAGCTGATGCAGCAATGGGGGGACAACATCAGAATCATGATTAGAATCATGATTACAGGAGACTGTGGGGTAAACAACTGGGGTGGTTTTATGGGGGATGAAATTTGGTAGAGCGGGCATCACAGGATGGAAGGCTCATGACTACTGCACGTCGAACAATGAGGCAATGCAACATTAGAAACTATGAATGGGAAGGATGTCGTGCATGTCCTTGTGCAAGTGGGGAGGTGCTATTATGATGGAATGCCTGATAATAGGTGGAATAATGGTGGGGCCTTAGAAGGATGGGGTGTGAAGGAGAAGAAGATGGAAGCTTAGCATTAGATAGGGAAGAAAAATGAAGTGAAGGTGGTATGAAGGAATTTTCAAACAACAACAAAGCCATTTCCCACATTAAGTAGGGCCGGCTACGTGGATTCTTTGCCTCCATTGAGATTTATCTTGGGACATTCTCAAGCTTAGATCCAAATAACTAAAATCCATTCGGATAGTCTCATTCCAACACTTCTCGGACACTCCTCGCCCTCTCTTAGCTGGCTCAACATCCCAAATCCCGCATCTTCTAACCGGCGCATCAACCGGCATCCTTTGCAAGTGGTCAAATCATCTTAAGCTGTTTTTTTTGTTATCTTATCCTCTATTGGAGCAACACGATCTTTCCTTATATTTGCATCATTCGAAATCCGATATTTTTGCGTATGACCACACATTCACCTCAGCGTTTTCATTTTTGCTACAATCACTCTCTGCACATGTCCATGGTATGAAGGAATTGACGAATCTTTAATAAATCCATAATGATGCTCGCTATGCATTTCATTTAACCATAGATCATGACCCAAGGTTAGAAAATTTGTAAAACTTTACGTGAATATGGGTCTAGATTTTTTAGTTAAGTTTGTAAATACCAATTAAACTTTTTCTAGAAATAGAAATACATGATTCTGTTTCATAGTTAATCTGTGTTGTGATTACATGAATTTGTTGTCCTAATATTATTCTCTTGTATTCTCAGTTTTTTTTTTTGAATTCATTGAATTATGTGTTGTTTCGCAGTATTTGAAATGTTCATCTTCCAAGTAGTGGGGTGTGTCACTTTAGTTTTTCCTTCATAGATTGATGCTGTCTTGGAGATTTCCAACATGCTACCTTTTTCTGACTTTTGCTTTTCTAAAATTGTTTTCCTTTTTGAAGATCTTCCCAAAGGGTTCACCACTGGTGCCAGACATATCACGCGCAATCTTGAAGGTGAAAGAGGGAAATACAGCACTTAGCTTCGAGAAGAAGTTGTATGGAGACATGGCCAATGCTCCTCTTAGCAAAATTGGGGATAAAGAGAGTAGCAGTGTAACAAACCGTCTCTCATTCAGAAGATTTTTGGGCCTTTTCCTCATCACCGGAATCATTTCCTTCGTTGTTCTTCTTTCACACTTAGTCCTTTTCTTTTGTGAGAACAGGAATGCAATCAACCGCCTGGTCTCCCAGCACCAATCCATTTGGGGCAGCTCTATTTATATTGCAAGACTGCTTATCCTCGGCATAGAATCTCAGCAAGAGCAACAGTAGTTGCAGTTTTACTATTTTACCTCGTATTGGTTGCTTTATCTGCTTGCTGCCACTGAATAAGATTTGGACGTAGAGGGAGGTGAAAGAATGACGTTTAGCTACATCTATCTAAAGATCGCCGTGGAAAGATTAAGGAATTATGTGCTCCCTATTTATCTTTATTGTGTTCTAATTTCACTCCCTTCTATAAAATCCTTAGCACAAAGCCTGCCACCACAAGTCTCCAGATTTCGACATGGAAGAAGGTGAAAGAATGATGGTTAGCTACAACTATCTAGCAACACATGGAAAAGGAATTTTGATGTGGAGGAAGGTGAAAAAAATTGTAGCTTTATCTCCTGGAAAAAATGAAAAGGAAAAAGAATATTGTTTTTTTATCTGTCTTATTTGTGTTTTGATGATGTTCATTCTGCAAAAAAGTTTACATATTCAAAGCTTGAAGGCTTGAATAACAAGCACGAAAACAAGTACGGAGGATTGTTTGAATGTTCATTACAGCTTCAGTTTTAGAAACAGTTGATGAAGACTTGTTCATGTCGAAAGTTACTTTTGACGGGACATAAGGCTGAATTATTTTCACTGAAAACAACACGCAGGTAAATGTAAATCAAGGTCATGTTTGGCTTGGGATTTAATTAATAATCGTAAAAGGGGTTAATGTGTTAATATATAGCTTGCCATTTTATTACTAAAGCATCTCTTGAAGGTTTTTAGCACACCATATCACCTCTATAAGTCTGAATTCTTGAGGTTTTGGATTTAGACTAAATCCGTTTTGTAGTTTTCTTGAGTAAGAAGTTTTAACCCATTGTTAGGATTAATTTCCCCTGCAATTAAAGGAGACTGTTCGGTTGTAGATTGAAGAAGATTCATCAGATGTTTGTTGCTTTGGAAACATGCGCTAAGAAGTGTTTTTTTCGGTGCAGGCGAGTTGATCAATCATGGATAGAAACTTAGGTAGAAGCTTCTCAGTGACCTAATCTCTATCAAAGTGAACGTTCACCTCAATGTGTTTCTTGCTTGCATGGGATAACATATTTGCAGTTTGAGATAGATGGCTCCAATGTTATCGTAACAGTGTTGGTATTAAATAGTAATATACAATTCCTGAAGTAGAGAATGGAACCATATAAGTTATGTTGTTGCATCTGCCAAAGTTCTATTTGTTTTGATGATTGTGAAATAGTTCGTTGTTTTTCTACCTACCCAAGAAATGAGCTTCATTTCTTATGAAAATAAGATATCCATCATCCATCTAGAGGATAGACGGCCCGAAATGGGCCTGTCGTATCTATGCTCTATCTGTGCAGTGCCCACACTAGTTTTCTGCAACCAAGTGAGGTCATTCGAGGCTTTTCAATGTGGCCTCATATCCATCCATGTGTGTGCATCACCGAGCCTACATGTTTTGTTGTGAATGTCCCCATAGCATGAGAGACCAAAGCCTCCTATGCTCCAAGCATCTTTAAGATCTCACCTCAAACATGGTGGCTCGTCGTCGCTTCCTCGTTGTGGACAACTAACAACACTCCTTTAGGCTCGGGTTTATTCGTCTTGGTTACCTCCATTATGCAACTCCATTGCAAAATCTGGTGCTTAACATGCACCTTAGAACTCTTGTGCTTTCCTTGGTTGGGTTTTGGCACATCTAAAATCCTTAAATCCTTATATAGATTTATCCTTCGAGGTAGAGGCTACGGTTCCCATTGCATTTGTTGCTCCACCATTATATCTCAACACAACAGAGCTTTTTGATGAGTCCATGTCATGCTTACATAGCATTCCTCCAACTCGAAGCATTGTAAGACGGATGTGGCCGAGGGTACTCATCTTTCAATGTTTTTTTCAATACTAATCCTGATAATTGTGAGGGCTCTGGTCACCCTTTTTATTAATCATAAAGAAAGATGTTATAATGAAGCACATAACTTCTACATTTAAGTCAACAACTAAAATAATGGCTCACATGTCCATGCATCACTTATACTGCCTTTAAAATTCCTAATCTTCTATTGGGAGGCTCCCACTTGTGGTGAATAAAAAATGTACTAAGCCTTCTCCCACTATAAGTAGGGTCGACTACATAGATTCTTGCTCAAATTCATGTTGAAAGATTCGACTATTTTTTACGCTGGCCGTCGACTACGTAACGCACCCCTGCAATAGTGAGATTTGAACCTTGATCTTTTGTGTGGTAGACACGATGTACTACCACTAGACCATTAAGTGGGTACAACATAAAATCATCACTATAGTCTTCATCCTTCTGCTCTTCTTCCAAGTCCTCATCATATGCAGTTTTTTTTTGCAAAATCTTCAGATTTTATGAGGGCACTGACCCTACTTGAGTCTTTAAGTGGAAGTAGATCTGTTGCTTCGTTAGCATCCATGGAGGAGTCTTAAGAAGCTCTTCCAAGCCATTACCACTCTCCTACACTTTCCTTTCTTTCAGCTCAACTACAGTTGTTGCCCGTGCTTCGCGGCAGACTGACAGAGTTATACATATACGATTGGTAAAGAAGGAGGTGAAATAACCATAAATGATGTCAAAAAACCAAGATAATTAATGTAATGATTCGATATGTTTAAAACATCAGATGCTTGTCAATGCACACATGCTACATCTACTGAATATATCAAACAAATAAATATGTTTAAATTACGCTATTTTGCATAGTAATATGGAAATTACGACAATTGTATGGTGATAAAAGGAAGGAATAAACAGAAGAAGACTAACTGATGGAAGCAGAAAATTTGGTTGACTTCAACAGAACTAAAAGGATCATGTATACAGTTAGATATTACAAAAAAACAAATGAAATGAAAGCACATAATAAAATTTATAATTGTTTAATAAGTTACAATATCCCAACATTGAAAGACACGTAGATATTGAGATAAGGAGGTGAGACGACATGAACTCCAGTGTTACCTAAAAAAATGTAATTTGTTAGTGTCAATAGCATTGTTAAAGGGGAAAAATGTACGTATAATAAAATGATTTGATTAAATATTGTCAACTCTGTTTATAGATAATGGTAATATAATGAACTCACACATATCACTGTAAACTATTTGAATCGCTTGCCGATGTTGACAGTCCGGGTTGTGCTTCAACACTTTAATATTTGTAATAAAAATGAAGTCAATTTAAATTTGGATTATATGTGAAAATATGTAACAAATCACAATGTCGTATACATATATGTATGTACATAAATTATACCTTTCGCGAATGTTGTAAACCTCAAGAATATCCAAGTTAAAATAAAATTTTGAAGAAATTGTGGAGCACAGTACATGTTGACCTGTGATATGGCAAGAAATGAGTAATAAGCATACAATAATTGTACGAAAAATCTGAAGATTTTTTAAAATGTTAAATAAACAAACTAACCACGGTAGTACTTGACGGTTAGCCCTGTGAGGATTATAACAACCCTTTTGATGTTATCATAGAGAAGGTTTGTTGGGAATTTCTCCGCTATTCTGCCCCATAAAGTAATAGGTAATATTTTCCCACTGTTTATGTAAAAAAAGGAAAAAGGAATTATTATTTATAAAATGGAGTATAATTTCAAATTATTAAGAAAACAGAGTATGTTATTTGTAATATTCTATAAAACCTCTTGTTTTGAATGTGTATGTTCTGCTTTGCTGGTGCACCTTGCTCGTAATAATCGCTTTTAATATTGGTATTTGGAAGAAGCCAACCAAATACATCTAGAGTAATATAAAATTTAAATCATTATATTGAAGATTAAAATAAAGTAACATGAAGTATTTGTAATTGTTTTGGGTTGTTAAATACAGGAATAGCATACATACCAATAACATATGTGTTGTTGAAAACAGGTTTGTGACATCATCGAAGTCAACGAAGAAAAATTTGTATAATGGGATGAATGTGTTTATTCCTATATGATGAACAATATAAGTAGTCTCTATGAACTTCAAAACCAGTTCATTAGGAACTATTCTTAACGATGACTTATTTGGATATGTAATGCAGTCTGCGATGGTGTAAATCTCTCCTTCACGTAGGTTATGCCCAGAAAAATATTCTTTGTCAAATTTGATTAGACATTCAATTGCATCTGCCTACATAAAATGAAATAGTTCACATTAAATAAAAAATATTTAATTAAAAAGTATATGATAAGATACAAACGGAAATAAATAATAAATTTTTTAGGATTGTACGTAATATTTTCGTATTTTGAATATAATCTTCTCATCAACAACAAGGAAGGTAGCAGAAGATGGAATGTTGTTAGAGGCCAGACGCAAGGAATCCCATAAGTGGATATATCTGACTTTAACTGTATGTAATTGTCCCGCTTCCATGAAATCAGAAATGTATGAATAGTTCATTCTTGCGAAGTACCTACAATATTTAATAATAATTGGTCAAAAATTAATTCATAAAAAAACATTTATCAATCATGTAGAACTGGTTACATTCATATTATTAACATTTTTTATCGGAAGATACTAATAAGAAATATATATATATATATATATCAAGTTACGATCGAATGCTTTATTGTTATTTGTATTCAACATGTTTATTGACAATTCTTATGGAGAAAATATATTTTAAAAAAAATTAAGAGTACTCCATAAAGGTGGAAAGGATTAGCATAAATAGTATAAATTTCATTGAGAGTGATAATTATAAAATTTATAAATGAAGTAGTATAACTTGATAAGAAATTTCAATGAAAAATTTATTTTTTGTTATAGAGAATGCAGTTAAATGTAATATATATATATAACAGAAACATACACAACACGTGGTATTATTATTTTTTAAAACTTATTACCTTAACCAACTATTAATTGTCACTCCATTGAAAATGATGTTGGACGAATGGAAACTATATACTCATCAATAAGCAAAGAAGTAAATTGTAGGATAAATAAAATTTTATTACCTACTTATAAGGATTTAAAGAATAATTCAAATAAACTAACAGAATGTACTAAAATTCAATAATAAATACAGAATTTATATATATTTTTATGTTAAAAGAAGTATACCTGGAGAGATTTGCGGGGAGATTAGGAAGGCAAATTTATTTATTTGTTATAGAGAATGCATGTAAATGTTTAATATATATATATATATATATATTCAGAAACATACACGACACGCGATATTATTACTTTTTTAAACTTATTTCCTTAACCAACTATTAATTGTCACTCCATTGAATGATGTTGTTGGACGAATGGAAACTATGTACTCATCAATAAGCATATCGACTTACAAGGAAGAATAATTCAAATAAACTAACACAGTGTACGAACATTCAATAATAAATACAGAATTTATATATATATTTATGTTAAAAGAAGTATACCTGGAGATTTGCGAGGAGAATAGGAAGGCTATAAAATGAAAAACGTTTAAGATATATTTTGTATAGAGCTATTATGGGAATTATGAGAAAGAAAGGAAGGAAAATTTGTAAGCAATCAAAGAAGTTTGAGGATAAAAAAATTTATTATCTAGTTATAGTAATTAACAAAAAATTATAATAAACTCACACAGTATAGGAAAAATTCAATATAAGTGAAAAAATTTTATATGTTTTTATGTTAAAAGAAACATACCTGGAGAGATCTGCGGGGAAAGTAGAATGGCTACAAAATGAAAAAACAATAAGGTATATTTTATAGAGAGCTATTAAGAAAATTGTCAGAAAGAAAGCAGCAAAATTCATTGATATGTATGTAGGTCTTTGCATTTATGAGAAAGAACTATATAAACGTCATAGGAGAGACGTATGGATGACTATACATGGTTACGTTAAAAAAGACTGTCGAAAATGGCACGAGAACAGCCATGTTGGCTGGAGCTAAGTGGCAGCTTCGTTAAAATGTACACACACACACACACATATATACATATATATATATATATATGTATGTGTGTGTATAGAGAGAGAGAGGATATCTTTCAAATGAGACATGGTCCTTCCATCCATATGGAAGGCCAACAATCTCAGCTATCCGTCTTTAATCGTGTGGTTGTCAATAATGGCATGTTAATTTTTTTTATAAATTAAGCAAAAACCCATTTTGGTCTTTATGTATTATCTAAATATAGCATGTAATTAACGTCACATTAATTGAGGGCTAGGGTTGATCCCTCCAAAATAGGAATTATTCGTTGAAATTAAAGGGAACGCCGCCCCTTCCTCTCCAATGGGGAGGCGGCGACGACGTGCGGACGGGTGAGCAGCGGATGCGCAGGCGGCCGGTGGTCATCGAGTGGGTGAAGGTGCTCCTTCGCGCAGGGATCAAAGGACGTGAATTACAATGTTCACTGAGTCGTAAAATTTTCAAATCGTGGGTGGTCTATTGTTGAATCTTTGATCTGAATTTCTGGAATTTAATTTTATTGATCTGTTGTTGTCTTCCAGGAGAATGTCGATGGACAGATCTTCTTAATCCATTTCTGCATTTTCGTCTTCTGTTGCTAGTGTTTTATTTCAGGAGAAGTGTGGACGTCGACAGTGAAGCTTCTTCGACGACGCGGCTCGCGCAAGGGCTGGATGACACAGACGATTGCAACGAGGAGGACGTTGTCGACGCACAGACGATGGCAGAGCAGAGACAAGGATGGGTATTGCGTTGGATCGTGCGATGGACATCTTATTGGCGAGATCGAGCGAGATCGTACGTCGGATCATACGATGCACGTGGCGGCGTTGGACAAGAGCACGGGGGAACGCGAGAGGAGGAATGGACGTAGCGTGGCGAGGTCTCGTCGACACGAAAATGCAACACGAAAATGCAATATTGATGTGTATTATACACTTTTTTATGTGTATTATACAATTTTAAAGTGTATTATAAATATTTGATATGTATTTTTACTTATCAATTGAGTGCAAATGACAGTTGTAGTTTTTTATGCATATTGTATATTTTATGTGTATTACACATTTTGGATATGCATTATACATTTTGAATGTGTATTATACATATTTCGGTGATATTTTACTCATCCATTGAGCGTGAATGACTACTGCATTTTTACAAATAACCATAAAAATTCTATTATACAAAGAACCATACAATCAATACAAATAACCATGCATTAATTGCTAATATGAATTGTATTCTACAAAGAACCGTACATAATTTACAAATGGCTGATTAATTTTGAAAGAAACACAGTAAATGCAAAAAACATACACTCATTACAAAAGGAACAACAGATTCTACAAAAAGATATTAAGATACAAACATTGTCCTACGTAATGTCGTCCAGAATAAAATTGGATATATTTTAAACATGGTAATGTAAAAAATACCAAAAATAAAAATATCTAAATTTAGAATTTCAGAATATTTATTGGCATGCATAATTAATGCGAAAGTTGATGACCAAAATACCCTTTTGGGCAACAAAATTGAAGGTGCCGTTGGATTTGAATCCGATGGCCCAGATCGTTGGCCTTCCTTAGGGATGGAAGGACCACGTCTCATTTGAAAGGCCCCTATATATATATATATATGGATATCTTTCAAATGAGACATGGTCCTTCCATCCATATGGAAGGCCAACAATCTCAGCCATCCGTCTTAAATCGTGTGGTTGTCATTAATGACATGTTAATTTTTTTTATAAATTAAGCAAAAACCCATTTTGGTCTTTATGCATTATCTAAATATAGCATGTAATTAACGTCACATTAATTGAGGGCTAGGGTTGATCCCTCCAAAATAGGATTATTTGAAATTAGAGGAGACGCCGCCCCTTCCTCTCCAATGGGCAGGCGGCGACGACGTGCAGACGGGTGAGCAGCGGATGCGCGGGCGGCTGGTGGTCGTCGAGAGGGTGAAGCTTCTTAATCCGTTTCTCCATTTTCATCTTCTGTTGCTCGCGTTTTATTTCAGGAGAAGTATGGACGTCGACGGTGAAGCTTCTTCGACGACGCGGCTTGCGCAAGGGCTGGATGACACAGACGATTGCAACGAGGAGGACGTCATCGACGATGATACAGACGATGACAGAGCAAAGACGAGGACGGGTATTGCGTTGGATCGTGCGATGGACATCTTATTGGCGGGATCGAGCGAGATCGTACGTCGGATCGTACGATGCACGCGGCAGCATTGGACAGGAGCACGGGGAAACACGAGAGGAGGAATGGACGCAGCGTGGCGAGGTCTCGTCAACACGAAAATACAATATTGGCGTGCATTATACGCTTTTTTATGTGTATTATACAATTTTCGAGTGTATTAGAGATATTCGATATGTATTTGTACGTATCAATTGAGTGCAAAATGACAGTTGTTGTTTTTTATGCATATTGTATATTTTATGTGTGTTACACATTTTGGATATGCATTGTACATTTTGAATGCGTGTTATACATATTTCGGTGATATTTTACTCATCCATTGAACGTGAATGACTATTGAATTTTTACAAATAACTATAAAAATTCTATTATACAAAGAAACATACAATCGATACAAATAACTATGCATTAATTGCTAATATGAATTGTATTCTACAAATAACCACACATAATTTACAAATGGCTGATTAATTTTGAAAGAAACACAGTAAATACAAAAAAACATACACTCGTTACAAAAAGAACAACAGATTCTACAAAAAAAGACATTAAGATACAAACATTGCCCTACGTAATGTCGCCCAGAATAAAACTGGATATATTTTAAACATGGTAATGTGAAAAATACCAAAAATAAAAATAGCTAAATTTAGAATTTCGGAATATTTATTGGCATGCATAATTAATGCGAAAGTTGATGACCAAAATGCCCTTTTGGGCAACAAAATTGAAGTTACCGTTGGATTTGAATCCGATGGCCCAGATCGTTGGCCTTCCATTGAGATGGAAGGACCACATCTCATATGAAAGGCCCCCATATATATATATATATATATATATATATATATATATATAAGGAAAAGGGAAGCTACACCGGGGGTGCAGCCAACTAGCTACACCCGGGTATTTTTCTCATTGATTTTTAATTTTTTTGAAGGAAACTTATCGGGGATTTACTTAGTTTATTGTGTGGAATATGTGTTTCAAATTTTATGTAAAACAAACACTCCTAGCATGCCCATCTAGATATGGTCAATTTCAATAATTTTGAAACTGTTAAAATGTCACAGCCTTGATGGAGATGATAGAAATGTCGAATTTAGTTGAAATTGGTATGATATCATGGTTATATATAGTGATTTAAATCATCCTAGGTTTCATTTCAAAAACACAAAAAATCAATGAAAAAATGGCCGGGTGCAGCTAGTTAGCTACACCCCCGGGTGCAGCTTCCCCAGCCCCATATATATATATATATATATATATATAGGAAAAACTTGAATTGAGGTGGCGCCTCATTTCAATCCCTGTGCGACAAAAAAATAGCCGTCAGATTACAATCGACGACCCCAGTAAAAACCACCTTTAGAGAGTCGATACCACTACGACTCTATCAATGAAATTCTATTTATAGAATATTATCATATTCTTTTAATGACGACAGATATGGTGGAAATCAATTGAATTCCTATTTTCTAGCGGATTGGTTATGTTCAAATTGAATTCGATGACTTCCTAAAATACGTTTTCTTCCTTAACGATTCATTGAACCAGTATTCAGAATTTCTCGACATATCTCCTTGAAATTCAATGGAAATCGGCGAAACAGTAGATCCAGAATTTTACAGAGATAATGCCCAGGTAATGTACGTTTTGCATTTCCCTTTAATAATGTTATTTATCCAAATCACGAGAAACATTGTAATTTTGGTTGAAAGACGATCTGGTTCTTGAATCGAAGTCGTATTATGCTTTAATATTTTGGGCTTTTTTATTTTAATATGTGACATTATTATATTTATTATCTCCAGTTATCTGACGGAGAGGGTGAAGTTATTGGACTCGGGGCACGAGTTGATGATAATTTACATCAACCAGGTATGCTGAACTACACAGATGTTTCAAAGTAATACAAGCCTTTGTTCATTTATATGTTATTGCTAAATTTTTTTTCAAATTACGTAAATTATGTATATTTGGTGGTATAGTTCATTATTTTACATTAATGAACTACAATTTACAATCTTGATCATCATTTTACATTATATGATTCGATGTAATATTGTCCAAATAGTGCCATTTCCAGTCCATTATCCGATAAATTACATATATGTGCATCAGTTTACATTTTCTGTCATTATTTTACATTTATAAGTAATACATTGAATTAAAAATAAGTAATTTTTGCAACCATATTTCTAATGAATTTCAGATAACTGCTCTATCAGTGACCCGGTCAATGGTATCACACCGCAGATAGGCCAAATATTTCTATCTATTGAAGATGCATTTAAATTTTATGAGGCATATGCAACTGAGATTGGATTCAATGTTAGGAAAGCAAGCTCTAGAGTTGGTAAAGATAAGATTTCCAAGGAGCGCAAAATTATATTTAAATCTTTTGTTTGCTGGAAAGAGGGGTTTTCTAAAAATACAGATAAAACAATGTCAGTGGACAATGCAAGAAGTGATGAGAGTGATGAATGTATTTTTTATAAGGAGGAGCGCCGTGTTGGCATATCAAGGACTGGGTGCAAAGCTTTCATGTCTGTCTCATATAGGCCTGATCTCAATGATTGGTTTGTATCGAATTTTGAACCTGATCACAATCACAATCTTGTTTCTCCATCTAAACGCATATACCTCAGACCAAATAGACGTTTTTCAAAAGCCACAAAAATGCTTGTGAAGTCAATGAATGATGTAAACATACCTGTATCCAAGCAGTCAGCTTTCATAAACATGTCCAGTGGTCAAGTTGGTAGTATTGTTCGAGATATTTATAACTTGAACAGAAAGGAGAAAAAACAACGTATTGGGATGGATGTGCACCTTCTAATTGAACATTTTGAAAGTTGTAAGGCCAATACCCCTGAATTTTACTATGCTTACACAACCGATGATGATAACAGGCTTACTCAGTGTATATGGATTGATAGTGCCTCCATTGAGGATTACAAATTATTCGGTGATACAATATCGTTCGACACAACATATAGGACCAATGAATACAACCTGGTATTTGGATCTTTTTGTGGTGTTAACCATCACGGTTACACAATCTTCTTTGGGAATTCGTTCATGAGCAGGGAGACAACCGAGTCATTCTCGTGGTTATTTGAGAGATTTCTAGAAGTAATGAGCAAACATCCGGTATCTATAATCACAGATGAAGATCCGGCAATCTGTGCAGCTGTTAGGATATGCTTCGCACATACTGTTCATAAATTCTGCACTTGGCATATAATGGCCAAGCTTAAAAGTAAGCTTGGAAAGATTAAAGATATAAATGAAGTTCTATCTGTGTTTTCCATAGTTGTATGGAAAAGTATAACTATAAGGGAATTTGAGCAAGGTTGGTGCAAGATAATTGATCAGTATGATCTATCATCTAATGTCTGGTTGAATGAGAAGTATAGTATCAGATTTAAATGGATTAGTTTATATCTTAAGGATTATTTTTGGGCTGGTCAGCGCAGTACACAGAGGAGTGAAAGCATGAATGCATTTTTGCAACATCACATCTCCAAACAGAACTCCTTGCTAGAATTTGTCTGTAGATTTCAAAGTGCAATTCAACGACGCAGGGAAAGAGAGAATGACATGGATAACATTGGTGATGTTTACACTCCAAAATCAAACTTCAAATGGAAGATGGAGGTACAGATGGTTCGTATATACACCAAGTTCATATTTTACAAATTTCGATATGAATTGAACGAAGTGAAGGAACTTAATGTTCGAACTCATCTGAACTCACTGGATTACTGTCAATATTTTGTGTCATATATTGGGAAGTCTGATGAAGAATTATGTGTTTCATCGTCAACGGAAAGCGACTTTCTTGTTTGTGAATGCAAGAATATGCAATTCTTTGGATATCCATGCAGGCACATACTTGCAGTATTGAAGATACAGAATATGGAGCGTTTGAATGAGGAATATATATTGAAAAGGTGGACAAGAACCATTAAAAAATCAGGAAATTATCCTATTTATGTGAAAGTTGCACACCAAGAAAGGTCGTCTCAGCTAAATCAATTATGTTCGCATATTATTTCAGCTTCGGTTGAACAGGATGGGGATATATTCTTATTTGCCAAAGAAAGATTAAGTGATTTATGTAGCAACATTGATCGCATGATAAGTAACAAACCTTTTTCGAGTTCTACAACAGTTAACAATACAAATGTTCCAGATATGATTACTGAAACAGCTGTTAAAGAACCTAATGTTGCTAGAACGAAAGGAAGTGGTCGCGGTGGTAGACCTATGGGTGTTGGCAATCGTATTAGATCGGAATCTGAAATGAGAAGAAACAGAGGCCGACAATGCAAATCTTGCCTCAAATACAATGTTGGACACGATTCTAGGAATTGTCCTAATAATATATATATGATTCATGGTAAATATTTAACATTCGTTGTTTATTGATATGTTTTTTTGTTCACTAATCTTTGTGTTTTATTGTGTAGTTGAAGATGAACGAAATTAAAGTGATTTGATCAGATTCTTATAAAGTAAGAGTATATTTTTTAATATTTTGTTGCAACATTTTATACATCTCATATAAATCATTTTAATATTGCTTATTATTTTCCTTTTCATTCTGTTTGTTTTTGCAGGTTTGCAATCTTCTGAAAGATTCTTGGCTACAAATGAGCTTTGACATTTGGATGCTTATCAGAATTAGATTATTTATTTTTATGTATTTTTGTTGCTTATTATTCTTTGTTCATTTTTTTGTAGAATTCAAACAATGTGTTATTTATGTTGTTTCAGATCAGATGTATCCCTTGGTATTATCATAACATAGAGTATTTCAGAGCTTTGATTATAAAGTTTACACATTTCCGTAAGCCAGTTGATTATAAAGTTGATTATAAATTAATAATGAAGAATAACAAACAATTATTAATCATCGTGCACCCATAATTACAACTACATTATTGGTTGAATGATTGCAATTGTTAACATAATTGTTACCATAATAACGAATTCTAATTCTTTACGTAAATTTTCATTATTTTAGAAACTTGTACATGATATGTAATAATGAAGAATAACAAACAATTAGTAATCGTCGTGCACCCATCATCGTGATGTTAATCTTTAAAGTATAAGAAGTTTTTGTATCATTAGAAAACTCTAATCTAACAAGGAAGTCGTTTAGATATCGAGCATTGCAATATATCTCATACTTTTTACAAATATTATCAATATTTTACATATCATGTTATTATTTTACAAATTGTTAACATAATTTACATAAAGTTTCATTATTTTACAACTATTGTCTTGACAGAAAGATTGCAATTTCTGAAAGATTCTTTGATGAAAGGTTGCAATTTTCTGAAAGTTTCATTATTTTATGACTAGATTATTGTCTGAAGGATTGCAATTGTTACCATAATTGTTTCCTCAATAACGAATTGCAATACTTTACGTAAATTTTCATTATTTTAGAAATATGCACATGATTTGAAGAATAACAAACAATTAGTAATCATCGTGCACCCATCATCGTGATGTTAAGCTTTAAAGTATAAGAAGTTTTTCGATTATTGTAAAACTCTAATCTATCCAGAAAGTCATTAGTTATCGAGCATTGAAATACATCTTATAATTTTTACAAATAAGATCAATATTTTACATACAATGATATAATTTTACGAATTTTAACCGTAATTTACAGAAAGTTTCATTATGTTACAATTAACAACATTATTTGTATCATAATTGTGAAGCTATGCGCAAATACAAGTATAAATCAGTATGAGTAATAACAAACTGTTAGTATTCATCGGGATGTGTATCTTTAAATTAGAAGAAGATTTTCGATCATTCGAAAACTTTAACACAACCAGAATGTTGTGTAGTTATCGATCATAATAATATATCTTAGACTTTTTACGAATAGATTTACTATTTTACACATAGGAATAATAGTTTACGTATTGGTACTATAGTTTACAAACATTTTCAATATAATACAATTAACTACATTATTCCTGTCAATATTTTGATCCTATCTGCAAATACAAGTCTATATCATCATGAGTAATAACAAACAAATTGTAATCATTGGGATGTCAATTGGAAAACTCTAACATAACCACAATGTCCTTTAGTTATCGAGTATTATAATGTATCTTATGTCTTCCTGTCATTCATGAATATATTGACTACAACATGTAACATATAGTCAATGCAAACATAGATTACTCGTCATATTTAAATGAAATGTTTGGTTCTAAAGAAGTTTTAAACAGAAACTGTGGAAACATACACAATTTAAGACAATTAAACAGTACATAGTTCTGACTTAAAATGAAAAAAAACTCTAAGATCTGTGTTTAATATGTCTTCTAGCTTTATCATTGTGTCGCCGAGTTCTCTATGTGTCCACACGTTAACAACAACGAAGCTATTTCAGATCTGAATCTGTCAATATCATCGTAGCTGAAGTCCAACGCCCTTCCTTCACATAGGTACTCCATCATCCTCATCACGTAAATCCCACAATCCAGACTCTGTGAAGGTTGCTGCGGGCAATCTTGCACGTAAATGATCTCCCAACCTGCAAGGCAATCATCTGGAATGCTGTCCATGAAGTACTCAGAGATCCAGCCATGCTGACATGTAATTAAAAAAGAATATTATTAACAGTGAATCAAGAATTTTAATAAATTCTAAACTTTAATTATCTCATACCCATTTCAAAACATCCTTCTTATGGAATTTTGATCCTTTCATAGAATTGTATGAAAGGAACTTTCTTGCTTTAAAATCAGTAACAAGAAGGTGCCAATGGTTTCTTGTGTGGATAACAGTGAAGATTTTATCCAACTCTGGCATGAATAATCCTTCATTGTAAAGCTCCTCGAGCTTATCAAATTCACTTTTCGTAGCATTAACCACCAGGTTCACAAGATATTGCTGTAAAAATACAAGTAATAATACTAAATTATGATGATTAAATATATTTGATATTAATTATATCAGTAATCATAATCTCACCATTTGAAATATTGGTGTGAATACAAATGGGACATGATCATTAGTTGTGTTGTATTTATGTTGCAGCACATCCATAAACATGTCGATTATCTACAATATCAAAAACAATTTAGGTATAAACAAATATAAAAAGGTAAATATTATAAATATACGTACCGTATCCTCGATCATTCTTTCGTACAAGAAGTTATGAATATCTCTTCCTTTACAACTCCGATTTCCCGGAGTGAAGTATGTGGCATTCAATCTGTGGAATTTTATTTAATTAATATTATATATCTAAAGTTAAATATTTTTACATATAAAAGCTGAAATTTGTGGAAAATTACTTACTTGTCGGCAGGATCACGAAGAAATTCTTGGATCGTTTTCTTTGTCTCTTCTGATACTTTTTCGAAATCAATGAAATCGGTTACTAGATCGCAGAGATACTGATTCTTATTCAATCAATTATAGACAAGGTTAGAAACAATTAATATCATTATCATATAGAATATACAGAGTTGTGTGAACAGTATTAAAAATATACATTATACGACACTTGTAATCAATGATACAAAAGAATTTGTTTTATTTTTTATGGCTTACCTCACTGGATGTGTCATCCTCTTGTTTTCCAATTTCTTCTTTCCCTTGCTTCTCTACTTCTTGTACAAATTTTTTTGCTTCTCTTCTTTGTTTCGATCTTTTTATTATTGAGCTCTGTTGCACAGTGACTTTTTCCCTCTTTCTTCTCTTTGTAGTAGGTTGTGTGTTCACATTTTCTGATTTTGAATTGTCACCAATGTTCAGATCGAAAGAAGGCATGTCACTCTTGAGAGGTGAATCTTTTTTTGTTGTATCTTGAGATTGATACAGTGGATCTTCATCACAGATTTCAGAAATTAATTTCTGAAGTTTTTCTCCGATATCTGAGTCACTAGGTTCCAAATCTCCTACATTGACATCAAATTCATTTCGTGTTATTGCATCCATGTCTTGGTCATTGTCATCAATGTTACCTTCATCTTTATTTCTAGATTTACTCTCCAACGTTTCTTCTGATTCCAATTCTTTATGACCAAGATCAATCATATCATGATCAGGAACCATTTTTATTTTTTCCTTCAGCTCCGTAATCTCAGTTGTCAACCTATCATTCTCCTTCTTCAATTCTGAATTTATTCTGATATGTTCTTCAACTTTTCCTTATATGTTTCACTTATTGCTTTGATTTTCTCTTTCAGCTCCTCTATCTCAATGGAAAATGCATCACACATACATGTTTTTTGTTTCTTTTTTTTACAATGTCTGCACTTGAAACACAAGCATCTTTTTTTTTGTCACTCATTTCTTCTAGCTGTTGCTTTCCTTTCTTTTTTAAAGCATCCTGTGGTACTGGGATTGGGGTTATGATCAAAATTTCTGGTCTTCTAACAGCAAAACCATCAATTGTAAACTTCTCAAAAGGAAAGACATACTCGTCTGCTCCTATCTTTACAATTTCATTTTTTTGAAGTTGCAAAGCAGGCAATATCTATATAAACAAGATAATTTAGTATTGGAAAGAAAATGAAATTACGAGTCATTCAGTATATTATTAATCATCTCAACAAGGCTTACTTGATCACAACTTATTGAAACCAATGCTCTCGAAACTCCTTTGATTGGTCCAGCCCATTTCCTTACTCGTGGCCTAAGATCTCTGCTGACCACAAGGTCTTTGCAGCAGTACTCCATCATCCATACCTGATACATTAGTGTTATTAATATTTATGTTTTTTATCATATAATAAAAAATATTTTCAAAGTACTCACATATAAGCAGGCAACACATCCTGTAAGGTAACTGATAATCACACTTTATCGAGGGTCTAAATACGTCGCTGTGGCGACCCACAATAAAATGTAATTAATCAACAATGAACCCACAATCAAGTATCAAACAATGAAAAACAAGTGTGGAGTCAAATTTATATTTAACTCTGCACAAATGGTGTATACTGACAAGTATGCAGAGAGTTCGAACACAAGGAGCAAACAGGGTAATTCAAAAATTTGTGCACAGGTGAGTGTGTGTGTCAAGTGTCTACACTAAGCAAGCAATCAAAGGAAATTTTTGTGGGTTTTTAATTTTCTCGTTTTTTATTTTTAATTTAATTTGTAATTTTGTATTTTGATTTTTAACTTTCTGATTTTTATAATTTTATATTTTATATTTTTTTTTAATATTGGAATTCAAAGACAAGGTAATAAAAGACAAGATAAAGTATTTATAAAAATGTGCAAAAATATCCAAAAATTCAGAAATAAAATCTTTTTGGTATTTTTGTGGTTTTCTACTGTTTTTGTGATTTTTGGGGATTTTTCAAGGTGTTTTTGATATTTTTAAATAGCAAAACAAGGTAAAACAGTGAAATATGTGCTGGATGTGAGTAAAATGGGATTTAAAAATAGCAACCAGTACTCAAAATTTTTCACACTAATTTTCAAATAAAGCTACTGAAATATACAACAAACAGGAGCTGAGTTTGTATTTTTTTGGAGTTTTCCTTGATTTTTTAGATTTTTTTGAAGTTTTTGAGTCTTTTCGAATTTTTAAGGTTTTTCTTTTGAGATTTTTTGTGGTTTTTGGACTGACACTAAAATAGGATAAAATAGACACTAGGTAATTTTTTGGAATTTTTAGAGGTATTTTACTATTTTTTTGGCATTTTCTAAGCTAGACAGTAAACAAAGAGCATGTTTTTTATTTTTAATAAATGTGAAAATAAAATAAAATCAAAAACTAAAATGATAGCGTCAAAGTACACGTGTCCAGGAGCTTAACTCTATTTTTGTGGAATTTTTGGACTTAAAAAGATAGGTTAAATAATTAGAACAAGCATCCAATCATTAACAGGCCTGGCAGGGGTATACTTGCAATTTCTCAAACATCCAGGGGTCTACATGCAATTTTTCACAAAGTTTTTAAACTAAACATTCAATTTCTAGGGTCAGACAGCAATTACAAAACCCGAAGGGGCCTCAGCACAAAATCCCCAAGCATAACACGTGCGCAACACGCGCCTGATAGGGGTATGAGTGCAATATTAAAAACAGTCAGGGGGGACGATGCAAAATAGCCCAGAGTTTTACACTGTGATACAATATTTTTGGACTGAAATGAACTACCCAAACCTCAAGGAGTGTCCTTGCAAAATGCCCACCCCCTCACGCACACATGCACGTGAGGTGACGTGGCGAAGGATCTAAGTGCGAATCAAATAAAGGCAAGGGTTCACATGCAAATATTACAAAATTTTAACACTTCAGACGAAAGTTTAAATATTGAAACTTAAACACAAAAAGGCATGAGGGGTGAGTTGCAAAATACCCTCTTGTGCGCGATCCAACGGCGGATGATGGGTCACTTAGACACGTGGCGCGTTGTGGACGGCCGATGACGCTTCGCGGATGAGCGGCGACGATCAGATCTCCAGCGATGATCGACGGTCGAAGATGGTGGAAATCCAACGATAGCTGCTCGATCTGGGACTCCTCCTCGATCCAACGGCTGAGAGGTTGGTTGCAAGAACAGGGAAGAGCGCCGGCGAAGGCGAGCTTCTCCGTCCTCGATCTCCTTCCTCCGACGACGATAGGTCCTCAAAATAGACAAGGAGCATCCCGGGGTCGTCTTCTATCTCCTGGGGGCGTCAAAAAGCCACGGGGACGCCCGTGGTACTCTCGGGCAGCGGGCGGAGCTGGGGGGCTGCGTCTGCTCCGACGAGCGCCCAAAATTCGCCTCCAGGCACTTTCACGTTTGGCTTTGACCTGCAAAAATGGTCAAAGGGTCCAGGGCAAACTGCCTGGACCCTTGGATGGTCGGGGAGAGGTGCGAATCGAACTAGGGGTGCACGGCCGGAGGTGCGCTCCGTCCAACGTGCTTGATTGGACGAGGAACTTGATGGAACTTAGATTTTTTTGTAGGTTTTCGATCCCTAGACGAACAGAAATAAAATGATGAAAAGAAATGCAAGGGGGAATGGTCCTTGATGGCCGAAGCCAGAGGAAGAAGATACCTCGACCGGCGACTTTGCGGGAGGTGGTGGAAGCGCCTCCGACTTCCTCTACCCTGGCTAAACGTACGACGTGAGAGCTGTCACCTCCATGAGTGCTTGGAGCACAAGAAGAGCAAGGAAGGGTGAACTGAAGGTGTTCAACTCGAGGATGGAAGTGGAGGTCTCGTATTTGAAGAGGTTTGGATGCGTGACTTCGAGAAGGAGTCACGGGTGGGCGAGGAAGATCTGAGCAGATCTAAGAGGTCGACGATGGAGATGGATGTACAGTGCACAACTTCCATGAAGGAAGCGGCGGCAAAGGACGAAGGGCGTGGCCTCGAAAAAAGGGCGAAAGAGGGGAAAAACGAGGCGCGCGGAGCTCAAGGGGGTCAAGGACAGACTGTTGACCCGCCGGTCAACAGTCGGAGGCTCCTGGTTGGTCCACGTGGACCAACCAGGGAAAAGATAGAGAAATTATTTTATTAATTCGATAAAAAATAGAAAACAGTCGAATTAATTTTTGGTTGTCAAATAAAAAATGTTTATTTTTTTATGTAGTATTGTATTCTGATTTTTAATTATTTTTATGAAGTATATTTTTATAAGTTTACGTTTAGCCTTATATAGGTATATTACCTATGTATTTTAGTATTTTATTTTTATTTTGTGTCTTTTAATTTATTTTTGTTTATTATTTTCTAAAATTATAGAATACTTTTATATTCACAAATATATTTTTTTATTTTAATTTTCTGATTTATTTTGTATACTTAATAAATTATAAGAGTATTTTGTACAGGTATAAGTATAGGTGTAATACCTATGTATCAAATATGTATGTATTTTATTTTGAGTTTTATTTGCATTTTTATTCTAAGTTTAAGGCACATAATTATTATAAATAATAATTACATAATTATAAAAATATAGAAGTACAAAAATAATGAATAAATAAATTTAATATTTTATTCAGTACAAGTATACAATGTGGGTCCAAAACTCAACTTTTAAACCGTAGCTCCGCCAAATGCGAAACCACTACCATTGGATAGATTATTTTCTTCTATATACAATTAAAGGTGAGTATGCTGCATTTGGAGTTTTTATTTGTGAGGTACGGGTCTGGGAAGTTGGCATTTTGGATTTTTATTCAGACCATAACTTTTTATCTGTACATTATTTTTCTGTGAAATTAATTTTGTATTTTTTGTTATAAAATTATCTACATCTTTCATGTACAAAGTTTCTTTATTTGATGTATAAAAAGTGGAACCAAAAATAGGTCCCAAAATGAATAAAGAATGAACTAACAAATATAGGAATTTGACCCTTATCCCCCTCTACTTTATTCCTTGTCGACCTATTCATCAAGGTGCCTAGGTCTCGGGGTTTCGGGTCATAAAATATTTACAATATTTTATTCTTTTTCTTTTCTTTATTTATTCTATAATTTTGGCTTTAATTACAGTATTTTATACACTAATATAATGCACATGCATGAATGCTAAGATGATGATTTTAATGCTATTTACAGGCATTTGCTAGGGTTTTTGGTGCCAAAATGATAGAATAAAGATGATGAAATGTGGATTCATCATCCCCCTATACTTTACCTTTGCTAGTCCCTAGCAAACACTTATGCAATAAGTGCAAAAAGAAAGAAAAGAAAAAGAAGAACTTGGATTTAGTTCAATCATCAAACTTGTCTTCACAAAATCAAAGTTTGGAGCTTAAGTCGGACCTTAGGAATTTTAGTGCGGTCGGAACCTTAATGAGAACCAAATTTGAAATCCAACAGTCCTTGAGAATCCCAAAACTCTGTCCAAGTCTCCTCAATAGCCAGGTCAGAAATACTTCAACTCATACGCAAACTCTTACGACTATGAGTCTGACTCGTACAGTGTAAGTGATATGTAGCTCCCCATCTCAGAAGTAACAAAGAAACAACCTCCCTCAACCTGGTAACTCTAATGCCTCGATCTAGCAACTCTTTCCTCGAGAAGCGGGGTATTCCCTTCTAAGTTCAAGTGCAACCGGCTCAAGAAGAGGGGGAAGAAGTATAGACTTTTGGAAGCTCAGCCAGTGTAGCCAAGTCTCCCGCTGCAAGCTTCATGAGATGTAACATGGATACCATAAGCTTTTGCTTTATTGGACTATATACACTCCGGTGGGGTTATTAAATTTTCAATCCGACCCACCACTTTTTTGGAGTTCTTTTTGCTCTTTCTCTTTTTTTTCAATTGCATCTGTACAACATATCTACATGGTGCAGCATATATACAAGAAATTTTCCTCTTGAGCCAGTAGACTATCCCTCTTTTGAAGCTTTATTGCAACCCACGGCTTCTGTCTTTAGCCTTCATTACCACTAGACCAAGTTGAGGCACACTTCCTTCACTAGAAGAAGAAGAGAGGTTCCGCCTAGAAGTACTACCCTCATATGCTACCCCAAGCCAAAGGAAACTGCCTCCTCACCACCTCATCCGTGGAGAGCTGTGTGAAAGGTGCAGGTGTCCAAGTTAGGTCATTATCAACAAGAGTCGTGCGTGTGCTCCGAAATACTCTACTTAGGCAGTCAAGAATCCATTGAACCAAGTCCCGTGATCCTCAAAGAATTAAGTCAACTAGACCTGAAGTACCTCAAACCCAGTTCCTATAAGGTTCCTGTTATTAGGTAGACTATAAGGTCCAATCAAGCTCCAATCTCCGGATTTTATTTAGACTTGTTCAACTATCAAACTCAATCCGAAAAATGCTCATGCCATGCAATGCTATGCAGAAAATATTTTTGTGATGCAATTTTCACAGATTTTGAACTTTTTATGGATTTTTGAAAAGATAATGATGATGCATATGCAGATTTTTCAGAAAGATCTTTCAAATGTTTTTGGATTTTAGTTTTACAAATGTTTTTGTGATTTTTGAAAACAAAAAATTTTGGCTGAAAACTAGGTGAAAACTATGTACACGGGAGTGCTTCTTATATCTACAAGAAGTGGATTTTAAGAATTTACAAGGGTAAGTGGTCAGTTTTATACATATATATAGTGGATTTTAGTGTGATGTAAATATTCCTCAAACTTATTTGATACAAGCTTTTTCACACGATTTTTTGAAAACTATAGTCCAAAATAGTTTTTACAAACATTTTTACAAACATGTACACACATTTGAAAATCATTTTGCAAAGGCTTTCAAAACAATATATATAGGTTTTTCAAAATATTTTTGCAACCATTTTTCAAACCATTTGCAAATCATTTTTCAAACATTTTATTTCACACAAAGAAAATAAGTTTTACAATCACAATATTTTTACAAAGGTTGAAAATATGTGACAAAATATTTTCAAAATAGTTTTCAATAGATGTTCACAAAGATTTTCAAACTATTTTTTCAAACATTTTGCAAAAAACATTTTCACCTGATTTATTAATCAGTATATACACAAAAGAATTTGAGGAATAATCACATCTTTTTATTAAAGATTTTTAATGAATTTTAAATAATTATTAGCCATATTTATTAGGAAAATACGAAAGTACGAGTTATGGCTAAAGTATATACGTAGTATATACGACCCCCCTATACTTAGCTTGAGCTATGTCCTCATAGATCGGAGAGAAAAGAGAAGACATAACTCGTACTAAGTATAGTCAAGTCTAAAGAATAAATACAGAATAAATGAATCAATGAATGAGAAGTTGACCGTCCCCCCTATACTTAGGATCAAATAATCCTAAGTATAGCAGATTGTACACAACGCAGGGAGGGTCAAGGGTGGGAATGAACAGATCGTACTCAGATTGTCTCCCCCTATACTTAGGGTAAGATATCCCTAAGTATAGACAAGAAGAGAAGATAATGGAGAGGATCGAAAAGAATAGAACAACTCGAGGTGCACACCCCCCTATACTTAGGACAAGGTACGTCCTAAGTATGGAAAACTGTCTACAAGGGCGACACTTTTTTATAGATAAAGAAAATAGAAAAGGAAAAGAAGAAAAGAAGAAAAGAAGAAAATAAATCAACAGATGAAAGAGTGATATGAACAGATGATCAGTACAGCGGAAGATAGGAGTGATCACCGTGTATGAGATGCAGATGATGGGAGTCAAGGAACACATCTCATACCAGAAGAATGGGGGCAACGTCAATGGTCGGCGGATCATGATCGAGATATAGCTTCAGGCATTGACCATTGACACGAAAGGTAGAAGAAGATGATGGTTCGGATATGTCGATGCTGCCATTGTCATGTACCTTCCTAACCACATACGGACCTTTCCACTTGCTCTGCAATTTCCCTGGAAATAATTTCAGCCTAGAATCAAACAACCATACTCTCTGATCTGGCTCAAACTGTTTATGGCTGATATGCAAATCGTGCCATGTCTTCACTTTCTCTTTGTACTGTAGGCTGTTGGAAAAGGCTGTATCTCTCAGTTCTTCCAGGGCTGCCAATTCAGCTCTTCTCTATTCTCCTATGCTCTTAGGATCTAAAAGTAACTCAGTGACTGCCCAAAAAGATTTGTGCTTGATTTCTATTGGCAAATGGCACGGCTTGCCATAGACGAGACGAAAGGGAGATGTCCCCAATGGATTCTTGAAAGAGGTCCGATAGGCCCACAAGACCGAGTCCAAAAGCTGTGACCAATCCTTTCGGTCTGGGCGGACAACTTTCTGCAAGATAGTCTTTATCTCCCGATTCGATACTTCGGCAAGACCATTAGTCTGAGGGTGATAAGGAGTGGCAACCCGATGGTCAATGCCGAACTCGTCTGCAAGGGCCCTAACCTTGTCATTGATGAAATGAGACCCCCCGTCTGAAATCAAGACTCTAGGTACCCCGAACCGTGAAATGATATTTTTCCTCAAGAATTTGCATACGGTTTTCGCATCTGCGGCTCGGGCGGGGATAGCTTCAACCCATCGACTGACATAATCCACAGCGAGCAAAATATGCTCGAATCCCTGACTCTTAGAAAATGGGCCCATGAAATCAATCCCCCATACATCAAAAACCTCACAAAAGTGAATGGGTTGCATGGGCATCATGTCTCTCTGTCTGCAGGTTCCCATCTTCTGACAGTCAGTACATCTCTTCACGAACTCATCAGAATCCTTGAAGAGAGTAGGCCACCATAGGCCGGATTGAAGCACCTTTTGTGCTGTCCTTTTTCCAGAATGATGTCCTCCTGCCTCAAGCTTGTGGCAATATGTGAGGACACTTTGCTGCTCTTCTTGAGGAATGCACCTCCTCCAGATGTTGTCCCCTCCTTCATGATAAAGGACGGGGTCCTCCCAATTGCAAAACTTGGCCTTAGCTAGGAAGGTCTCAAGTTTCTGCCTGGGCCAACCGTGAGGGACTGTCTTGGCAACAAGATAGTTTACAAAGTCAGAATACCATGGGAGCGAGGTGATAGCCAAGATCGCCTCATCTGGAAATGTCTCAGTGATAGGTGCGCTGGGCTCAGATTCCTCAAGATTCTCCAATCTGGAGAGATGATCCGCCACCACATTCTTGATTCCAGGCTTATCCTTAATCTCAATATCAAATTCCTGGAGTAAAAGGATCCATATGGTTAGACGTGCTTTGGCATCCTTCTTAGCCATTAAATACAGGATGGCGGTGTGATCAGTGTAGATAGTCACTCTAGATCCGAGAATATACGATCGATACTTATCAAGAGCGAAGACTACGGCCAGCATCTCTTTCTCAGTCACAGTGTAATTCCGCTGAGCGGCATCCAAAGTTCGGCTGGCGTAGTGAATGGCAAAAGGTAATCCATCCCTCCTCTGTCCAAGCACAGCCCCAACGGCAAAATCTGAAGCATCCGTCATGATCTCGAATGGGAGAGACCAATCGGGTGGCTGAAGGACAGGAGCTGAAACAACCATCTCTTTGAGAGTCTCAAATGACGCCAGACACTTATCATTGACAATAAACTCGGTGTCTTTCGTCAGCAAGTCAGTGAGCGGTCGGGCAATACGACTGAAGTCCTGAATGAACCGTCGGTAGAAACCGACATGCCCCAGAAAAGACCGCAACTGACGCAAGTTGGACGGGGGATTGAGTTTTCTGATAATATCCACCTTGGCAGGATCGACCTCCATGCCCCTGTTGGAGACGATGTGACCAAGGACCGTCCCCTGAGTCATCATGAAATGACTCTTCTCCCAGGATAAGACAAGATTGACCTCAATACAGTGCCTCATCACACGGTCTAGGCAGTCAAGACAAGCGTCGAACCCGTCGCCATAGACCGAGAAGTCATCCATGAAGACCTCTAAACAGTCACCCACCATGTCCGAAAATATGGACAACATGCACCTTTGGAATGTCGCCGGAGCGTTACATAGACCAAAGGGCATCCATCTGAAAGCATATGTCCCAAACGGACAGGTGAATGTCATTTTCTCCTGGTCTTCGGGTGCAATGGCCACTTGATTATATTCAGAGTACCCATCAAGGAAACAATAATGACTCTTCCCGGCCAGCCGCTCGATAATCTGATCAATGAATGGTAGCGGGAAGTGATCCTTCTTGGTGGCCTCATTCAATCGTCTGTAGTCCACACGGACCCTCCAAGAAGTTGGTACTCTAGTAGCGATCTCCTCTCCAGACTCATTGACAACTGTAGTGATACCCGTCTTCTTGGGTACCACATGTAACGGACTTACCCATTTGGAGTCGGAGATGGGATAGATGAAATCGGTGCTCCACCACCTTGAAATTTCTTTCATGACTATGTCTCGAAGATTCGGGTTCAGCCGTCGCTGGAACTCACGCGACGGCTTAGCGTTATCCTCGAGATAAATGTGGTGGGAGCAAAGATTTGGGCTCAGCCCCTGGAGATCAGCTATACTCCAACCGAGTGCCTTGCGGTTTCTTTTAAGAACCTCCATCAGATGAGATTCTTGTTCTCCAGTCAAATCTGCTGAGATAATGACTGGGTGCATTTCTGGCTCACCCGCAAGGAATCTATACTTCATTGACTGCGGCAGAGGTTTCCGTTCTGGACAACTGGGAGGTGGCAGATCTGGCTTTTGATATGTCTGTGTAAACGCTACCAGGTCTGCATGGGAGAACTCTCGCTCTGCATGAATTTCTGACGAAGGGCGGCCTGCTGATTCATCAATGAACTGTACGGGCTCGCACTCTGTCATGGCTGTTGGCTCAGAAGGAATCAGACAAGGTAAATATTCATCAAAATCATCCCAGTCAATGTCTGAATCCGAGGGATCAGAAGAAGATGAGCAAGAATGAAAATCATCAACACCACTCGTCACAACACTGTCAGCCTCATGTGTATCCTCACCCAGGGATGTGCTCTCTCGGCTCTCGACTGCCATTAGCTTGAGATATAGTGAATTGGTAGGCAAGGCGAGGGTCGGTGCCACAGGATCTGTCCAGTTGGATTCATCATCAGTCATCTCAAAATCACAAACCTGGTGGATGTCTAGCTCTTCCTCTGTCAATAGCGCTGCTTCACTGGATCTCTCTGAGCATTCTAATTCTCTAGCTCTGGTCTCCTCAATCGTCTCTATTTGTATGGTTTCACCCTCTACGCGAAAGCATACCTTCCCGCAATCATGGTCGGTCACCGCCTTGGCTGTGGCCAAAAATGGGCATCCAAGTATGATGGGGGCATCAGTTACCTACTCAGGGATCTCCATGTCCAACACAACGAAGTCCACGGGGAATTTCAGGCCCTGAATGGTAACGACCACGTCTTTCAATAACCCTTCGGCCTCTTTATCGATCTATCCGCAAACTGAAGGACTGTTCTGCTTCGAAGAAGAGGGCCAAACTCGAATTGCTTGAGTAAGGCTGCCGGAAGGAGGTTAATTGAAGAGCCGCTGTCCAATAGAGTACGATCAAAATGCTGCTCCTGAATCTCGCATCTGACATAGGGAGCTCCTGCGTCTGGTCGCTTGGCTGGCAGCTTGTTCTGGATGGTGCAGCATGTGTCATGAGTGAGCATATGGATTTGATCTCTGTGCCTCTTCTTCCTTCGGACAGTAGTTGTCTCTTTCAAGTTCTTTTTGAAGAAGGGGATATGCTCAAATGCTTCTCGTAGAGTCAGCTGAATGTGAAATCTGTCAATCATTTGATTGCCGAACTCTACCTGCTGGTTCTTTTTTGGATTTTCTTTTTTCTTCCCCTTCGCTCGGCGGAGTGCCTCAGGGAAGGGGATTGTAGGGGCCTCCTCAGATGGAGGACTAGGAATCGGTCCCTGTGCCTGGGAAGACGGAGAATCCATACAAACATCATCTTGCAACACGTATGGATCCGCAATTTGAACAGAAACCTTTCCTTTATTCATATTTTTGTTTTTCTTTTTGTTCCCACAGTCCATAGGTACAAAATGTGGTAACATCACAGATGGAGGCTCAACAATCGTAGAGGTGGTGGCCTCAGTACTACCACGGCACCTGGCTCTGCGGCGTCAGCACCGCACTCTGGTTCATCATACAAAATGGTGGCGTCAGCACCATCGTCTGTAACTGGTATCACGACGGCATCAGCACCGTCGTTTGGATCTTCATCCTTGGTGGCCTCAGCACCACCGTCTCTGACATCATCATTAGCGGTATCAGCACCGCTACTCTGCTCCTCTGGCGCTCCTGGTTCTGCATCTGGTTGTCGCTCAGAAGAGGCGCCGCCGGCTGGTATCCTACCGCTCCTAGTAGTAACAAAATCAGCATCATAAAAGGAACAAGATATGTCACTCAAATAGTCACTAGGAGAGGTATCCTCTGTAAACTCTACCTGCTCAGACTTTCTTTTCAGACTGTTCGGGTTATGCTCAATCTGAGCGGGTATGGCGGCCTTGCCTTTGATTATTTCTCTCATTTCCTATCGGAATTCATCCATTTCTTGCCTGAAAGATGCTCGCTGTTCGGAGAGCAAGCGAGCAAGATCATTAAGAGCTGGGTTCTCAAAGGTGGGATCCTGAGAACCGAATGGTTGTCCCTGCTGGAAATGAGACTGTTGCTGCTGTTGTGGTTGATACTGGGGAGGATAAGATTGCTGAGGCTGCTGTCGCTGCCTCCACTGTTGTCCCTGATAGGCGAGACGAGGACCACTCTGATACTGCTGTTGGGCATATTGGGGCTGTTGTTGCTGGTGTTGCTGGCTGTTCTGCTATCCTTGAGCAGGGTTCTGTTGTTGGGATGAGGAGCCATTGTTGCCCCAACGGAATCCGGGATGATCACGACGAATCCCGGGCTGAGGGTACCGATCGTACCATATCCCATTGACTTCCATTAATGGGTCCTGCTCGAAGGAGGGTGGAGGTAGAACTGCTAGTGGCTGCTCCGGCTGATAAACCACCATCTGAGTCTCCTGAGACGGCAGTCGCTCTGGATGGTACTGTAGCAATGGAACCGGCTCTGCCTGGATATGGTTCACCTGGCGGTATGAGGTAGAGGTCTGGTTGGTATTGCTACTGCTGGGGTCAGCCCGTGACCTGGGAGGTTGTTGGGAATGAGTTTGTGCCTCCTGAATGTATAGAATTTGAGTCTTCAGGTCACTCATAGTTTTGGTGAGAAGGTCCATCTGAGCAAGACCTTGATTCTGCTTCTTCTCGAGGATCTCCATGCGGTCCAATTTCTCACTAATAATGCCCATGTCGGCCGCGACTGATTCGGCTTGGGTTGCGGCTACCGACAATGTGTTAGGACCGGCATCGATGCGGGCGATCCTCTGAAATGATCCTGCTCCCTGCGGTGGTTTTTGTTGTGTGTAGACTCTGGCTTGGGTCATCACAGTTGAATTTTCTGCCATGCCTTCATAGATGGCCCAGACGTCGTCTTCACCCTTGGAGAAGTATGATCCACCGCAGGAGGCATTGACAAGCCCCTGCAGCTCCGGTGTCAATCCACAGAAGAAACTCTGCACGAGGTTGGGCTTGGAAATGTCATGATGTGGACACCGGTCGATGAGCTCTCTTAATCGATCCCAGGCTTCATGGAATTGTTCATTCGGGATCATGACAAAATTACTGATCATAGCTCTAGTTGCATTGGTCCGGCCGAGAGGATAGTATTTCTTCAAAAATGCGGTCCGGAGATTTGCCCAAGTGTCAACGAATTGCTCTAGATGCTTGAGCCAATATGCGGCTCTATCAACCAAAGAGAATGGAAAGGCAATCATCTTGACCGTGTCCTCAGTCATCAACCGATCATGGATGGTGCTGCATATCATCTCGAATTCTTGGAGGTGGAGGTGCGGCTCTTCGGTCGGCAGCCCGTGGAACTTGGGTAGAAGCTGGATAGTGTGGGGCCGAAGCTCGAAATCTCCATGGATAGGCGGGAGTCTGATCCAATGGTGAGTGAGGGATGCGGCTGGATTGTGCAATTCCCTCATGATAGTCTGTGGCGGTCTCTCAGCGTCTGGATCGGCTCCTCCTGCATCGGGTCCTCCTCCTCCTCCACCGCCACCGCCCCCAGGTCGGTTCTCTCTCATCTGTGCTATCTCTCTCATCAGATCACCCATGAATGTTCCCTGGTCACGGATCTGTCTCTGCATTGTCTCCAGGGACGCTAATAAGGAGTTGTTGATGGCCACCTGATCAATTATGAATGGAGAGTGATCATGGTCATCTGGGTGCTCGCCTCTGTCTGCCATCACTGGATTTTCTGAAAAAGCAAAAGAGGCCATCTCAGGTGCTGTCGAATGAGCTGAACTCTGTGATGCACTGAATTCTGAAATAATTGGACTGAGAGAAGGAGAATGGGAAGGGTGGTCGAGGGGGAACAGGGTGGATGTAAACTCGGGCTCGGAGAGTGGACTCTCCGAGGTATTCCTAGATGAATGAGGAGGAGTGCTGGATAGCGGTGCCGACAAGGTCGGCCTAAGAGATCTCCGTCCCATCATCTTGATTATTTGGGAAGAGTAGGGAAAATGCAAGAGAAGAAGAAGAGGGATGAGATGCAACAAAATCGCGCACAATTGTGTTGTGTTTTTGATCTTGACCTAAACAAATCTAGCAATCAAACACAAAGTAGGGGTGAGTTCACCAACTCAACACGTGAAGCCGTGAAGGTTCGGCTTTTATCTTGTCAATTTTAGCTTGATTCAGGAGTTTATCTTTTCACGAGTCCTTAGAACGCTACGCCTAAAGGAGAGAGAGTACTGCCGGAAGAGTATCCCGTACTTGTCCTCCTCCTGTGTAACCTGTAGCTTGCACTTTTTGAGGTCTTTGTAACCCTTCCTGGATCCCTACTCAACCAAAGAATAAGAGAGGAAGCCAATAGGCGAAACCGATACTTCGGTACTCGCTCGCAACGGAATAACCCGTGAGCGTGCAAGAACCTACTCGGACGAGAGACGATGAGACAGACACCCCGTGAAGGCGTGGCCTAGGCTCGATACTTTGGACAAGGTCGATGCTCTACACAATAGAGAGTCACCAATGTTGACCAAGCCCTACTCGTCCACGTACGATAGAAGCGCCAATACTTCGGAAATCCAGGCGATACACAAGGCAGCCACAAGCTGGGTTTTTGGCTCTAATCCTTACGAAGCGCTCACCTCACTTGGAAGGAGACCTTCCCATGCAACCTGAATACAAGTGAGGGTGTTACTCTCCCCAAGCAATGAATCCAATTACCGATTTTATTTTTGGTCAAGTTTTCTTAGCAGTCCCTTTTTTAATTTTTTTGGTGTTATTGCTTCTTTTGAGTAGATTCAAACAAGCGCCTAACGATTTTTATGTTTTCTTGATCCTACTTTGTCCAAAAACAGAGGGAGAATAGAGTCGGAAAAGCCGTGCAAGTCGACACAAAGATGGAAATCTCACCTTTGTGCCTAAATGATGGATGTAAAGTAAGAAGACTTACAGCAAATCCCAGCTCTCTCCATGCGGGATGCAAAGCAGAATTTTATAAACCTAGTCTATATGTCGATATGCAATGCGGAAATCGTCCTAAGATAGGCAACTGCCAGCGTGAAGAACCACAAGTCAACCGCCTATCGTCGATCCTAAAAGTCCGGTCTAGACCCTCCCCTCCTCTTCTCGACACATCGAGTTCAGGAGTAGCGCTTGATGGAGAGGGCTCGCGACGCGGTGGATCTAAGAAAGGGGGCTAACTGTTTAATTTTTAACTAAGTCCAAATACGAGGTATAGGTACATGCAAAGGTTATTAGTGTGTTTGGACCTAATTTAATCGATCAAGCAGGCCTAGATCTAAGGGCTCAATCCACAAAGAAAGTGAAAATGAAATCAAAACCGACAAATGACAGTGGCAAAACATGATAAAAACCGCGGTGAGCCCCCGGGTGAACAAACACCCGGAAATTAGGCCCGGTAGTGTCCAAGAGTCCAAGTGTACCTGTATTATTACAAATTAATAAGTCACTCTCTCACAGAAATAAGGTGCAAGCTAAACTAATCACTCTCTCACTCCTCCTGCTCTCTCCTGCCGGCTTGGCTAAAGAAGGTCGGCTCCGCTTCCCAAGGTTGCTTCGGGTCACCTAGGCGATCCGCCTTGCTCCGCGGTCCCTCGCAAGAAGACAAGAAAGGATGGTCAGAATAGCTCAATCAATATATGTATCAAAAGTGCAAGAGAGATAACTGAAGCTTTGGTAGACAACAATCACAAGCAAACAAAAATGTAAACTACTCGTTGTTGCTCCCCGGCAACGGCGCCATTTGATAATCACACTTTATCGAGGGTCTAAATACGTCGTTGTGGCGACCCACAATAAAATGTAATTAATCAACAATGAACCCACAATCAAGTATCAAACAATGACAAATAAGTGTGGAGTCAAATTTATTTTTAACTCTGCACAAATGGTGTATGGTGACAAGTATGCAGAGAGTTCGAACACAGGGAGCAAACAGGGTAATTCAAAAATTTGTGCACAGGTGAGTGTGTGTGTCAAGTGTCTACACTGAGCAAGCAATCAAAGGAAATTTTTGTGGGTTTTTAATTTTTAAATTTTCTTTTTTTTAATTTAATTTGTAATTTTGTATTTTGGTTTTTAACTTTCTGATTTTTATAATTTTATATTTTATATATTTTTTTTAATATTGGAATTTAAAGACAAGGCAATAAAAGACAAGATAAAGTATTTATAAAAATGTGCAAAAATATCCAAAAATTCAGAAATAAAATCTTTTTGGTATTTTTGTGGTTTTCTACTGTTTTTGTGATTTTTGGGGATTTTTCAAGGTGTTTTTGATATTTTTAAATAGCAAAACAAGGCAAAACAGTGAAATATGTGCTGGCTGTGAGTAAAATGGGATTTAAAAATAGCAACCAGTACTCAAAATTTTCCACACTAATTTTCAAATAAAGCTACTGAAATATACAACAAACAGGAGCTGAGTTTGTATTTTTTTGGAGTTTTCCTTAATTTTTTAGATTTTTTTGAAGTTTTTGAGTCTTTTCGAATTTTTAAGGTTTTTCTTTTGAGATTTTTTATGGTTTTTGGACTGACACTAAAATAGGATAAAATAGACATAGGTAATTTTTTTGGAATTTTTAGAGGTATTTTACTATTTTTTTGGCATTTTCTAAGCTAGACAGTAAACAAAGAGCATGTTTTTGATTTTTAATAAATGTGAAAATAAAATAAAATCAAAAACTAAAATGATAGCATCAAAGTACACGTATCCAGAAGCTTAACCCTATTTTTGTGGAATATTTGGACTTAAAAAGATAGGTTAAATAATTAGAACAAGCATACAATCATTAACAGGCCTGACAGGGGTATACTTGCAATTTCTCAAACATCCAGGGGTCTACATGCAATTTTTCACAAAGTTTTTAAACTAAACATTCAATTTCTAGGGTCAGACAGCAATTACAAAACCCGGAGGGGCCTCAGCACAAAATCCCCAAGCCTAACACGTGCGCAACACGCGCCTGGCAGGGGTATGAGTGCAATATTAAAAACTGTCAGGGGGGACGATGCAAAATAGCCCAGAGTTTTACACTGTGACACAATATTTTTGGACTGAAATGAACTACCCAAACCTCAAGGAGTGTCCTTGCAAAATGCCCACCCCCTCACGCGCACAGGCACGTGAGGTGACGTGGCGAAGGATCTAAGTGTGAATCAAATAAAGGCAAGGGTTCACATGCAAATATTACAAAATTTTAACACTTCAGACGAAAGTTTAAATATTGAAACTTAAACACAAAAAGGCACGAGGGGTGAGTTGCAAAATACCCTCTTGTGCGCGATCCAACGGCGGATGATGGGTCACATAGACACGTAGCGCGTTGTGGACGGCCGATGACGCTTCGCGGATGAGCGGCGACGATCAGATCTCCAGCGATGATCGATGGTCGAAGATGGTGGAAATCCAACGGTAGCTGCTCGATCTGGGACTCCTCCTCGATTCAACGGCTGAGAGGTTGGTTGCAAGAACAGGGAAGAGCGCCGGCGAAGGCGAGCTTCTCTGTCCTCGATCTCCTTCCTCCGACGATGATAGGTCCTCAAAATAGACAAGGAGCGTCCTGGGGTCGTCTTCTATCTCCTGGGGGCATCAAAAAGCCACGGGGACGCCCGTGGTACTCTCGGGCAGCGGGCGGAGCTGGGGGGCTGCGTCTGCTCCGGCGAGCTCCCAAAATTCGCCTCCAGGCACTTTCACGTTTGGCTTTGACCTGCAAAACGGTCAAAGGGTCCAGGGCAAACTGCCTGGACCCTTGGATGGTCGGGGAGAGGTGCGAATCGAACTAGGGGTGCACGGCCGGAGGTGCGCTCCGGCCAACGTGCTTGATTGGACGAGGAACTTGATGGAACTTAGATTTTTTGTAGGTTTTCGATCCCTAGACGAACAGGAATAAAATGATGAAAAGAAATGCAAGGGGGAATGTTCCTCGATGGTCGGAGCCAGAGGAAGAAGATACCTCGACCGGCGACTTTGCGGGAGGTGGTGGAAGCGCCTCCGACTTCCTCTACCCTGGCTAAACGCACGGCGTGAGAGCTGTCACCTCCACGAGTGCTTGGAGCACAAGAAGAGCAAGGAAGGGTGGACCGAAGGTGTTCAACCCGAGGATGGAAGTGGAGGTCTCGTATTTGAAGAGGTTTGGATGCGTGACTTCGAGAAGGAGTCACGGGTGGGCGAGGAAGATCTGAGCAGATCTAAGAGGTCGGTGATGGAGACGGATGTACAGTGCACAACTTCCATGAAGGAAGCGGTGGCAAAGGACGAAGGGCGTGGCCTCGGAAAAAGGGTGAAAGAGGGGGAAAACGAGGCGCGCGGAGCTCAAGGGGGTCAAGGACAGACTGTTGACCCGCCGGTCAACAGTCGGAGGCTCCTGGTTGGTCCACGTGGACCAACCAGGGAAAAGATAGAGAAATTATTTTATTAATTCCATAAAAAATAGAAAACAGTCGAATTAATTTTTGGTTGTTAAATAAAAAATGTTTATTTTTTTATGTAGTATTTTATTCCGATTTTTAATTATTTTTATGAAGTATATTTTTATAAGTTTACTTTTAGCCTTATATAGGTATATTACCTATGTATTTTAGTATTTTATTTTTATTTTGTGTCTTTTAATTTATTTTTGTTTATTATTTTCTAAAATTATAGAATACTTTTATATTCACAAATATATTTTTTATTTTAATTTTCTGATTTATTTTGTATACTTAATAAATTATAAGAGTATTTTGTACAGGTATAAGTATAGGTGTAATACCTATGTATCAAATATGTATGTATTTTATTTTGAGTTTTATTTGCATTTTTATTCTAAGTTTAAGGCACATAATTATTATAAATAATATTTACATAATTATAAAAATATAAAAGTACAAAAATAATGAATAAATAATAAATTGAATATTTTATTCAGTACAAGTATACAATGTGGGTCCAAAACTCAACTTTTAAACCGTAGCTTCGCCAAATGCGAAACCACTACCATTGGATAGATTATTTTCTTCTATATACAATTAAAGGTGAGTATGCTGCATTTGGAGTTTTTATTTGTGAGGTACGGGTCTGGGAAGTTGGCATTTTGGATTTTTATTCAGACCATAACTTTTTATCTGTACATTATTTTTCTGTGAAATTAATTTTGTATTTTTTGTTATAGAATTATCTACAGCTTTCATGTACAAAGTTTCTTTATTTGATGTATAAAAAGTAGAACCAAAAATAGGTCCCAAAATGAATAAAGAATGAACTAACAAATATAGGAATTTGACCCTTATCCCCCTCTACTTTATTCCTTGTCGACCTATTCATCAAGGTGCCTAGGTCTCGGGGTTTCGGGTCATAAAATATTTACAATATTTTATTCTTTTTCTTTTCTTTATTTATTCTATAATTTTGGCTTTAATTACAGTATTTTATACACTAATATAATGCACATGCATGAATGCTAAGATGATGATTTTAATGCTATTTACAGGCATTTGCTAGGGTTTTTGGTGCCAAAATGATAGAATAAAGATGATGAAATGTGGATTCATCAGTAACCAAGTGTTACCCTTGATGAACCTGCTCTTCTCTTCTGAACTCCACTCACAACATCATCCATGTTGAATAGTATCATCCTTGCTACAGCACCAGACCAGTTAAAGTATCTTGTATCTTCAAGTGATTCTACATAGTGTAACAAATCTTTCAGAAAAGAATAAGAACTGTCTGGGAAAAGGAATGTGGCAAACATCAAAAGTATCAAGCATGTAACATAAATAGAGACCGAGTTGTCATCATCTCTATTGTAGTAGTCCTCGAGAATGTTGTTCAACTTCCTTCTATTGAAAATCATTCCTTCTTCAAACATTTTGTGAGATATAAAAGATTTCCATTGAAGGTGTCTTCCTCTCACTGTTATTGAGAATCCAGAGCTTGGCAGACCCAAAATTGCTCCAACTTCTTCATCACTGAAACTCACTACCTTATTCCCAAATCTGAAATTTTTGCCTCCTTGGTATTGTTCAACCAACCATTGAAGGTTTTTTCTTTGTATTTCAACATGGCTAATGTTAATTATTTTCCCAAAAGCCGTCTTTGACAGTAGTGCTTGTTGTTTGGGCGTGGGTCTATGGTTATCAATGAACTGAACAAAATGTTCAATGTAGCACCTGTGTTGTACATAAACTTTGCCTAAAAGAAGAGGAAAAAATATATTTGTGTTTGCAATAATCAATGATTTTATTCATACAAATAAAAAACGCAATTTATATTTAAGTAAACATAAATCTTCTTACTTCCAAATTCATCATTAAGCTTCAGAGCATCCTTATCAACATCGAATTCCTTTGTTTTGATAACTGGTAGTTTTGTTCCTTCTGTTCATACCATTTACCAGATATATTATTTGTCTAAAATTGTTAAAATAGTCGTAAAAATTTGAAAATATACTTACTTTTGATTTGTTGCTTCGGCCGATGGATCTGGAGTTCCATCATTGTACCCCCACTGTACTGATCTGAGTCTTCATCCCATACCCTCGTTGGTTCAACCAAGTTTGATTGCATCTCCTCCATCGTCTCCTGATGTCCTTCTTTTCTCCTTAGAAAGCGATTTCTCGAGTGGAGACTCTCTCCTCAATCGAATCGCTAGAAGATCGCCCGCCTTGCCGTCGTCACCCTTATGCGGTAACTTTTTCTTGCTTAATTTCAAATTAGGTTTTTTTGTATCTTTATTGTATGAATATACTTCATATTTTACTTTCCTTAAATTCGATTTCATTTATTCATAGATCTCTATTTGTGATTTATTGGTAATGTTGTATTTTTTGAAATTAAACAGGAGCTTGTTTTCGGTTTAGACTGAAAATAGAAAGAATTTGAATTTTTAAATTTCAAATTGATTTAACTTAATCAATGAGTAATCATAATTTGATAATTAATTAATTATCGAAAACTTCATTTCCCTTTTTTCCTTTGCTCTTCAACCATTGTTAGCTAGTTTTTGCTTTTGAATTTCATTTCTGCTTTATCATCTCTACGTCTAAACAGGTCAGTATTTTATCTTCATCTACACACTATGTTTATTCTTCTTCATATTTTCATTTGTTCCAAATTCCAGTATATGTTTTCATCAATCTTTATGCACAATTTAAATTTAAAAGATTCATTTTTGCGTTGAGCTTTTGATTCTTTGAATCAGACATGTGTTTCTCGCAATAAATTATTCATAGCATCTGCAATCTCATTCTCTAGCGATTTTTTCCTGTTATATATAGAATCACTAATTTAATTTTTCAAATCCTTAAAACAGGAAAACATACATTGTTTATTTATCACTGCTTATGTTCTCTTTTGAAAGCATCAAAAATTACAAAGATGAAATTTTTAAAATGTTATATAATACAAATATCAACATGAGAGCAGTTACCATGTATATCTTCCTATTTTATTTGTAGAATCGAGAATATCAAACCAAGAGAGATTTCAAATTGTAGAATAGAAGACAAAGCTGTAAAATATAACATGGTTTTGTAAAATATAAACTAGTAATGTAAAATAGTGGCAACATTATCAATTATTTAATGCAAAATGTTAGAATATCTCAGTAAAATACCCTCAATTCTTGTAAAATAAATTGTTCATTTGTAATATATTATTATACAATTGTAATTATATGTGATATCAAGATTCTGAGAAAATAAATATACATACGTATACGTAACGTACATATATTAATTGAGATATACATCAACAGAATATAGTAGCCTTTAGTAAAATATACAATTTATACGTAAAATATGATAATTGTTGGTAAACTTGTTTGAAAGTCTGTAAAAAATGTTCTCCAGTTATCATAATATCATTGTAAAATATAATTCAAATTTGTAATTCTCGTTTGTATTTTGTAAATTATAGATATATAACGTAATTCATATTTCCATTTCCTTATATCTAAATTTCCCATTTTGTATATGCGTATAGGAGAGTTTGTAACGTCTTTATCAATTTCGTATTTTATTACGTAACCGAATGTAATTTTTTTACTTAATATGTGTAAAATTCTTTTGAATAAACGCAATATGTCACCGTCTTTTAGGCTTTTTCCGTATAAACGGTAGATAATATGTTGTAAAATATGACATGAAGACGTAAAATAGCACAATATTTTGTATTATCATAACAGATTATTTCAAAATACGGTGCTTTTATTCAACCAAGATTTTGACGCAATGATGTGTTCTTAAAAATGCTTATTGCTATATATAGAATGTTTAGTGACGTGTAATAATTTATTTAGCATTAATTTAACCATCCCTTATTATAGGAATGTTAGTTGGCACGAAAACCACATAGTGGTTTCAATCTCCTTCGTTCACTCTTCATCCCACGGCCTAAGATGAAACCTTTCCTTAATCAAGGAAAGGTGCCACCTCAATTCAAGTGCACCCTATATATATATATATAGGAATTTTATCCAGAGGGCATTGTGCCCATTTTATATAAAATGAGCCCTTATTCCCAACCGTTGGATTAAATCGTGTGATCCCATGATTATAGGAACCACGATTGTAACCGCCATTTTTGTAAAAATAAAAATTAATTACATTCCTTAATTAGCAAATGAGTCATTTCTTCTCGCGCATTTTCTATCGAGGAAAAAAACCCCTTCTTGTCATTCGCGAGAGCTTCGAGCGATTCTTTACTCGTAATCTGGAACCAAAGGTACTTTGATTTGCAATTTATAATTTTTTATATGTTTTTCGTTACATGTTTTCGTTTCTAATATGTATTTAATAGGTTCATGTATGGATAATTCGCGAGTAGATTTTGATCTTGATACGTATGATTCAACGATGAATGACGACTTTGTCCATGGTTCAGAAAGTGAAGATTATTTATGTGAATTAGAAGATGAAGGCAATCTTTTCGATCTGATTGATGTCCACAAGAACTCTGGAAGATTAGGTATTTTTTATATATTTTATGTAATCATATGAATTTTATTTTCAAGTTGTTCATTGTATCATTGAAATTTTGAAATTCGTATCATCATCAAATTTAAATAAGATCTAATATTATATAAGCATCTTTTAAGTATCTGTAAGATCTCAGAGCAAACAAGTAATATATGTAAGATCAAATATCGTAGCACATGTAAACATCAGTAAGATTTATTATGACACAAGTAATATTTTTATATTCAATAGTAATATTTGCAAAAGAATCAGTAAGCACTAGTGTAGCACATGTAAGTATCAGTAAGATTTATTATGACATAAGTAATATTTTCATTTTCGATAGTAATATTTGCAAAATAATAAGTAAACTCCTATGTTTCAGATGTATCAGTAAGTTATATGGTATCACGAAGTAATATTATCAATCTCATTAGTAATAACTGCAAAAGAATAAGTAAGTATCAGTAAGCTATGTTATGACACAAGTAATATACATAAATTCAATAGTAGCACTAGTGTAACACATGTAAGTCTCAGTAAGCCTTATTATGACATAATTAATATTTTCAGTTTCGATAGTAACTTTTGCAATAGAATAAGTAAGCTCTTATATTTCAGATGCATCAGTAAGTTATATGATATCACGATGTAATATTCTTATTCATATGGTTTATATAGTACTTTTAGTATATTAACGTTCTGATAACAATATGTATATTTTTTCCATTACACAGTTGGTTACATTATCAATGAGCTGATATTTGAAAGTTTTGAAATCAGATGTTATTCAAAGGAATGAGAAGACTGATGGTAAGACAAATTCTTATTCATATGGTTTATATTGTACTTTTAGTATATTAACGTTCTGATAACACTATGTATATTTTTTCCATTTCACAGGTGGTTACATAATCAATGCAGCTGATATTTGAAAGTATTGAAGTCAGATGGTATTCAAAGGATCGAGAAGACTGAAGCTTATTTTGGCATACCCCATTGCACTTTATAGAAGAATTCTATTTTTTTATGTTCCCCTTCTTTGTAATCTTTCTATATTGTGTACTATTCATCAAGTATGAAGTTGTGTGTTTATGATCTGGTTGTAAGTTATTTTCTATTGTTCAATTTCCATTTGTAATTTACAAGTATGTATAAGTAAGTTGGTACTTGTCAATGGTCTTGTAAGTATGAATCATGTTTCAGTAAATTTCGTGAATGAATCAG